>PGGA01000013.1:269406-321014 GCA_004380915.1 Calonectria pseudonaviculata
CCCCCCCCAATTTTAAGGGGGCATTGTTGCGGATTCTATGGGGCTTGGAAAAACCCTGTCCATTATTGCATTGGTTGCCTTTGATGTGAACGCCTTTGATGACAACCCGACGTCTTCTCATGGGGTTGATTATCCAGACTCTTCAGGATGGGCTGTCACAGGAACCCCAATTCAAAATAGACTTGGGGACCTCTTTGAACTACTCAAATTTTTGAACTTTTACCCATAATCGGACAAAAAAGCTTTCGATAACGACATCTCTAATTTCTGGAAATTTGGAGACGCTGAAAAGGCTATTCAATGTATTGCCAGGCTTTCTAGGTGTCTTCTCCTTAGACGCCCGAAAAATATCATTCAGTTGCCTAAAAGGCATGATTATACATATTCTGTCAAATTCACGCCTCGCTAAAGACAGTTTTACGAAGATGTCAGAACGCAGGTTATTGCAAACATGGATGAGGCATTATTCTTGTACAATTGCACTCGACCGCCCTCTTTTTTGAACGTACTACAGAGAATAGAAGCGATTCGAATGATCTGTAATCTAGGACTGAACTATCATCATCGATACGAATCTTTAGGGCAGTGGAAAGAGAGTGAGGCCAACTGGAGCTCAACTGGTCAACGAGTGTTCAATTTGCGGCGCGACATGGGTCAAATGCAATGCCAAATTTGCGACTTTGGTACTAATGGCGTGAGATTAATGATTCCAGCGAACAGGAAAGATCAGGAACGTCCTTTTTTTTCCTCTTGGCCTCAGGTTCTTGTGTTCCTATTGTTCTCAAAGTCATTTTGACACCATGCAGTGTGGAGATTCCCCGCAATGTCCTACCGCCGCCGTATCTCTGGATCTCTTTGACTCATATGATCAGGACATTAACTTGACAAGTGCTCTGCCCAATGGAATACCTTCCAAAGTCAAAATATTATTGAATGACTTTCACAAGAAACCTGCTGATGTAAAATGGTAAGTTTCCTTGATTTGGGCTGTAAAGGTGACAGTTCCACTAATATGGCATGGCGTTGAGTTTTCTACCTGGAAAACGACACTGAATGTCGTTGAAGCTGCTCTCACAGGCGCAGTTATCCGGACACTGAGATTCGATAGTTCTGTACCTCAAGCGCAAAGGCAAGGTGTCATGGACAGTTTTCGAAACGATCCATGTATCAAATTGCTCCTCCTAACATTAACATGCGGTGCTGTCGGGTATGTTCATTTTCTTGCTCTTGAAACTGCGGATGGTTCTGATTGTTGCACTTAGTCTCACATTAACGGAGGCTTCCTGGGCATATCTTATAGAACCACATTGGTTGCAGTCGTCACTAACAGAGTGAGAAGGAATCCTACTATTGAAGAACAAGCGCTGGCACGAATTCACCGGATTGGACAAACTCGAGAAGTGACCACGGTTCGGTTTATTCTTCACGATTCATTTGAAGGGGTAATAGTTGAAATGGCAAGGTCCATAACGTACAAGACTGATGGAATGTTTCAGCGGATTTTTGAAGAGAAACCTTGCTGGGTTGTTTCTCAGTCCGCAGCACTGTGGAAGTGGAAATCAGTCCAAGAGTAACATTGAGCATCCGAAGGTACAACAGATATCCATCACAAGCTGTGGAGGTGGCTAACAAGAATCAGTCCCTAAGGCAACTCAGTTGAAATGGTCGGTAATGATCACACAAATATATGAACGTATCATTTCATTTACCAGATATCAGAGATATTGATTATGATTCTTATGGCTTCAGAATGATTCTAAATGGTGATGATATATAGATCTCAAATTGGATTTCTACATTCAAAATTATTATCCGGGGTCTCTCACAAGTAAATATCAATGCAGAATGATCAATTGGGACGATTTAAAAGGTAAACCCGCATACCGTAGAGCATCACGTAGCCCTATTAGAAAGCCATGTTCACTGTAAAATCACTATTTTCCACTGCCTCTTCATATTCAACCAGTCCTTCTCCTCAATAACAGCGAGTCCAAGACGGCTCCATATACCAGCCTCAACATTGCTCTCCCTCACCGCCATGATATTCAGCTTTCCAGTCTCCTCAGCGCTGCCTATATTGTAGAATCTCGAAATCACAATAAAATCCATTATATGCTCCTCTGTTGATAGAAAATGTTGAAATGGTTCTATCTCCGTGTCTGATAGTGACGAAGAACTTCCATTAGATGGCAAGATGTACTCTTGAGAAACGGCAGAGGCTGTCCGGAGCCAAGGAACAACTAGCCCAGAGGGGAAACTAGATGGCAATTCCACAACTATATCCCCAGCTTGAACCAACAGAGCATTCCCATGGTCATTCTTGAACCTCACTTTAACTTGAGCGTAGCTTGTCCAAAACACTAGGCGGCCGGTGTCATGCGCAGGCAGATTTATTTGCGGTGCTGGCACTCTCGTCCCTGGGACTTTTGACAATAGCGACTGTGATACAGAGTCACAAAAATCCATACGAGACCCTGTAATAGTTGTCTCTCCTTTCCATACTGGGCGAGTGTCTGCTGTGGTGTCGTTGTTTTGGTCCGTTGAATACATGTTGGGCTGTTGACGCTTGTTTGCCATGGGGCTCATCTTCTGAAGCTGTCGGACATTTCCATCACTCATCAGTGAGTAGAAGACCAGCTCTGACTTTGAATGGCCCATACGTGTCTTTTCAGCTAGAGATTCATGGTGAATATTGCTACCGACAAGGTCGCTCCATCCAAGCCAAGACCAGCTTGGCATCGGAATTTTGTGAATCAAGGATTTGCCAAGCACAATTTGATGCAACGCTTTACGGCGTTCTCCGGCCCCACGCCATACGAGGGCTTGGTCAAACCGTTCTGTTTGTAAACCCCAATAAATCTCTTCCTGGTTCAGATATTCATATCGTCGGATAATGCCCTTAAACGCAGAAAGCGCGTCACTGGGGAATGTGAGCTTTCTTGTACTATACTGTGTGACGTGCGTTCCAAATGCGATTTTTGAAAATTTGGCATCATTATCCTCCCACTCATCATGACACCCCAGTGCTTGCGGGAGGATTCGGACCAGCGGTTTAGTTGGCTCAAATATAGTCTCTTCATCCCACATTGAGCACTCACAAAGCCAATAGACTTGTGATCGGGTGATTATTAATTCACGTCTCGACAGCAGTCTCTCTTGCAAGGTCCACCCTCGTTGGTTCCAACATGATTGTTGCAATGAATCTTGGTCGGATAGCGCTGCTATAGGAGCAAGATGCAGGCCATCTCTGGATAATGGTATAGAACGATGAAATATATCTCGTTCTCTTCCTCTTAATCCACTGAGTCCAGAGTCCGTGTTATCGCCACAAGCAGCTATAATTGTGACAATAGCACCTGAATATACCAAGTCCATGGATAATGTTTGAATACTTAGATCATGGATATCGTCTTGAAGGATACAGAGTGCATCCACCCAAAGATAGCGCTCTCCGATATTATTTGTAAGTATTACAGCATCCCGGACTGTCCTAGGAAGAGGTATTGTATCAATGCCATTGATTTCTTGAAGCCTCGAGTAGTTCTTAGTGGTCAAGCAATGCTCCAAGCGACGTTGTCGTGATGTTCCATCATCTCCCCACACATAGCTAAGGGCAAGATAACGACTTTGCGGCGGCAAATTCACAACTCGACGCTCCTTGACATCGATAACGCGAAGGGCTGTTTGATGCAGCCGGTCCTCGCCACCACCAACCCATGGTGGACTAGCACAGGTACATCCGTGTTCTGTCTCGCATTGGCGCAACCAGTCTTGAATCATCGACGTGTCTATTAAAGGACCGATTTTTCTCCCAGACCCTACAAGTGAGACGCCCTGAGGCTCATTTCTGCTGTCGTTCTTGTCTGCAGTTTCTTCATCTTTGTTCCAGATTGCCTGAAGCTTCACCGCGTCAAACCCTGAGAATGTGATCCAAGGTGAAGGTGATAATGTCACATGTAGACGGAAGATTCTTATTAACACACCATACTTTGGCCTAGTGTTCTCTGTCGAATGGTCGATATGCTCGTCATTCTCGTCTACATTCAAAGCCTCCAATTGACGGCAAAAGAAAAATGGCCTGATATGGCATTGAATTGACTGACCCGACCACGTCACAGGCATTCCATACATTTTGACTTCGTCGCTGCCTGCGGAGAGGGTTTTTGGCTTTGGTTCATTTTTGCCAATATCGATTTCAGATGGATCGCTAGTAGAAGCCTGACTTGACTCGGAATCATCTGAAATGTAGTCTGACATGTGCATTGTGGGAGTTCTCTTATAGCGTTCTCTCAACAAGTCAGCAATCAGACTACATAGCTGGCAACCATCTGACCGCTGGATCATGCTTTCGAGACTTCCTAGTGTTATGGTTGCGTTTTTGGTTGCGTCTTTCGCTCGATCATTTCCTCTATACATTAAAGATTGTAAATCTACAGCAGAGCAGATGCTGCACAGTGTGCCAATTGGTGATTCCATACTCCGTGAAATGTACTGCACCATGCGAAAGACGAAGCGGAGAGAAGGTGTGCGCGCTGGTTGTAGATAGCAGTGAGGGATTATGGCCAAAGGTAGCGTGGGGCGTATTCCTGCAAAACTAAATTCAGCCCTCAACCTGCTGACCAGCCGGCGATGGTGTCCAAAACACACGCGAGTTTGCTACAAGCGAGCGCAGTTGCCTAATAAATAAAACCCATTAAATCCCTGCAACATGCCGAAGTTGATCCGTCGAGTCTGCTCTGTTGGATGGCCAAAAAGAGGGGCCACCCTATAGTGAGTCTTGAAAAGTTCTCAACCGCACCCACAACCTTGCCGCAATACATAAACTAAAATAACTAGTGTGATGACAGATAGAATCTGATTTACTCTTAGTAAAATAAATTGTCATGTCCAAAGGTAGGGTTATGCCGGACTTCACCTGGTAGCATCGACAGCAAGTTATCCGGGATGTTAGATCTCTTTTTGCTCTAACCAACCGAGCACCACTTATAAAGTAACCTACAACAGGTCTAAGCTAAACTTATACTTAAGCATCCGACCATTTGATTACAGCACAATCCAGGCCATGACACTGCATGTTGCTAATTTGCCCTTCCGAAGCGACTCCGCCTTTTGTAACGCCGACCCAAAGCTTGCTACACATCATCTCCCACACCCAACATACTGCTAACCCAGTCCTTGCAACATTCTTGATGTGATTTGATGTCAGAAAGCTCCTCGGGGTCAAGATCAACCTTAATCTTGTCTCGATAATTTCCTTTACGCCAACTGGGGAATTTGCCAGGAATCGCTTCTGCTTCTTCCATAGAAATTTCCACGCCGTTCTCATCCGTGAACATCGTTAATGATATTATCCCAAGGTTGCTTAGATAATTAAAAAGTGAACCGTGCCCTGACTGCGCTCCTTCGAAGTAGTCTATAACTACTTGGTGAGGCACTGACTGGGTGTCGGTTCTCTTTCTTGTTATACACCTATGAATATAGCTCAAAAGCGTGTCTGCACACCGATCTGTGGGGCCTGTACGGTATGGAATTCGTTTCAGGTCTGTGTCCCAGATCCGATCCTGACGCAGTTTAAACATGGCAACCACAGAACCGATGTCAGAATGCTTCAAGAATGAAGAATTTTGACCCATTTTTTGTAGCCTCTGTATAACGGCTTGAACCTCTGGCTTCTGATAAAGCCTGGGGCTTTTGGACCGTATGTCGTTGAGATGAAATTCAACCACAGTGAATAACGGCAGTCCAATAATACAGCTAAAGCTGTCTTGTATGGAGTGCAGTCGACCAGGTTTCAAGTTAGGATATACCAAAATGAATCTGAGATCTTGAATGTGGCAATCATAGGAAAACGTTCTTTTTATCAGATGACAAGCGATATAGAGGGGCGGACTCTTAAAGCATGTATCATTGGCGAGAATGAGTTCGAGTCGTCGGAATATGAATAATACTTCACTCTCACTCATTGTATACGGGTATAAATCTACTCCGAAATCAGGGTAGTTTAGCAACTTGCTAACCAATAAGTCCGTTGTTGTTCTGTTGAAACAATAATACCTATTGCCCAAAATATTGGTCGGGTAGTCGTATTTAGGATTGGCCCCCTTTTTAAGCAGCAAGCGATAAAGCTCGTCATACGAAGCGAACCAGGTTTCAGTATCTTCACCATCGAAAAATTTTCTTTTACCTGTCATAGATAGAAGAAGACGCGACAAGTCAGATGTCGCAAATTCATCTCGTGAAACAAAACCAATAACGTAAGTATACAGGCTGCTGGACATCAGGCACAGGCGGCAAAAGTCGAGATCAGAACAATATCCTGACAATTTTGTTGCTTCTAACATGATGAGCTACTAAAAATTCAACATCATGCTCACCCATCACCCTATTGTCATATTTTATGTGCCAGATTCCAATAGAGTGATGCTATTGGAATTCTTGGCCGCTTCTTTGAGCTATTGTTGGCTTTCTTCCCCAATTCCGGATCCTTTCCGCCGGCTCCCGCCATAGCCAGAGACCCGGTGCCATCTGGATGACACGGCTCGGAGCAGTGGACGCAAGGCTGGGAGAGATGCTATAAGAATGTGCGTTGTGATTTGCGTCCATCCAAAAATATCTAAGCTTCATTAACGCTCCGAAAATTATCGCCAAGAGAATGTAGCATTTCCTTACATGTCGTGTATCCGTAGGCAGATTTTAAATAGTAAGTAAGCGGAATAATAGCGGCAATAATTGCTGTAATTCCAAGTAAAAATAAACAGACTATGCTAGCCTTTTCCCTGAGAGGCAACTTTCTAAGTGTTTTCAACATTCCAAATGGGAGCAGAAAGACTTGAAAAGTCAATGTTCATCATTTCCATGGGACAAATAAAAGGGCGGCTTACTACACACTTCTGTGGACAATTGAAAACCCCAATCAATTAACCATGGTGTTGTAGTGGTTAGAATTGAACATTGGTTTATCTCCTTCCTTTGCGACAACAGATGTTAGTCTTTATTATGTTTATGTTGGAACAAATAACACTCACCAGTTTTGTGAAATATCAGCTCCACACCAAAATAATAACATGAATACAGTGTTTAGAAATGCAAGTACGGTATAGGTAATTACACCGTAAAGGCAAAGTCTCAACCTTGCTTCGGATATTGGAAAGAGCTCATAGTAAAATACTAAAATACTAAACTTTGGAAAGTAACAACATGTTTCGAATAGCACAGAACTAGCAAAATACCACTGGTTAGATAGTTAGCCAAAGAAATTATGTAGAATATGTATACTCACTTTTTGGAATCCTTCAACCCACTCTTCGCGGTGGGTAGAAGATGCATAAACTTGCATGTATGTATCGCCAATTATCTGAGTAAGGAAGCTTAACAAAGCTGTTACGAGGAGTGCTTCCGACACCCATGAGGACTTTCGCCTGAACCACAGCCGGACTACAAATCGAGCTATTACAACAAGCAATGCAGTGGAGAATAAAATCCACGTCGTAGCCTAATATGTCCTGTTAGGAATGATCTAATGAGCAGGAAGGTTGGTTTGAGATGTTGCGTACAATATAGGCCCTAAGCGTCACCATACCGGCGAGAGGTCGACTACCTCGCTTGTATCCGAAATTTAGTACGTGAAATGAACCGGAAAGCCAGAGTCACCAGCACGGTTGCTGAGCGCGTGTTAGCGACACACTTCAAATCGAATAGTTCGACGTCGGTCATCTGCCATGGATTTGGGAGGGGGGAAGAGCAAGTGGGGATGAGATCAGGAGGGGATGGTGGGTGAAATATTTAAGCCCCCTAAAACAAGTCACATTTCTTTTGGCAAGACACCACAGAAGCTTGTTGACCACCAAGCAACGCCACGGGCTATCTAAAGTCAAACACGTACACTTATGGAGGTTGACGCCAAAAGTTGGCCAAGTGGCCCCACTAATAAGATTGGGGGAGTGTCAATGTGATTAATCATTACGGATACAGGGATCATATTTCCAGGACTCACAAAGCTGACTTTACACTAGATCGTCAGTCACTCTTCACTGCAAAATAGATTACTCAAATAGTCCAATTGGTTTTTTCAAAGACCAAAAAAGCCTTGTTTGCTACCTTAATTATCCTGTGCTTCTCTCTAGACTTGATGGCTCATTACATTCAATCCAAATCAGTCTCGTACAGGTTGAATTATCAGATCTTAGTTTTGTGGCTGAATCGAGGAATGTCCGTAAAGGCTGCATCCCATTTTCGCCATTCCAGCTAAAACCTAATCTAGCAACTAAAAAAATTAGGCGAGCTGTGGATGGCATTCGACGAGCCATCCATTGGCCATCCCTTAAGATGGATATTCCAATTGGAACGGCCGGACCTGTTCGCCTGTTTGCTGACCCAGGCGTGGCGTACTGAGTTGGATTAAATTCATGGCGCGAGTAGTGAGGACTAGAGCGGCATGGGCCCCTTATCTAGTCGCAAAAGCAAATTTTTACAATGATTTCAAAACTACAAGAGGGTTGAGGAACAAGGAGAAAAGTGTTAATGGCAACACCCTAGGCAAAGCGTTAGTACCACTAGTATGTACAGGAAACACCCAAGTAATAATATTCTTGGTAATTAATGGACACCGTATATCTAGCACTATCCATTGCAGGACAGATATCCGCTAAAGATTTCGCTAACCAACTTATGCCGTGACCAAACGAAGAATCCGCGATAAACTAACCCATTTCATTTCAACAACAACAGAAAGCACACAAGGAAAAAGGAGCTAAATAAAAATTGTACAAAAGTAATCCTACAGGTATATCGAACCGAATCTAAAGTTAGTTGTATAGCACGGGGCTGCATTTGCAATGCCACTGGTTGTATCCAAAAAACGGTTTTACTATAAAGGTGTTCCTAGCTCTACTGCTTGGTTGAGCCCACGGTTAATTTTTTTTACAAATAAAATTAAGGACATATTCTCGATTTAATTTACCTAAGAACAATTCATGCTGAGACAAGGATAGTGGTAGCACTATAAACCCCCACCCGTACAGCGCACAACATCACCTTGGTGGCTACAGCCCTAGCATAAGTAGATAAATGGGTTTCATATACGCGCTGGTCTCATCTTGTTATTTGCACAAGCACTCAACGTTAATTGGCACACTTCTCAACTTATACTACTGCCTCTACGATCCAGCCAACCACAGGAAGTCCCCCATATATCACTTCTCCGACAGAATTACGCCCTACCACAATGACTTTAACAGACTACTGGGATCATCTCCAGCACACACTGGTGAAGTAGGGTTATTGATAGACAAAAATAGCCCATAGTTGAAGTCATTTCCGCCTCAAAGTCCGACTAAATACTCGGCATTTGATGCCAGCTTGTGTTTCTGCGCAATCATAGACAGTGCTGAGGGTGTGTCTTTCTCTTGAGTCAGTGGCAGGCCAGAACAACCTTTCAAAATTTTTGACTAGAGCAGGATGTTATATGGAGCCAAAAATGACTTTTTGCGCCACACTTCTGAATCCATGCGTATTCTGTCTTTAATTTTTATGTCATATAACCGTTGTACTAAGCAAAAGGGAATGTACATTCCGCTAATATGTAGTGCAAATACTGGCTATAATCTGAATGTGACAGTTTCTATACTCGCAGGGTTCGTCGGTCATGCATTCACAAAGGGGTTCCTAGCGGCCGAAATGCAACATCTGCCGCGACAAAACCTAACCTCTCTGAAGCAACGCGAATACATGCGGGTTATCGAAACGATAGATTTTCGGTCGGGCATGCATGGTTAATTAGCTATATTCTACTGATATCACCATATTCTCCAATTTGTGGTTAAGCGATGCCGAAAAAAGCCATCATCGGGACATCTAAAACGGGATGCCGCTAAAGTAAGGAATAAATTGCCATAAATCACATGCATTGTTGGCTGCACTGCTGGAGCGGTTAAGTCGGCCATTGAGATTGGGAACCTTGGTCGGGGACAACCCAAGTCGGTTCAAATCTGGCAGCACCCAAAAGCCAATTATATGCCTATGTGAGCACAAGGGAAGGGGTTTTTTTCCGTACACATATAAAGGGGTACCTTGGCTTGTTACGTTAAATGCTGACCCTAGCAGTTTACTACACGTCAGAGAGCGGATGCAACTTAGGGATTTAGATCTCCTAGAGGTTCTAATATCGATGGTAACCTAAGCATGAGGTTTTTCCTCTAATAGGTCATTTTATTGTAACCGGTTAGTAGTATATAGAAGCAATATAAAGAAATAATAATCTAAAAAAAATTCACATGCATTTGGAGTCCTTCCCCGATCCAATCACACAGATCCTTCCGACTGATACATAGGCTATCAAGCCAGAGATACCGCATCTTGAATTCATGTGTAATCTCCACAGAATCTTGAAATGTCTTAAGCAAGTGATCAAATCAAATGGATTGCAGGCGTGGATGGATGCTCTCTTGGGTTGTCTGGGATATTGGGACTGTTCCCCAGCAGTGACTAAGACCGACGTCTTCGACTCATTCTCCCTTCAATTCCTACAAGCAGATGTGGCGACCTTTGAGAACAATTCCTTGGCCAGTTTCAGGTTGGACCGCGTCAAGAACCCTTTTCGGCCAAGGGCGCGTCGTTAAGTCTTGGAGCCTGCATGATGCACATGACAGTCCTAGACCAATTGTTTCGCGAGCTTCATGGTCTGATCAGAACCGATATCGACGATATCTCTTGTACCGAAGGCATTTCGGGCATCTCAAACGCCGTCAGGGTTGCAAAAGGTCCAAAATCGGGAACATCGTATATATTAACTCGACTTGAGGATCTGGGATCGTCCATCTATACGACATCTATGGAAGTGGTTTCTTGATAAATACCGATACCCGCCACGTAGGCAATACCAAAGGCATGAAAGTTCGGAACTATGACAAAAAGAAGGCAGATTAGGCAGCCATTGTTCGCATTTGTGCCCAATTTGTATTTTCTGACCCATCAGATTCAAGTGAATGCTCGAAGATAAACTGAGTAAGGCCTTGTGGATAGCGTAGCAGCTTCGGATCTAAAACAAAAATTGGAAGCAACACAAGTGGCCGCTGCACACCCGGGAAATTGTCTATGTCGACGTCCTCAAGGCAAAATGGGGCCATTTTGGTCAATGTTTTTCACGTTTAAGCCCCGGACAATATTTAGCCCTGGCTGTAATATAATGCTTAGCCAGAAGGACGGCAAAGCCAATGTTAAATAGATCTATGCGACCGAGAGGGCTGTGGGCTACGGTTCTGGGGAAAGGAAACGGTGAGAAGAGGTCCTGAAAAAAGAAAATAGAGGCGGTTTGATTGGGCACTGCTGTATTGCTATAGGAATGTGACATTTCAATATATTAATCTGATCTAATGGGGATGAAGAAGTGGAAGCACCGAGGGAAACATTTTGGCCTCTTGCTATGGAGAAGGCGCATGGTTCAGCCAAAGTTGCGACGCTAGCAAATGATGAATCAAAACCTCCAGGGCTGAAAATGAGGGCGGTTTGTATCGGCTTCCATCTTGAGGTGATGATGGTTGAAAGTCAAGCTTGCTCTTAGGCCACGCAACCAAAGGTAGTCCAGAGCCAAACCTGCGAATAGACCAACGGCAAATTTAGGCTTTAATCCTTTCAGACTTGTAACATCATTCAAATTGGCTTGGGGAGCTTTTGCATGCCACCGGATGCAAGGGCGAATCCCCGCTGGTACTGAAACCTGGCTGGTCTCGCCATTCAGCTCCAAAAGCAACTTGAGACACTATGAACGTGCATACGTCAGATGCCAGCTGGCCGCGGCAACCTCGCACATCTGGAGAAGTACCCCAAATCCATCTGCAAATCTAGAGGCACTTGGAGGGATCCTAAGCTTGGGCTCCAAGGTGAATCTTAGGGTCTAGGAGCCTGACTACCTGAGCGTGCAGCTCAGGGTCTGGCCCTATTCCAGGTTGTTTCCCAATGGCTGGTCCTCTCGCCCTGGAAACTTGGAGTCTTGTTCCATGCAACAATTGACGGCATCCAGGTGTGTAGTGTGCCGTCCTCTTCGCGTGTAACTGTAGCTAGTTGGATATAATTGGACGGCCCGGCCTTGATCAATTCTGCCAAGCACGCCCAAAAGCAACATCTGAATTTTTAGATTGGTCCAGATGCAGGGGCAGTGGATGGCTGAAAGCTC
Source organism: Calonectria pseudonaviculata (assembly GCA_004380915.1). Classification (NCBI taxonomy): domain Eukaryota; kingdom Fungi; phylum Ascomycota; class Sordariomycetes; order Hypocreales; family Nectriaceae; genus Calonectria; species Calonectria pseudonaviculata. The sequence goes on from PGGA01000013.1 coordinate 281,576, forward strand.
CTCCCATGGAGTGACACACGGTTGGAGGTTCGAGACCCGCTAGTGTTGCCACCACGGTAAACTGCTGTTCAGCTTGATCGAGATGACGAATTCGTCGATCGGGAAATCCCTGCATCCCTCTTTAATGGGTGCGGCTCCGGTTATCTCTGGCAAATCGTCAGAGGGCGTAGAGCGAATGCTTCTGAGCGCAGCAAAGAAAATACCCAAAATCTTTCTCGTTATTAAGACACCTGCGATTGGCATATTAAGAGAATTCTTTCCATGGATCAAACCAGGGCGTTGGAAAGGCGCTTAGCTCCTCCTGTTATAAAATATTCTGATGTAGCCGTCTAAGATTCATTACTGCGGATAGATATATAATGATAAGGAATGGACCCTCAGTAACATTCTTCCAAAAATGGGAATTTTACCGGTCACCAGATTTCAGATATGAACTCGACCGATCGAACTAAATTGAGATCTGGAGTCCCTTCATGTAGCCCGGCGATTGCCGTCGGTGTCGCCGGCCGAGCTGTCATTGAGTCTGGGGTTGCAGACCTGAATCTAGTTTTACAGGTTGAGTTTATGTCTGAAACTTGACGCATTGTTAGACACAGGATGTCTCCCACAGATCTGCCTCCGTTATCCTTGGTGAAATTGCGGTCATGGGCGGCGCCACAGACGTCCAATATATACGCTAAACTATTACAAGGAGGAAGGGACGTCTTTACGAACACCCTCTTCTTCGTGGCTGGGCTATGCGGTGGACTTTGACAACCCAGCTTCCTGGGCCTGTCCTTCAGCCGCACGTACTTGTTTTAATGGGCCAACCACGTGAAGCCCCACAGCCTCGCTGCATCAAAACTTTGCCTTTCCACGGGATGCCCCCTGAGTCCTTTGGGCTGGTACAAGAAAGGCTACGGGGGACATCCACCGTCTGAGCCTTCCCCTCGGGCTGTCCTTACAATTCCTCCTTTCTACATGAACGACAACAAACCAGAGTCATTATACGTGAACTCTAGCAAAATAAATGATAGTGGTGCATCGCCTACCCTTGTGCGGCTCGACGTCTTTGAATACTTGACCTTATAAACTCGGAATAGCTAAACCGACAATGGCCACCAATCCGGCAACCACACGCCCAGTCCCCCCAACTGTCATCAGCGACCCTTGTCAAGGCTTCCACCAGGCCCAGCCAATATCCTTGCCTCAACAACAGTCGCCTCCTATGCAATATGCAGGAACCGTACCTCAGCAGCAAGAAATGTTTCCTCTACAATACGAGATATATCCAGTGCAGCAGGGAACAGTCGCACCAGGCATGAACGTCGCCCAGGTAGCTAAGATGCCTTCCGCAAACTCACAATACAAAACCGCAGCTCCGATTCCGGCTCTTGGTCGAGCCCCCGCCCCGGTAGACTGCCCTGCCTGTGGGCAGCGAGCCTTGACCGCAACTAATTTTGTAGTTGGCAATACCACCCAGTAAGGAAATATCTTGAAGACTTGTGAGCCTGATGTGTAGCTGATTGCCGTTAGTGGCTGGGCTGGTGCCATTTGCTGTCTGTTCTGTCTGGGCTGTATTCCATACCTCATGAACGACGCCAAGGACGTCGAGCACAAATGCGGACAGGTACTGATCACTCCCCTTGAACTTGTTGCCCGTGTTTTATCTGACATGATCCAGTGCGGCATCACGCTCGCTACTTGGCACCGCAGCGGAAACACTGAGATTCGGTTCCACGGGTAGTTTGTCAAACGCTCGGTACCTTGAAGGTGTGCAATGAGTAAGACACAACGTTAGAGGGTTACCATTAGGATAAGGGCTGTCGGGGTTTGGAGTGATGGGGATCACGAAGACTTTCCGATTAAATCGGATGCCTGTATCTGGAGCATGATCTAGAATTGTATTTTGTTGAGATGGTTGGACAAGTTTTTCTTCGTTGGGAATATTAGAACGTTTAATAAATAGATATTAGCCTCGCCATGGTCGGCTTGGTTGATGTCCAGGTACAAAGGCGTTGCTGGCTCGTCAACAGAGACTATGTATACCGAGAAAAAAGAACGAAGCGCCATGTATTTGAAGCCTTCATCCTTCAACTCACACAAAATGAATCCGCCAAGCATTGAGTTCATGCACCAAGGTGAATATATGGAGCCCAAGCATAATAATCATGACGTCTTTCGTCTCGGATTTGCATGACTGCGGTACGCAGTGCCTCAGCGATCTCTCTGTCTGTGCGGTAGAGCATGTTGAAAGATGGGCAATCCAAGTCGCCTCAGCGTTGTCGGAATCCAGACGAGCAGAAACCGCCAGTCTCTCCACACAGTCCCGCTTTACTCTGTTCTTGTCTTTTTACTGAAGAAGAAGATGACTGTTTGATGGGTCGGCGATATCTGGAAAATGTAGGCGGCCGCTTGAGCCATCAGGGCGTGGATAAGGAGATGCGTAGTGCAGTCTGGCTGCGGATTGATAGATGCCTAGGCGGTAACGATAAGTCGCGCAATGAATGTTCACGGGGCTACAGCATCTATCTACGTAATGTTCAAGGACACACTAGTGAGGAATACGTCAAAGCTCATAATCATCCAAGCTCATCTAGAACGCTGCAGAGTTAGGGTTAGGGTCACATGATATACAGCTAAATGTCCTCACCAACAATGGAGGACTGAGTAGTAGAGTAGGAGCTGGTAACTAGACGGCTTCAGAGGAATGGTGCTGTGATGGGAACATTGGAAAATTCTTCTTCCGAATCTTTTTCTCGGCATTCACCAATGGGAGATACTGACTGTATGCATTACTGCCTCATTAGGACGACGTATCACTTCGAGGCCCCCTGGGCTTGGCTGGTTACGAAATTCGTTTCCATGTAGTATAATGCAAAAACCAAATATAGTAATCAGGAACTCACTGGATTGGTTGAGCGCAATAATCTTAGCGCAGAGTAAAACTCGATGCATTGGACCAATTTGGGATGCATTATTACGGCTACTTTGGGCAAAACGCATTTCGGTCGGTTATTTGTCAGTTGTGCCTTGACGTTTGTAGCAAGAGTATACTACCAAGACTCGTAGTGCGACCAGAATGAAGCATGAAACCACACGAAAACGTTGGATCAATCAATACGTATCCCCCTGTTTCTTGCTTACCGCACTGTCGCTTGGTATAACTGTAACCCCGGTCGAGTTTAGCACCCGACAAGACAGACACATGATCATCTAATCATTGGCCTATTTCGTCGACAAAGTGGGTCATGCGGGATATTCTACCAAGGTTTGACGGCTTTGGGTATGGCTGGGTTATAATAAAGTATGCCTTGTCGCAAGACTACGAATCACCCCACGAATCGTGACAGCAAGCCCAACCTATCAAAATTCATCTTTTTAAACTTTAGGAGCCATGAAGCCTCTCCAATTGTTAGGCCGCAATATCCCAGATGGGACTGGACCATCCACCAAACCAGAAGTAGTCACGACTAATGCCCATGCCTTATCGCCAAATAATCATGAGGATAAACCAAGACAGCTTTATCTTCTTGGGAGCCAATATCATGATAGATTCCATCAGACAGGCCTTATAATTGATCCAGAGGCAGCCATTGAACACCTCCATGAGGCCGTCAATATAACTCCAATGAATCATTCGGATCGGCCAGATCGTATATATCACCTTGCCATATGCTACGAAGACAAGTATATACAGACGAGCCTGGTCTCAGATTTGAGCCTTGCCATTGAGCTCTTTGAAGTAGCAACTAGCATTGTATTAGAGGATCGGCTGGGCCAATCGCGACGGCTCCATCGTCTCGGGAATGGATATCATAAGAGGTATAAATTGAATGGGAGAACAGAAGACCTGGCAATGGCTATCCAAATCTACCACAATGCTTTCGATACAGCTGCGCAAATACACGGTCATCCGAATCGAGCAAGGCAGCTTTGCGATCTTGGAGATGGATACCTAGAAAGATATCGAAGAACAGGAGCAAGAGCAGATCTTGACATAGCCATTGAAAATTCACGTGAGGCTCTTAGTATGACCCCAAAGGACGATCCTGAAATTTCACAACGGCATCTCGCTCTTGGAAATATTTATTATGAAAAGTACCAAAACTCAAAGTCGTTGTGTGATTTGGAATTGGTCATTCAAACCTTCACGTACTCTCTTGATGCAACACCCGAAACCCATCCGGATCGGCCGGCAAGACTTAGCGATCTTGGTGGCAGGTATACAGATAAGTATGCAAGACTTGGAAAATCTGTCGATATAGGAATAGCTATTCGGATGCTCCAGGAGGCGGTATATCTGACTCCCCATAACCATCGAGAGTTGGCCGGACGCATTCAAAATCTTGGGCTCGCGCATGGAGAAAAATATCGGAGATTGGGTGATATGGTTGATCTTGACATTACTATCCAACTTCTGCAGCGGGCTGTAAATATGGCACCCGTGTGCTATCTCAGTCGGTCGGGGCTACTTCAGGGCCTTGGCATAGCTTACAGGGACAGGTTTTCCAAAATAGGGGCATTGGCGGATATGGAACTAGCGATCCAATATTTCAAAGAAGCACTTGGTACATTCCCAGATGGACACATTACGAAAATGGGACTATTGTTGCAGCTTGGATCGGCATATTGCAACAAATTCAGAAGAACCAACGCAATGCAAGATGTGGAAATGGCCATCTATTGGCATCAACAAACGCTTGATGTAACACCCGACGGACACCCAAATAGGGCACAGCATTTGCACAGTCTTGGAGTCACATGGGGGGAGAAGTACAAGCGGACTGCAGCACTAGCAGACTTAGACATGGCTATTCAAGTACTTCAGGAGGCAACTGATCTCATGTCATCTGATGACCCTTCTCAAATGTCGTGTCTTCACGACCTTGGAACGGGATATGGCGATCGCTACGAGAAAACGAGAGCAATGGAAGATTTACAAATGGCTATGCAAAATTTCCAAGAGTCGCTTAAAAGGACTCCAGCTGATCATCCTGTGGGGGCTCGTCACCTGCACAGTTTTGGAATGGGCTGTTTGCATAGATTCTCGAGGACAGATTCTGCAACAGACCTCGATGCTGCATTTCAAAGCCTCGGGCAAGGGCTGCACCACTCAAATTCTCCCATTGTGGATCGTTTGAGGCCCGGTCAGACCTTGCTGAAACTCTGCATCCTCACTAAGAATTGGACAGTGGGTGCCGAGACTGCGGCCACAGCGTTGGCTCTTGCGCATTCCCTCGTGTCTCACTCTCTTTCAAATACAGATAAACAGTTTTTGCTGACAGAGGTCGTTGGCATGGCTTCGGATGCAACAGCTATTGCGACCCTTCTTGGAGAGCCAGCGCACATCGGGCTAACTCTACTTGAAGCTGGACGCGGGATTCTTGCTGGCTCGTTACATGCAATTCGTGTCGATATTTTGGATCTTCAACAAAGGCACCCCGAGTTAGCCAAGAAGTACATCCAACTTCAGACAATTCTCGATTCATCGATCAAAGCGCCGAACCAAATACACCAACGTCACGATGCCGCTAAAGAATTGGAGCAATTGATCGAAGACATACGTAAATTGGACCACTTTGATCGATTCCTCCTGCCGCCGACTGAAGAAGAATTGAAGAATGCTGCGGTTGATGGCCCCATTGTTATTATCAATCTCAGTGACTGTCGCTGTGATGCATTCATTATTCAGAAGAGTCAAGTTGGGATTCTTCCCTTGCCTCTGCTTCACAAAACTGATGTCCAGTCTCGTATGGATATACTGGACAGTCCGGAAGTGCTCATGTGGCTATGGAACACCACTGCCAAGCCTATCCTTGATGCTCTAAAGTACATATCGACTCCGGTAAACGGTTGCTGGCCGCGGGTGTGTTGGATTCCCACCGGAGAACTGACCAAGTTTCCCATTCATGCGGCTGGAATTCATTTGCAAGGCTGCCATGATTCGGTTATAGACCGTGTCATTTCATCCTATAGTACGTCTGTCAAAGCCCTTATGTATGGCCGCCGGAATAGACTCAACACAGCGCCAAGACAATCATCAAAGAGGATTGTCCTAGTGGATATGCCGGTGACTCCAGGCCAAACCAATCTCCCATTTACATCCCAGGAGATTAATAAGCTCAGAGACCTATGTGACTCTAGCCAGCTGCAGGTATGCCAACCTGTACCGCTTCGAAAGGAAATCCTCTCCGTCCTAAAGGACTGCTTTATATTCCATTTCGCAGGCCATGGGCACGCCGACCAATCAGACCCGTCAAAGAGCTGTTTGCTACTGCAGAACGAGGGCCTAGCTGTTGGGGATCTCTTTGAATCCAACCTCCGCGATCAGGCTCTCTTTCTTGCTTATCTCTCAGCCTGTGGAACCGGACAAATGAAACACGACCAGCTCGCAGATGAAGGGTTCCACCTAATGGCTGCATGCCAGCTAGTGGGGTTCCAGAACGTCATTGGCACACTATGGAGTGTGAATGATAAAACATGCGGTGACGTCGCAACTATGACATATAAATGGATGCTGGATCAAGGAATCAGCAATGAATCAGTCGGCGAAGCCCTCCATCATGCGTGTAGGAGCCTAAGGGCCCAGTGGATATCTGACAATTACGAGGGAATGGAGCTCAAGTATCGTACAACGATCAATAATGAAGACGCCAGCCCTCTCCAAGCGCAACAAGCTCAGGTGATTAAGAGAGATTCCAGGAATATGGCGGTATGCAATAATGAAGAACTCAGCCAGGCACACTGGATTCCATATTTGCATTTTGGTATTTAATATTTTTCATTATTTGGTTGAACAGAAGACCTATATTGGCAGAAAAATAACTTGACTGTAATAGTAAGGTTATTATGATTCTGTAGCTATTATACTGTTACCGCATCAAGTCGGCTTCAATGAAATGACTATTTCACAGCACTAGAAATAAATAACAGAAAGATATGTTTGAAGATCCACTAGGCTTGGGTTAGGATTAAGGTCATGTTCCAAAATTCAAGATGATTCGATAACAATTTCCAAGACGGTGCCTCAGTGTTGTATCCATGAAGATGCTTTTCTCATCCACTTTAGAGCAATTTAATCAGGCTTTCCTCAGCAGGCCTGATTTTCTCCCATTAGGCTTTACATGGCATCTTATTTGTAAAATAAATCATCGACCAGAGGCTTTATCTTTCCATTGCGCAGCAGTCCCAACAGCTGTTTTTTTTTTCATTGTCTACTACGGGCTGATGAAAAGTGTTATACCATTAATGTTAGTGCAGCCATGCTATTGCATGCAAAGTGTTATCCCCCAAAGTGTTCCACCTGTTAACTACCACAAGATGTCACATTGAATAGTTTAACAAGGTCAAGAGGTGGGGTTTTGACAGCTGCGAGCAATTGGCCCATCCGCTCAACATATGCTTGAGTACAGGCGACCCGCCTTTGCCGGCTACAGACTTATCCCAATGTTTAATATGGTTTCCCCGGCCAAGACCAATGGGGCATTGTGGATGATTTCAACATCCTACGACTAAGGCCCCCCTGCTGACGAAACCTCGTTTCTGGTGCAGAAAGTGTGGACTAATTAGAGTGACCGACGGGCTTAAATCCCCAGCATCTTGTTATATCACGGTGCTGATACATTATTTTGTAACCGGTCAAAGAGCTGTCTAATTTATGCTTTTGAATCTCTGTGGGGTCACATTCTTTGTAACGCAGGCTCCCCCAATCCAAGGGATAACCTTAATCCTTGAAGATCTAAGACAATAGGGTCCGGGCCTCACAGACCCAACAGAACACAATAGCCTCTTCATCCTAGGTTAAAAGAAAGAGGAATAGCTAGAGAAAGTAAGGATTAAGCTTTAGTCTTATATTTAATAGGAACCTATATTTACCTTACCTAATTATCTTAATTAATATTACCTTATTATATTCTAAAGCTTCTCCTTATAATTACCTAAGATAATAATAATATCTATATCTAAGACCTAAGCCCTTAAAAGAAAAATCCTTTTCTAATTAATTTTATAAATTATAAAAGATCTTATAAAAAAACCCTTTTTTTAGAATATTATTTATATATAAAAAAAAAAGATTAAGGGTATTAATTATAAGTATTACTACTTATATACTATATTTTTACTATTTATATACTAAAATCGATTTTACTAGGATTTAGCTAATATACCTAGGATTTAACTAATATTTCCTATCTATATATATAATTATATAATTTATAATTTCCTTACCTTTAATAATACTTTAACTTTAATATATTATTTAATCTTATAATCTTTATTTATATAATTAATATTTATAGCTTTATTTATTATAAATAGCCTAAAGAAGCTTCTTATTAAAGTAAATAATAACTAAAGTATTAAAATATTACTTCTATTGCCCTTAGAGACCTATAATTTATTTAATAATCTTTTTAATTTCCTTTAAACCTTTTACTATAAAAATAGCTTTATTCTTATTAAATAATTAAATAGATTTTATAGAGAAATTAATAAGTAATTTATTTATATTTATTATATTTTTATATATAATTATAAAGCTTATTATTAATATTAATATACTAAGGTTTAATATTTAATAACTTAAAAAATTAATTATTCTATAAATATTATAATTAAAATATTATTAAAGTCTTACTAAAGATAGATTTATAAGGTATTTAGCTATTATAATTATTAGGCCTTATTAGACCTTTTTATTTATTTTATTTATTAATATTAAATTAATATCTAAAAGTAATTTTAATAAATATTTTTTAAATATCTTACCTTATCTATTTATAAAATAGGTAATATCTTAAGAGATTATATTTTAATAATATTATATTTTATTTAAAAGGATATTTATAATAATTATTAAATATTATAAAAAAAGACCTTAAAAGGTTTAATAGTAATTTAAGTATAAATTAAGTAATTATAATAAAATAATATTAAATATATTATTAAATATAATCCTAATAATTATATTAATTTAATTTTTTAGATTTACCTTTAGTATAAAAAGATATAAAAGAGATTTCCTAAGATTCTTAGTTTTAATAATACTTATAAAATAAATAGATTTAAAATATACTTATTTTAAATTACTAATATTTTAGACTAAAAGTTAATTATTAATTTTATCTTTAGCCTTATATATATAGAAAAGGAAGAAGGTTTTTAATAGCTTTTTAAGTAATTTAATAAGTTTTAATTACTTTTAAATATCTTATTACTAAGTATATTTATTACTAATAAAGAAATAGCCCTTAAGAATACCCTTATAGCTATTTTCCCTAATATATAGTAATAGCTTTATATTTATTATATTAATATTAATATAAAAGTTAAGATTAAAATATATTAGAAGTAACCTAGTAAGGCTATTAATAATAAGGCTAATAAGGCTATTATTAATAATAAAATATTTTAAGTATCTTAAGAAATTAATAAAAATATTATTATTTATATATTATAATAGGTAATAGCCCTTATCTAAGATTTAATACTTTTAGCTTAGTATAATATACTTTATATACCCTCTAAAGCTAATTTTAAGGTAGCTTAGAAAATAATAAAAACTATATATAGTTTATAGTAAAATAATATCTTAAAATATATTTTAAAGATATATATATTATAGTAATAGTAATAGGCTAAATATTTTATTAATAGCTATTAAAATTTTAGCTAATAGGTTAATAGTCTAATTAAAATTACTTATAAGGATATAAAATTATATCTTTTAATTAGCATAAGTAACCTTCTTTATCTTTATAATACTATTATTTATATACTAAAAAGAAAAGAGTATAATTATAAATAAGTAATAGCTTATATAATAATAAAGTAATATAATAAATATATTAACTAAGAATAGCTTAATAGATTAATTATATAAATAATCTATACTACTATTAATCTTATAAATAAATAATATTATATTTATAAAGCTTTATTTAAAGGCCTCTTAAGACTATAGCTAATACTAATATAAGCTTATATATATACCTTTATATATTAATATAAACTTTCCTATAACCACTATATTTAAAAGCTTTTAAAGGCTAATAAGTTATTAACTAAGGAAATAATTTATCTATATTAATAATTATAAAAGCTATTAATATAAATTTTTTATATTTAGGCCTAAAAACTATTAATTTTTACCTTTAGGATATTAATAAGCTATTCCTTAAGATCCTTAATTTTATTATTATTAAAGCTATTTATAATTACCCCTAGCTAGCTATAAATAATATAAAGCTAAAAATCCCTTTTTCCTTAAGTACTAAGCCTAAAATTATATCTTTAATAATATAATAAATCTTATAATTATTATTATTACCTTTAAAATAATATTTAAAGAAAAATATAGCTAGAAATATACTAAAGTTATCTATTTTAAGATAATCTTTTATTATAATTTTATAGCCCTTATAGGGTAGCTACCCTTTAAAGCTAAGTATATAAAGAACCTAGTTATAAGCTAAGCTTAAAAAGGTAATAATTATATTATAAGGATCTTTAGTATTATTAATAAAATAATATAAAATATAGTCTATATAGCTAAAAATATAAGATTAGAGATCTATAAAGGGATAAGGTAAAAGTAGCTAAGCTTATAGCTTATTAGCTAGATAAGTAATACCTTCCTTATTAGCTAAGGAAATTATCTTAGTAAGTAGAATAGTAGCTAGGCTTTAATATATTTATATTTAGGGAAACTATAGAAATATGTTTTTTAAATAATTTAAGGGTAATTAGGCTTAAGCCTTTAAGCTAGGCTATTATTATTTTTATAGTTATTTAATTAGAATAAGTATTATTTTTATAATTTATTAATATGCTTTGCTTAGTAAATATTTTATTATAAATTATATTAAAATTTAAAAGATTAAGGAATAAGAGGGAAATTAGGTAGACTTTAGTAGATTTTAATATATAAATAGTAAAAATATAGTGTATAAGTAGTAATATTCTTAATTATTTATTAGAAAAATATTATAAAAAAAATAAAAATAAAAGTATTTTTAATTTAAAGAATATTATTTCTATAAAAATAATATCTATAGAATTAAAGGAGATTACTAAAAAGCTAAAAGAATTTATATAAATATTAAATTATTAAATAAAGAATTTAAAAAAATAAAATATTTTTAAAAAAGAAAAATTAAAAAAATAAAATAAAAGTTTATTAATTTTTTAAAAAATATAATTAATTTTAAGTTATTTTAAAGGAATTAAGAACCTAGAAATAATTAGTATCTTATTATTAATCCTAAACTTATTAATAAAGAGCCTTTTTAGACCTAAGCTTAAGTTCTAATTTAAATAATTATAATTCTAAGAATAAAATCCCTAGAAAGAAATATCCTTTTAAGAAAAGAAAGTATAATAATATTAATTTAAAGATAAGTTTAAGCTTAAATAATAATTAATTATAATAATTAAAATTAAAAAAAATATTATATTTAAATAAGCTTAGAAACTAAAGCTAATAATAAAGTAAAAATTAAAATAAGAAATTTAATTACCTTTAAATTATCAATTATAATATATAAATAAAATAAATAGTTTAAAGATCTAAAGTATATATTTAAGGAAGCCCTAAGAAGATTTAAGTAAAAGTCTTAGAAAATCCTTTATATATTTAATTATATAAATATAAAAGGCTAAACCTACTAATAATACTATCTTTATATATAAAATAAAGAATAAAGTAAAAGTTTAAGTAAAATTAGAATATCTTTAAAAAATAATTTTTAGAGCTTATTAAAGACTTCTTAAATAAAGTAATATTTATTTAAATAAAATTAGAATATACTTAGTAAGAATATTAATAAAAGCCCTAAGATTTCTATATATACTTAGACTTCCTAGAGAAATACTATAAGAAGAAAACTAACTATAAAAGTACTTACTTTTTTTATATAAAATTAACTAAATTACTTTAAAACTATATATTAAGGGCTATAAATATAAAACTCCTTATTATCTATATAATAATACTAATACTTATAAAATAATACTAAGATTTTATTATATTACTAAAAAAGAGATCTAACTCTTATAAAATAATTAATCCTAATAAAACCTATAAATATAACTACTAAAACTCTCCCTTTAATATAAATAAAAGGAAAGAAAAATCCTAATAAAAATACTATAGAACTATAAAAAAGAAACCTAAAAGGGATTTTATATATTATACTTATAAAAATAGCTCCTATAAAGTATAAGATTATCCTAAGAAAGATAAGGTAAAGGTATAAAAAGCTATAATCATAGAATAAGAAAAAGACTACTAATTAATATAAAAGACCTAATAAAGACTATAAAACCTACTATAAAGATTATAAGGAACTTAGCTTACCTAATCTAAATTAAAGGGAAAAAATACTATTAGCTAAAAATAAAAGTAATTATAAATATAGGAGTAAAGATAAATTATATTAATATAAAACTAATACTCTAAATAAACCTTAAAAAACTAAATACCTAGGTTCCCCTTATAAAAATAATAGAAAAATACTAACTATAATTAAATAAGGTATAGATTATACCTATCTAATTAATTAACTCCCAAGGAAAAATAAAATTATTTAATAAAATAATAATAAGCATCCTAAGAAAAGCAAAAGTAAAATCAAATCTACTTATATTATCTATATCTACCCTAGAAGACTAAGCTATTAATATCTTCCCTAGAAATAAAGCCTAGGATTATTATATATAAACCTAAATAAAGATTAAATAAATTAATCCTAGGAAGTTCTAATATATATATTAGAACCTTCCTAAAGTCTTTAGGATTATTATCCCCTTAAGATTTAAAAAACTATTAAATAATAATAATTAAAAAAAGGACCTAAAGAAAATCTAAGAATAATATAAGAACCTACCTATTAAAATACTCTAATTCTATAATATATTCTAAGTAAAGAATATAAATATATTACCTTTATATAAAGCTACTAACTATTCTTATTATATTTTTATTATATTATAATCCTATAATACTTTATAGATTCTAATAAGACCTCCCTTTCTTTATTAGTTCCTTTTTTTTATATTTATTTTATTTTAAATTTAATTATCTATATTAAATTATTAAGCTATTTATTATTATTATTTATATTCTTTATAAATCTCTTTTAAGAATTATTTAAGCTAAGTCTTTTTTTTATAAATAACTAATAATTTAATATTAGCTTTAATATATCTTATTATTAAATAATAAATTTAATATTATTATTATTAAGGCCTTTTCTCTTAAGTAGCTTATACTCCTAAAGAATAAGCTTAATTATATCCTTAGAATATATAATACTTTAATATTATAAAGGGTAGATTTTCTTATTAAAGTAGTATTTATTTACTATAATAAATTAAATATTAATAGCCTAGATCTCTTAATATATATATTTATATATAGAATTAGATTTAGAAGGGGTATTACCTTTATAGATAAGATAGTATTAGAATAATATTTTAATTAATATTATTTATAGGTATATTTATAGGTATATTTATAGGTATATTAAAATATACTAATTCTAGTTATTAGGAAAGTTATCTTTTTATTATATTTTATTTCTATTGGAGAAAGCTTTATAGTTTTTATCTTATATTATTTTTAGGCTTCTAAGGTAATTATAAGTATAAGGGTAATTATATTATAGGATTTAAAAGTCTAAAGGTTTAATATGCTCCTTAGTATTACTACCTTATTAAGCTATCCCTCTCCTTAGGGGGACACAAATCACTTTTATACCTTAATAAAGCTACTAACCATACTATAAATATTATATTAAATAATAATCCTCCCTTTAGTCTAATATATCCCCTATTATAAAAGGACCTTTAGATTCTCTGGGAATATATTAAGAAGAACCTTATAAATAAATATATTTAGCTATTAAAAAGCCCTACTAAGGCCCCTATCCTATTTATCCTAAAATCAAATAGAACCCTCTACCTCTATATAAATTATAAGGGCCTAAATACTATTACTAAGAAAAACTAATATTCTTTCCCCCTAATTATAAAGATTATAAACTAGATTAAAGGAGTAGAGTTTTTCTTTAAGATTAATATTAAGGATATATACTATTATATCTATATTAAAAAAAAAATAGAAAATAGCCTTTTGCACTTATTATAGATACTTTAAATACTAAGTAATACTATTTAGCCTTACTAATACCCCTATAATATTCTAAGACTATATCTATTAAGCTTTCTAAGGGCTTATAAATATAGTTTATATAATATACTTAAATAATATTCTTATATTCTCTAAGGATTAAGAGTCTTATATATAATACCTATATTAAATATTAGAATAATTATATAAAATAAAACTATTTATAAAACCCTTAAAATATATATTTTATTAATTATAAATAAAATTCTTAGAATATATCTTATTAAATAAAGAAATATTAATAAACCTAAACTAGGTTAAGATTATAATAGAATAAAAAAAACTAAAAATATATAAAAAGATCTAAGTTTTCTTAGGATTTTATAACTTTTACTACCACTTTATTTATAATTACTTAAGTATTATTACCCCTTTAAATAATCTTCTTAAAGAAAATAAAAATAAAAAAAAGCTAAGGATAATAAAATTAGAACTAGTAAAAAAAGAAGCCTTTAGCTAGCTATAATAAGCCTTCTAAGAAGCTCTACTCCTAAGCTACTTTAATTTATAATTACCTATTAGAATAGAATCTAATACTTCTAAGTTTATAATAGTAAAAATTCTCTCTTAACTAGATAGAAAAGAATAATATTATCTAATAGTATTCTAATTATAAAAGTTCAAAGAAGAAAAACTTAACTATAAAACCCTAGACCAAAAGATATTAGCTATAGTAAAGTCCTTTAAATACTAATAATACTACCTAAAGGGAATAGATTTTTAAATTAAAATCTTAAGTAATTACTAAAATCTATAGAGATTTATAAAAAACCTAAAACTAAATAGAAAATAAGTATTTATATTTAGTTAAAATAAAAGCAGGAGGCTTAACTAGGCAATTCTAGGAGTAGATATAATTAATATTTAAATAACTATAATATTAGTCTCTTTTTACCCTAACCAATAAAATAATTAACTTTATATAATTTATAACCTTAATACCCTTTTAATATTAAAGATAATAAACTCTATTAAACCTATCCTAATATTTAAAATAGCTTCCCTACCATACTAAAACCAATATATTCTAGCTTACTTTTAATATTATTAAAAATAACTAAATTTAAACTATATTTTAATTATTATATTCTCTATAATCCTTTATATTTATTTATTATAAAATATACTAATAGTAAGCTTTATATTAAATACCCTTTTAATCTAATTAAATACTTTAAATAGATCTTCCCTTAATATAGGCTATTTATATTATTTAAGACTAAAATTACTAATCTTATATTATTTTAAAAAATAAAAATTATTAACTTTAAGCTTTAATTACTTTAAAAGAATAATATTAATATTAATAATAAAGACTTTATTTAAAAGGAATATATAAAGATTAATAAGATAATAAATAAGTATATTTTAAATAAATTTAAAGATATAAAGCTAGAAGAAGATAGGTTCTTAGAAGATATTAATAATAGCTAGTATAATTAGTAGCTAGAAAGGACTATAGATATTATAAGGTTTATTAAGAACTATAATAATGGAAGCAGGGAGGAAATAAGTATAATAATACCTATACCTTATATTATATAAATTTATTATTAAATATAGGCTAAGGAAGCTAAATCCTATAAATAGACCCTTAATATAGCTAGAATTAGAGAGGAATAAGCCTCTAAATAAGAAATTAATAGAATAATTACGCTATTACTTAGTAAGAATAAAGACAATTAAATTCCTAAAGGACTTAAATTAAAACCTTAAGAATCTATAAATTAAAAAGATAATTATTTTAAATATAAATATAAAAGGAAATATAATAATCCTTACTAAAGAAAATTAAAATATTAAAAGATCTCTAGATTTAAGAATAAACTAATACTAAAAAATAATCTAGACTAATTATATTATCTTAGTAATCTAGGTAAAAAAAAGTAATATTTAAGAAGGAACCCCTTTAAGGGGCTTCCTTAAAGCTACTCCTTAAACTAATATAATATCTATAAGATAAGAATAAAAGGACCTAAAAATACAAAAGATTCCTAGCTTAAACCCTAAAAAAGAGGGAAGAAATATAATCTATTAAGGAAAATAAATTATTTTACTATAAAATATAGGTTTTTATTCTTAATAAGAAAACCCTAAAATAATAATTTTTAATCCTATATTATAATAATCTATTAATAGAATACTTTAAAGTAAAGTATATTTTTATTTTACTTAAAAGGAAAATTTATTAATATAGGATAAAAGATAATATTAAGAATTAAATAGTAATCTATATAATATACTAAGGTACTATAATAAAAAGATATTATCTATATAAAAAATTAGAATTACTATCCCTTTTATTATAATTATAAAATAAAATCTTAATAGATTTTATTATAAGCTTACCTATAATAAAATAAAAAGGAAAGAAAATTAATATAATTCTTATAATAATATTTTATTACTTAAAATAATTAATATTCTTACTAATAATTATAATTATTATTATAGCTAAGCTAGCTAAATTATTCTATTAAGAAATTAAATTAATATAAAAACCTTTAAAAGGGATTATAACTAATTAAAAGATAATCTTTACTAATTAATTCTAATTAAAATTATATTATTTATATTATACTAAATAAAGATTTTTTATTATTTTTTACCTATAAATAAATAAGTAAACTAAGTAAATTAACTAAATATTTAAATAATATCTCTATTACTTTATAGATAAGTATTAATAAAACTAGCTAGCCCTTCTATAAATAGCCTAATTTATTTATAATAATCTTTTAGAGAAAAAACCTTATACTTAGATTACTATTAGTATTAAAACCTCTAGAAGATTTATATTTCTAAGTTATATCATATCTACTCTCTAGTATAAAGTAAGCTACTAAGATTAGTATTTAATATAGCTAGCTAAATTAGCTTTTGGTATTACTAGATTTAAACTAACTTAGTTTATCCTTAACTAAGGTTCCTAATCTTAGTTACTAACTTAACTATACTAGTAGTATAGCTAATATACTACTAGCCCCCCTAAAAAAATATAATAAAATAATAAGCTAAATATTATAATATATATTACCTAGAAATATTATTTAAACTAAATAATCTAATTAGCCTCTTAACTAAGAACCTAAAATTTAAAGGAAAAAAAAAACTAATCTCTAAATAAATAAAATTATTTTAAGTAATAAAGAGAATTAGAAACTAAGCTTATTAATTAGAACTCCTAGAAAAATATTTATAGATTTAAATATATTCTATATTAATCTCTTAGAATTATAAATATAAAGAAACCTAAACTAAAAAATCCTACTAATTCCTAATTTAAATAAAATAAAATAAAATAAAAAATAAAAATAATTATAAAATAAAGAAAAAAAAAGAAATAAATTAAGTTTTATATAAAATAAATAAAATAGCCTTTTAAATATAATAAATAAATAAATAAAATTTATAAATAATATAAAAAAAATCATTAAGAACTTCTAAAAAAAAAACCTAAAATAAAACTAAAAAAAAAAAGCAAAACTAAAAGTACTTATATCTAAAGATACTATAATAATTAAATAAAAGCATAATAAGCCCAGAAAATACCTAATTACTATAACTATAGACCTAAAGAAAGCCCTAGAGATACTAAGGCAAAGGGGAAGATCACAAAAAATCCTAATTAACAAAGATATTAACCCAAAGAAGGGGAAGACAATATAACACAGGCTCCCCCAATCCAAGGGATAACCTCATTCCTTGAAGATCTAAGACAATAGGGTCCGGGCCCCACAGACCCAACAAGACACAGTAGCCTCTTCATCCTAGGTTAAAAGGAAGAGGAATAGCTAGAGGAAGTAAGGATCAAGCTTTAGTCTCGTATTCAATAGGAACCTATGTTTACCCTGCCTGACTATCTCAATTGGTGTCGCCCCGTTACATTCTTCTTCTCTTCATTCATCCATCGACTGCGGTACTACTAGTTGCGGCCAATATAACACATCATCTCCAGCCTTGGCAAAGGGGACTGCTTTCTAACTACCATTAAGAATAAAGGGACTACTAGTACAGACGAGATACTCGACCAGAAAAAAAATACAAATCGTATCTCTAAATTATTGATTAGTTAAAATTATCTCATGCCAACGTCAAAATACTGATACAGCTTGGTATATTACAACGATTGAAACAGGGGCAGAGATAGCGCTAAACCCCCCCACTCCGAGTCTCAGGTTTTCAGTAAAATGTAGGCCACAAGAGACCCTAGTTTGACGGCAGTGGGATATTCAGCCCAGCACTGTTTAGGTATCCCGTGGTACGCATGGTTTTAGTGCATTCTCAGTGCATCAACTATCAATCTGGCAGCGACGCTTAAAGATGAGAAGGCTTGGAAACAAAAAACCCAAGCCCAGCGCCTAGTGTTGTCATAGCGCCAGTCAATAACACTTCGCTTGCGGGTAAACTCGATGTGAATTAATCGGTGATGCTATAAGCAAACACGCATTGTTTCGCCCATTGCATGAGCCATGTCACGAGTGGTGATACATTTACTCTCTCGGGCACATGGCGGCACTGGATGCTCAAGTCTACGGATGTTCTATCGACATAACATGAAAAATCTCTATATGAACCACTGCTACTTCAAAAATTTCAATCATCAAATATTACAAACTTGGCGTGCTCCAAAGTTTATTGCTCCTCCCCGCTGCTAGACTGTGGATTGTGTACGCTCAGAAGCTCTTGGAAGATTACTTGCGACAGCAGCTTTCCCATGAAGTGCATCTGTATACGCTTCAGGACAAAGCTCGTACAGAGAATCCCAAGCCCAAAATGTTCAGCCTGGTGAGAAATGCCTTGTTAACTACTTTGATGTCAGGGCCATGAGAATTTCAGATATTGAGACGATCAAGTTGTGAGCAAACTCTGTTATCTTGTTTCTTTTATCAACCCACCAACCTCTTCCTAGCGCTGCGGACAATTTGATTCCTCTCAACTTAATAAGCAGATTGATTGAATTTTTTAAAATATTTAGTGGTTATTATTTAAGGTACGCGGCATAGCGGTTGTATTTTTTCTTCTTGAAATTGGTCATTATTCCAGTTTACCCTGAAGCATGATGGTGGCTTTGTCAGTGCTCCAAAAGCGGACTAGCGCCATAACCGCGCGACAATGGATTTCCCAGGCGCGGTTGAATTGACACGAACCTCATATCCCTCCGCCCCTTATCTCCGCCCCTTACACTAAACATAACCTTTAACAATACCCCCAAAAATACGGCGCTTTTTAACCTCTTCCAATTATACTATCATCCCTCTTATTGTTATTCTTACAGGTATAATTTCAGTCATTTTCTTGTCTCTCCCATCGTCGCCAAGTTCACGTAGCAGGGAAAAGGCCCGACGCGTGTGCGTCTTTCCCGCCGTAAAGCGTGCAGTTAGTCGAGGAACGAGAGGCAAGCAAAATGACTACTCTGATCTCTGATCCCTGGAACGCCTCACGAAGAAGAGCAAGACGATTCCTTCATTTCCGACACATTAACTGGCGACTTGACGCCTTCAACAGGGATTGCGTTGTCGACAACCTCCCCGACCCTAAACCCTTTGTGTCCACGAGACCTCCCGAAATCGCAGTCTGTGACCGCACAGCTTCAAGAACTCAACCTTTACAATGCAAAGCATTTGACGATAAATACCCTCCCTCGTATACGATTCGCCCAGAAGAGATATTTTCTGCATTCTTGGCTGCCGCGCCGTCACAAGCTCCGGCCCTTCGTTATTGACCACGGTTTTGTTCTCATCGAGTTCAATGGAAATACACTTGGCAATACCTTTTGGCTATGCAGCTATTGTGATAAAAGAGGAAAGACCCAAGGTTGTTTATTTGCACAACAGGCCACATCGGCAGCAATAGCCCACCTTCGAACTCAACACTCAATTACACCCTACCGGGGCCGGGACCCAAGTTCATCACCAGCTTTGTGTGCCCTCGCCGCCCTACAGTCAAATGCAAAGCCTTCTATTGAAATGGATATGGATACCAGTGCTATTGGTTCTGCTTCTGAATTTAAAGCTGCTCTTATTCATTGGATTGTTGAGTCGAATATCTCTTTTAAAGCAATTGAACATGACACTTTTCAACGGTTAATACGAACACCAAAACACATCATCGATACCGCCTTGCCAACACACCAACCGACTATTAAGCTATCGATAATGGATGAATTTAAGGTCCATCAGAAAAGGATCAAAAGTCAACTTCAAGATGCCCAATCACTTATCCACCTTACATTCAATGCTTGGACTTCCCCTGATCAACAGACCCTCTTAGGGGTTACCAGTCACTTCACTGATTTAACTGGACTTCCAACAACAAAGCTACTGGCGTTGAAGCATATTTCTGGTTTCCATTCAGGTGAAAACATAGCTCCTTTGGTGTTGAAGGTCATCAAAGACTATAACCTTAGAAGTCTTGGTTTCTTTATATTGGATAATACCTCCGTTAATGATACATGCCTTGATTTTCTCTTGAATGACCACCTTCCGGATTTCCCGGTAGAGCCATTATTTATCGATACATCAATAATTCGGTTACGCTGTTGGGGTCATGTCATCAACCTCGCCGCCAAAGCCTTCCTCGAACCCACCCAACAGGCCCGACAAGGCTTACTCAACAACGAGGCTACTATACGGTTGACTCCAGAGGAACAAGCTAATTTAACCAGCTGGCTAAAGAGTGGGCCAGTAGCCAAACTGTCCAATGTGGTCACCTTCATCCGTCGGTCCCCCCAACGCCGGGAAGCCTTTGCTACTCAAGTTCAACACCAAACCAACACTCTCGATGGCAGTGATGACCTGTTCGAAGCCCAGCACAATATACAGCTATCTAATAACAACACAACACGGTGGAATTCGACCTTTTATATGATTGAACGGGCTCTTCATCTTAGGGACTCAATACAGTCATGGATTGAGGTTAATTCATTGGAAAAGGAAGACCAAAGGTTACCAGCTCAGAAGAGGTTGACCGAAGAAGATTGGGAGGTCTTAGTTGAGGTCCAAAATCTTCTTCTTCCCTTTCAACAGGAAACTATGAGGTTCCAATCCCGCCGCCCCGGATATATTGGGTGGGTCCTACCTAGCCTTCACCGTCTACTAACTTGGTTCAAAAAACAACGTGATCAACGTGATCCTGATACAATTGCCGTCGAAGAGCTCCGACGATCCCTTCGTGCCGCCTCATCAGAAAAATCGCATTCCTATAGCCAAGCATCGCCATCCCCCACAAGGTCAAGGTCCCGGGCCGATGTGAGGGCATATTTACGCCTTTGTTGTCAATTGGCGTTGAACCAATTGAACCATTATAAGGAACTAATAGACCAAACCCCAGTTTATTGGGCTGCTGCTATCCTTCATCCCTCCATAGGAGTCCGTTGGGTCACCCATGTGGAGCCGTTCAAATATGGCCTCATCATTGACCGTTTTCGAAACTTCTTTTTTGACGGCTGGGCCAAGGAGCAAATTCAACAGCCCCAAGCTACGGATACCCCCACTCAACGTGAGAGATGCCCGTTTGACCTTCCCAATGAGTTTTATGAGAACTCCACTAAAAATGATGATCCGGCTGTACACGAATTAATGACTTGGCTATGCCGGCCCCCTGAAAGGCTGGATGACCCAATTGCCTTTTGGCAACAACAGCAGCATGCTTTTCCTCTTCTAAGCCGAATGGCAATTGATATACTCATAATACCCTCAATGTCAGCAGAATGTGAATGTATATATAGTCAAGCTAAGCTTATAATAAGGTCACAACAGCATAGTTTACCTGATGAGACCTTGGAAGCTATTGAGTGTTTAAAACATTGGCTTCCCAACACGTGATGCCTCACGTTTGCCAATTTAATTTAATTTAAAATTAAATAGGCCTACAATTCAATTCTATTTGGCCTCAATGCAATTAGTGAAAAGCAGAATTGAAGATGAAGTTGATGGTAACACTGCCTCTTCCTTTAGTACCTTGAAGCTCATTGAGATTTTGCATCTTGAAGAAAAGAAGCAGAACTATACGTACAGCCTGGAGGATTCTAAACCACCGACTATTCATTGTTATAACTATGATGACGAAAACGAATTGCGTTTAGAAGTCTTCATTGCCAAATGTTTCGGGGACCATTGCGTGGCGTGGGACCCAATTGCAGACCAGGTAGACTAGAATGTTGCCCCACCTCTATCAACCGACGAACCAAATGTGTGTGCCATTTATCCGTTAAATCATACAAGTTACAGGGTTGGGGTTAGGGTTATAAGACCAAAAAATCGCTTCCTCCACGAACTTGAGGTATTGCGTGACAGAGTTGGTTTGAACGTGTTTTCAATTGCATCATGGAGTCATGTACTCATGGAATTGTGAGATTGACGCGTGTCGCGCGATGAAATTCACGCCAGTGACAAGGATGCCATTTCACTGCAGCCAGCAACGTCAGTTATAGCGGTTCATTGGCTGGTCATGGCCTTGGGCATATCACCCCACTCACTACCCTGAAACCGGGAGGAATTTGGCGCTCAAAATCTCTCACAAAGTCGTCTTGGAAAGTCATCATGCAAGTTAAAAAGAAAGAGAAATTCGGATTTAATGAATGCTTTAATTTTAATTGTTTGAGTTGGCTGATATACTCACTTTATTGAGATTGAATAAAGCAGAGCCCAGCATAGTTTTGTTCAAAATTAAACTCCTGGTCGCACTTTATCTACACTCCAATTAGATACAGTGAGTGCAGGGTCGTAGCAATTTTATAATTCTTGTTCAAGTACTGAGTAAAATGCACACACACACACACTATTGTTTTTCTGCGTTGCAGCATTATTCCACTTCATGCTTAGAATCCCTTTTACGGTGATATCAATGCAGAGGACCACCATGGTCGTCATGAATTATGAGGGTTCTTTTGGCTGGCTTGGCACCCACACCGACATCCCATCTCCCTCTCCGTCTGAATATCGAAGGAGTACTACATATGCAGTGGTGGGGAGAAGATCTCCGGAGTATGGGTTATTGCGAAAGGATCTACGAGGTAAAACCACTCCTCGAAGATGGTGCCGATGTTGATATTAAAGACAAAGCCACCCGCACAGCTTCTCTGCAAAAGTGACCCCACTATAGGCGATGAAGCTACCGTGGCGACTATACCAGACTCTTGAGACATAAGGATAGCGTCTAGTTTGTTACCTTGTCCCGCGACTCGAAGCTGCTGGTATCAACATCAAAGGAACGTGCGGTCCGATTCTGGGATATGGCAACAGGGCAACTTTGACACACACCCGAAGGTCATAAAGGTGATGGTGTCTGGTCACCCGCCTCCTCACGCGGCACGAAATTTCTGGCCTGGTCTAGTTGTCTGCAAAATTTAAAAATTCATATTCGGCCGGCCGAGCTTAAACTCCGTTGGAGAACTCCATACAACGACCAACATTCTCCACTATTCTAGGAATACACTAACATCTAGCAGGGTCCTCCTGACTGGAGAGAAATGTTTGGGCCACCCTGATTGCCAACAAATCCAAGACCGCATGAAGTGGTGGCTCTAACGAACCAGTTACCACCTCGGGCAACAATTACCCCCCTGCCCCCCTTGGGGACGCAAGTCGTGCCAAGTATCTGTTGACGTCCAGGAGGCAGAGTGACATCAAGCAAGTTCACCCTGCATCCACTTTGAGCAATTGCTGGGACAGTAAAAGCGGCAACAATAGCCACGACGCTAATGAGCTTGACCATGATCTAAGCGGTGTAAGAGAATATCAACTTATGAGGCAGTTTGTACTGTACGTACGAGTGAGGTTGTTTGGGATTTCTAAAAGCCTAAGCTGAAAGTTGTTGGTTTTTAGAGTCTTGAAAGTGGGAGTGTGATTAAACACCGAGAGAGCAAAGAGGTACTTGATCTGGATAGTAATAAAGCCGAGTTTGATTTTCAGATCTAAAATGAGAAGAAGACATGCTTATATAGTTTTTTTTCCAGCTCAATGTCCAGGTGATAGTGTCTATGCATTGCTCTGGACATGATACATTGCCTCAACACACGATATAATCTTGGTAACACATCCAAAACTCTATGCACCTTTCTGTCGTCTATTAGACACTGAATAATAAAGTTCTGAACCCCCCAGAATAGCACTGCCCCGGTGACACAACTGCAATATGAGACGAGACAACTTTGCTCTTTCGCCAGAGTCAGTGGGCTGGTGGTGTCCTACCAAGAAGTTGCAGCATAGGACATATTTTGTTTCATTTCATCATAATTCAATTCACCATATTGCAGCCGACTGGTCATCATCTTTCACTACTGTTTATTTGATTTTGCGAAAGCAACAGCTTCAGACTCGTCCCCACTTTTCCTTAATGATACATTTAGCGAGCTTGATCATTATTCAAATCAATCCTATCGTAATTACAATGCCAAGTTCCATTTTGTTTCCCAATTCGTCATGTCGTCCGCCGCTATACCGAAATTGCCCACGGACGGTTAAAGGGAAAACTCGCTAAACTCATGCACCTGTGTAAGCTGTATCCTTGGCGTTATTCTAATACGAGTTAGCCTGTATGAGTGGCTAAGTTGAAGTCATTTTACAGGCCGGTGTGGATACGTCGGAGCATAACCATCCGTACTTCCCCTTGCGCCCGACCTGGCGGGCGCCAAGCGGCAAGTCGGCAACATGATAATTACGATCATTAGTATCGGTTACACCTACCATAGATATCGATATGCTAACGGAAATTCTTCAATCATGTCTCTCAAATATTCGGCCTCTGCTTGATGCCGTTGCTTGGCGCTGTCTCTTGGCGCCGTCTCGGGGTTTGCCAGTCGGTGGTTAGCCTCCGAACTTCACATTGAGAAAATCCCGGGTCCGATTCATACTTTCTGCCAAGTCCCTTATGATCTAGTTATCCATAAACTAAATAGAAATGGCATTTGCCATATTCCAACCAAGGCACTATTGCAAAAGTAAACCCGAAGAACACAGAAAAACATACACGGGCTTCAACCGCCCTTACCTTGAAGGTTAAAGTAGATGGTTGTTTTGTTAAAAGGTGTTGCCGCTTGCGTAGCGCTATTTGATCACATCGAGTAGTGGAAGAGAGGTTTGAAAGAGCCTTGTTTTCTCTATGAATAGGGGTTCGTGCATTAGTTATGGGTTATGAGCACAATGGAGCAGGGTTTGGTTGTGGGGCTACTATAACCAATCATATAATAGCCTAACGTATGACCCCACCACACCGCGCGACCGGGGTTTCTATGCACCAGCAACTAGATAAGCTCTTAACTTTAAGATAGGATTTCTTAATTAAAATAGTATAAATTAACTAGAAATTAATAGTATATATTCCTTATACTATCTATATTAAAATAATCTATTTCTCTTTGGAACCCTTAGTCTTATGGTATTAATATTACTTCTTTTAGTGCTTTTACTTTATTTTACCTTCCTTTAACTTTTTTATCTCTTTTACTATAAAAAATAAAGTAATTAGATTATATTTAATTACTTTCTTTTTTATTAGCTTATTTAAAGTTATTTTTATTTTTAGGTATATATTTTCTATTTTTAATTTAGTATAGGTAATATATATATAATTTAATTTATTACCTACTTTTTAATCTATTAATTAGATAGACTAATTAATATTATTAAGGCTATTATATATTAAATTTAATTATATAATTAGCTTAAATTTATTCTTAGGTATATATAAAATATCTTTTAGTATATACTTATAGTATTTTAGTATATATAATAGTATCTTTAGGGATAAGTAATTCTTAGTAATAATAAGCTTTATTAATATCTTTTCTATAATAATAAGCTATATTCTATTACCTAAAAAACCTATCTAAATATTCTCCTTTATTATAATTTCCTTAGAAATTATTTTATATATTTTAATAAAATATTATTTTTAAATAGGCAAGGTAGCTATTATTATTATATATTAGTATATATAGTATTAAAAGGTATACTTAAGTAAGCTAAAAATATCTATATTAAAAGGCTATATAATATAAAATAAATAAGAAGGTAAATATATTACTTAGATATAATTAAATAATACTAAAAATCAAAATTATAATAATATATATCCTCTAAAGCTATTTATTATAAAAATCCTTTATAAAGCTAGATTAAAAGGCTATATTTTTAGAATAAATAGCTCTTTTAGCTACTTTTTATATATTTTACTATTTACCTAGCCTAAAGGCATATAATTATATACCTAATCCAAAAAACTAATAAAAAACTACTATATTTAAAGGTTATTTCCTAAGAAGATTATATAAAGGGAAAGATATCTTTCTAGGGTACTTTCTACTTTAATAATTAATACCTATTTATAATAATCACTTTTTATAATAATTACCTAATTTATTTTTACTATTCTAATTATTTTTCTAGCTTTAGTTATACCCTTAATAAGGCTATATTTATCTATATTATAAAGCTAATCTAATCTAATAAACTTATTAATTATTTACTATAAAAGTACTATAAAAAATTTATAAATTAATTTAAAAGTAATATACTTTATTTAAAAAGCTTTAATAAATATAAATCCTTTAGTTTTAATATTTAGATAATATTTAAAAAAATATAAGATCTAATAATAATTAATATATATATCTAGGTTTTAGAGATTAATTATCTTTTATATAAAAATATATATATTATACTAAGAAAGTATATACTTAGTAGCTTCTTCTTTAAGAATATACCATTTTAACTCTTTCTTTTAAATATATAATAGTTTTTATAATATCTTATAACTTTAAAATATATTTTTTATACTATTTATTTAACCTTATATAGTAAACTTATTAATCTTATATTTATATAAAAGTAACTAAATCTTATACCCTTATATATACTTTTCTAGAATTTTAATTAGTACCTTTTCTTAAGTAAGGTTCAATTTAGTTATAGTAAAAATTTAAGTTAATTTAGACTGAAAATAGTAATATTATTAAGGAGTATTTATAGATAAATTACGTGGGCATATCGCAAGGTTGGTACGCAGAAACCCCGGTCGCGCGGTGTGGTAGGGTCATACGTTATTGCAACACAAGGCGAAAAGAAGAATCCAATGATGAGACTTTCCAAGGACTCATTTCTTCATTTGGAAGGTGGTAATTATTTAGACTAAGCTCATAATAGCGCTCAGTCTCGGCATGTAAAAGGCATCGGCATCCATGCTGTGGCTATATCTATCTGAAATTGACACTAAGAATGGCTCTGGCGACATTCGGGTCACAAAAGTCTGTAACAACAACGCCACATCGACTGTTCCTAGAGATAATGTTGCAGCAAAGCATGTAATCTCCTAGTTTTGGGTTGAGCCGTTCGGCATAGTAGTGCGGAGACCAACCATCTGCAGCGACCCATGCATCGCACGGACTGTAAAGGCCCATGACGTTGTCGTCGAAATTGGCAGACCCGGCTTCTTCAAGCATTTTGAGCGTCTTATCCAATTGCTGGTCGATATGGTATGCGGAGATTGAGGGGATCCGGCAGTTGCTTCCAGTTCCCCTCAGGCTTCGAACTTCGCTCGGAGGAGTAAAAGCTGTCGGTGTACATGTCGATTCCAAGACTCATAGGTCTGCCGTCTTCTTTGGTTGGGTTGTAGAATCGTCGCAAGAGAATTGTTTTGCCTCGGACGTCATTGAGCCTTGGCCAAGGTGATCCAGAGTACCAACTGTGGTCTCCATATTTGGCTAACCCGATGACGCAAATAGCCAGGTTCTTTAACAAGGACCGGTTTAATTCCCTCAATTTTGTCTATTCCCCCAATCTTCCATTCATCATATTTGATCAAGATCAGCAGCGTTTACCCGGGATGATTGTTCAGAAAATCGCCCATGCAATCCACGACTGCCCCCAAACTCTCTTCCAGAATGATACTTCCATGACATAAATCATAGCACCCAACTCCGGAAGCTTCAGGCCAGGAGAGCATACGCGTAGGCCAAATAATCGGACTCCATACTGTTGCTGCTGCTGCCACATTTCATGGGCTTGGCAGGCGCCATACTTCTTTTGAAAGTCCATGAAAATAGCGGCAGGCCTAAGACCAATGATGGGTAAGGACATAAGGGAAGTATCCAGCTTGATTTTGTTGTCGTTGTCGTGGTTTTGTGAGTTCCAGGGATTGTAAGTTGAGTAATACTCCGTTCTCCAGGAACGTCACTCATCCAATCACGTAGATCCTTTTTATCTACATTCTTTTCGTATAGCTTTATGAGTTCCATGATAAGTATTAGCAACCACTGGTTGCAGAAAAGATGGTCCAAGTCGATAAAGCCGGTAAATAAATGTGTTCGCCGAGAATGATGCAAAATAAACAGAGGCATGCCGCACTGGATAGCCTCTGTACAAAGGACGTCACTACTGCGGCTCTCTGTAAAGGGCTGGCCCTAGGGCTACTGCTACTAGGCGTTAATAATAATATTTATTAATTTAATAAGCTATAGTTCTACTTCTATCTTATTATTCTATATATTCCCTTTCTTTAGTAGGTCTAAGAGTAGAGTTTTATTTTAAGTAAGATTTTTATTATTAATTCCCTTTTTTAGTTAGCTTAGGTAAAGCCTAAGCTTTTTATATATATATATATATATTTTAGTTTATTATATTTTTAATATTTATTATTTATAATATTTATATTTATTATATAATAATATAATTTTTATTATAAATCTAAAATATATATTAATTTTAATATAAACTTATTATATATTAATTTATTCTTAGTTTATATTATAATTATTCTATAGTTATTATAAATATATTATTTTCTTAATATATATATATATTTATTTTACCTTTTTCTTTATTATTATTTTTTTATATTTTTTATTATTATTCTTTTTATATTATAGCTCTTTTTTATTTATTTATATAAGCTTTTATTATCTTTTTTTTCTTTTTATATTAATATTTCTTTATTAATTAAGTATTATTCTTTTATAATCTTTTTATTTACTAATTATATATATAATATCTATTATTACTAAGGCTCCTATATTCTTTTTTTCTTTTATTAATAATAATTATAATAATTATTATAATAATAAGACTTTTTATATAAATAATTTTTATATTCTTTATTTTTTTATTTAATTCTAATTATAAAAATATAAATAAGCCCTTAGGTTTTACTTAGTTTTTAGTAATTTTAATAATAAAAATAATCTACTCTTAGAATAAGATAATATTTTATATATTCTATATATTAATTAATTTATTATTTATAATAATATAAAATATAAATATAATTATAATAACTTTTATATTACTTATTAATATATATATTTTTTATACTTTTAAGCTAAATATCTTCTTATTATAAATCCTACCCTTTATTATACCTTATATAATCTATACTTATATACTACTTATAATAACTATATTTTATAGCCTATTTATAAAAAGGCTAATATTATTTCTAGCTAATATACTATTCTTTCCTAAGAATTCTCTTATCTTAGGTAAATTTAGTATAAAAATCTTATTATTATTAAAATAAGTCCTAAGATTACTTAATTTACTTATACCTTTATCTTAAGCTATAATTATTTTACTTTATCTTTTTTTATTATTAATAATACTTTAGTATTTATTTTTATTAGCTTATAGCTTTTTATTTTCTTTTACCTTTTTAATTTTCTTACTAATTATACTTATAATTTTACTTAAGTAAATTAAATAATTTACTTTATTAAAAATATTATATATTTAGTATATAATACCTAAAAAATAATCTTTAATTTTTAATATAAAATATAAAATAATAAGTTTTATTATAATTAAATAAATTATTAATATAATAATACTTTTATAAATATCTTATAATTACTTTAAAATTAAAATATATAAATTCTTACCCCTTTTCCTTATAATTATTTTATTTTTAGCTATTTTATTACTTACTATTTATCTTTCTTTACTTATACTTTTTTTATACCCTCCCCTTATTATTTTATAATAGATTTAATCTATAAGAAGAATAAGAAAAATAAAAATAAGTTTAATAATAATATTTTTATATTCCCTTTTTTTAAGTAGGCTTATAAAAGCTAGGTTCTTAAAATTAGTTTTATATATATAGCTCCTAATATTACTATTATCTCTTTATACTTAGCCTATTTATTATATTAGTTCTATATATATATAACTACTCTTATAATAATTATATTCTTAGGCCTAGGCTATTATTAAATTAAGTATTTCCTTATTTTACTTTAAACTTATTTAGTATTTTTATATTATATAAGCTCTTTAGTAGCTCCTATATTATATTATTAAACCCTTTTTATTTTATTAGTATTATATATTTATTTCCTTTTCTAGGAATATTCTTAGTATAAAGTATTTTATTTATTAGGTATTTTAATATAAGATTATTACTTTTCTAATTTTCCTCCTAGATTAGTCCTAGCCTTATATCTATAAATATTTATATTAAGAGTAAGTTTATTACTATATACTTTATAAGATCTATATAAAAGGTAGAATATATCCCTTATAATATATCTAAGGTAATTATAAATAGTATTAAGGTAGCTATTATAAAGTATTTAGTATATTATTAATTTAGTTTCTAGCTTAGGTAGTTTATTTTAGTATAATATAAAGCTAATTATATTATATTACTAACCTAGAATTATTTTACTAGGTATTAGGATATATTTATTACCTTCTATTACCTTTACTATATAAAGGTAATATCTATTTATATAAGATCTATTCTTTTATATAAATAGTCTAAGAAGGCTATTATATATTCTTTTAGTAATATATACTTTTTTTCTATATATTTCTTATATTATATAGTTTATATATTAAAGTTATTTAGTAATTTATTTAAGCTTATACTAATTATTATTAAATTTTTATTATTAAGTACTAATTAATATAATAATAAATATTTTATCTAATCTATTTATATAAAGCTAATAATTATATATAAAATTACCTAGATTCTTTAATTAGCTTTTTTTATATTTCTATCTATCTATAGATAATATACTATAAAAAGTAATTATATTATTCTTATTAATTTATATAGTATACTCTAAAAATAGCCTATCTAATCTAATCTATAGTTATTAATAATTTATAAGGGAAATTTATAGAAATATTATTAAATATCTTAAAATTAGTATATATATACTTTTATTATTATTATAATTATTACTTTTAACTAAATATACTTTAAAAGGTAATTTATAATTATTATTAGATAATATAGATTATTTTTTTCTTTTATTAGTAGATTTACTATAAAATTAATTAATATTTACTTTTAGTATTAATTTAATATAGAAAGAGGCTATAGGAGTTTTTATTACTTTTTCTATAATATATAAGTACCTTTATATATTAAATAAATATTTACTAATTATTATATTATTTTTATTATTTTATTCTAATAATATTCTTATTATATTAATTTAAATATTATATTATAGCTTAGGTACTCTCCTAATAAAGAATTATATATATATTATATAATTATAATAATTAGTAATTCCTATATTAATAACTATAGGTAGCCTTTATAGGTTAAAGCTCTTTATATATTAATCTTATTATTTATTACTTATTCCTTTATTTAGGCTTTTTTTAGGAACTTTCTTATCCTCTTCTTAATTACTATCTATTTATATATATATATTATATCTTTTTTAAGGGCTTAGTTTTATAATCCTTATAAGTAGCTATCTAGGAATAATATATTCTCTAAGGATAGCTTATTTACTATTACTATTAAGGTAGCCTATAGATTTTCTATAGGGCTTTATATTTTTATAGAGTTAATATTAAGTGATTATAGGACCTATCCTATATATAAGCTCTTTATATTATTATCTTATTCCCTTTTTAATAAAGTATCTAATTATATTATTTATAATCTTGGTTTATATTATAAATTATAATTAAACCTAGAAAGTATTTTTATTTATTTTGCTTATTATTTAGAGATTTCCCTTGGCTTAGTAAAATACTTAAGATTTTTATAGTTTATTAAAATTATAAATAGGCTTAATATATTTTATAGTTTTATTAATTAAGTATTTAAATATAAGATTATTATTAATAGTTTCTTATTATATATAGTATAATTATATTAGGCTAGGCTTAATTTTATAGAGTAATATATTATTAGGTATAAAATATCTTAATTATTAAATTAGGAAAGGTAGCTTCCTAGGGCTATACTTAAATAATCTACCTTTATTATTATTTTCTTTATAGGATCTTATTATACTAATATTAGTTCTAAGATAAAGATACTTTTTAACTTTTTAAATATTATTATTTCCTTATTTTCCTATTAAAATAGGACCCTTTTTGTATAAGGTAAAATAATAGCTTTATTATTTTTAAGAATTCTAGGATAAATTCTTAGTAAAAGTTTATAAAACCTAAAAAGCTATATACCTTTTTTACTTTTATTAGGGATTCTTATTTTTATATAGTTTAAAGCTTTTTAGGGTTTAATTATATTTTTATTTTTATTTTTATAATATATCCTAAGTATTTAATCTTTATTATTATAAATATATATTTTTTTATTTTTAAATTTAATTTTATTCTTTATAAATATTAAAAAATTAATTATATTTTCTTTAAATAATCTTTCCTTAATTCTTCTAAGTAAATAAGAATATTATTTAAATAAGCTATTATAAAGTCTTTTAGTATATTTCCTAGAATTTTATTAATATATCTTTAGAAAGTTATTAGTATTCCTATTAACCTAAATAAATATATTAATTATTTAAATAAACTAAATTAGGTTTAAAAAATAATAAAGTATTTTTTACTTTTTATTATTCTAATTTAGTAAAATATAAATTATATATTTATCTTAGTAAATTAATAGGCCTCTAAAAGTAATTATAATATTTCCTTAATTAAAAAAAGTAAATAATAATCCTAGGCTATTATTATATTTAATATTTAGTAATTTATATAAAAATACTATCTACCCCCTAGTTTCTTTATTAGAAGGATAAATATAGCTATTAATAATAAGCTAGCTTAGATCTATCCTTTATCTATTAACTTAATAATTTATTTTTTAATTTTTAGTAAATAATCTCTTAATATATTATATAAAGGCTTCTAGGGTAATTTAGGATTATTCTTTTTATTATCCTTTTTTAATTAGATATAATAATTAAGATTCTTTTAATATAGTAATAAGGCTAATACTTAGTTCTCCTTAAAAAGATCTTCTAATCCCTAGAGTTTAGATAGTAATTTAATATCTAATAATATTTTCTTAATAGTTAATAATTAATATTTTAATATTATATTTATTTATAGATGTTTATTATAAGGAATTAGTATTTTTTCCTAGGTATTTTTTAATCTTATTAAGCTAGGGCTAAGTATATTAATCTTATAATTATAATAATATTTATTCCTTTTAGCTTTATATTATTTTCTTTAATCTTTAGCCTTTTTATTACTTTAATATTTATATATTCCTTAGCTATATTTAATATTATTCCTTTATATTATATTTATAATATTCCTAATATTATATTCTTAGCTAGCCTTAGAATAATATAAAATAGTACTAAGGTATATTAGCTATCTAAGTTAATAGTTATCTTAGCTATATATATAACTTTATAATTATCTTTAAATCCTAGGGCTATACTTAGTATATATAAATAAAATAGCTATATTAGCTCTAGTTCTAATTATTAGGCTATTTATTTACTTATTATAATATAGTAATTATAATTATTATTAAGTTATATATTAAAGAATTTTATTTAATTAAAAAATATAATTATTATAAAGAATAGCTTATTTATTTTAGCCTTTATATTTTTTATTTCTTCCTTTAATATTACTAATTATATATTATTTTATTCTATTATTATTCTATTTTACCCCTAAGTAAAGCTTAGTATAAAAGCTAATCTTTTCCCTTTTTATTATTTTCTTATAACTTAGAATCTTTTGTTTTATTTATATAAACTTTATTAATTATTAAAAATTATATAGTATATAATAATTTATATCCTTTAATTCTATATATATTACTTTTATAATATAAGTATAGATCTTTTTATCTTTTTTTATTTATTATTTATTATAATATTTATTAGGCTTATTTTATATTTAGGGTAAAATTTTATTACTTTAGTCTTTTTAGATTAGGCTAATTTTTTTATTATTGCTTTTTTTTCTTTTTATATAAATTCTAAGGCTTATTTATTCTTATTATATTAATTTCTATTATTATAATATCTTTATTTAAGTCTTTTATAGGCTAAAAAGATATATATTCTTTATATATTTATTATACTTTATATTATTTCTTTAGATTATAAGCTTTAAATTCTATTATAAGACTTTAATATAAGATTATTATTATATTATAATTATTTCTTAGGATTTCTTAGTTTAAATTAAATTCTTTTAATTTCTTAAAAAAGTATTTTCCTAAGCTATAATAATTTAATTATATTATCTTAATATAATTTTCCTATTAAAATTAATTTTTATTTAAAATATATATAAAATAATATAAAGGTCTTATTCTTTACTTATTTTATTTATTTAAAATTTACTTAGATTATTTTTTATTTATATATATTAATATAAAAAGAATTAATATAATCTAAGAATTTAATTAGATTATATTCCTTTTCTTAGCCTTTTTTTTTATAAAAGATTATTATTTTATTTTAATATTTCTTATTTAAGTTTTTTTATATATATATTTATTAATTTTTATAATTTCTAATAAATTCTTTATTTATAATTAATTTATATATTATTATTTTTTTTTATATTAAAAATATCTTTTTATTATTATTATATTATTTATTAATTAATAATAATTTTTATTAAAAATATTTTTATTTTTAATATAATTAAAATTCTTTATTTTTTTATTTTTTTTAATATATTAATAATATATTTTATTATTATTATTATAATTAAATTTATTTTATTTTTTAATTATAAAATTTTTTTATTTATTTTATAATTATTTATTATAAAATAATTATTTTTATTTTAAATTTTTTTAATATATATTATAATTTATTTAATATAATTATAAACTTTATTTAATTATTTAATTTTATTTAATTTTAAAATAAATTATAATTTATAATAATTTTTTTTTATTTTTTATTTTTTTTTTAAAAAAAAAGAATTTAATAAAATATAAAAAATTAATTCTAAAATTATTATTATTAAATATTAATAATAATATTTATTAACTTAATAAGCTATAATTTTACTTTTATTTTATTACTTTATATATTCCCTTTTTCTAATAAATCTAAAAGTAGAATTTTATCTTAAGTAAAATTCTCACTACTAATTCCCTTCCTTAGTCAGCCCGGGCAAAGCCTAAGCTCTTCACACTCTTAGACCTTTGCTACACAATATAGTAGCACACCAGCCCCGCAAATAATAGCCCTGGCTATGTCTAACTCCCAATTTCCCAAAGGAGAAATGTGCATTGAGCTCTCCTATTGATGGTTGGTGCCTTGGATGAGCCGCGAGACAAGTCGAGCCACCCTGGTTGAGTAAGACGTATGACCTAAAAACACAAGGCAAGAATCAAGATACAGTCCAAAGACGGTGACGCATTTTTCCACTTCCAGTTAGATATTAAAATGAGGATTACTCACCCTTTATGTTTTCTCTTATCCTGTTCTCCAAATTTCTAGCAATATCTTGACCGCCCTCAGCCTGCAAAGCATCGCCAGGCTGTCGCTTAAATATATTTATAACATCGGCGCAATGCCGGAAACAGCCCAAGCCTCTAGTTAGTCCAAGCGTCCAATGCTCGAAGATGCCCTTCCTTTGATCTTCCTCTTTTCTTCTTGGTTTTTCACCCTCCGGCGATAGACTTCGGCAAAACCTCCGGCCTACCCACAGCCCAAAAAGGCAGGCCGGTGAAGCAGCGGCAAAAAGGACCAATTGCCGCTGTGAATTGTAAGGGTTTGCTTATGTCACCACCACAGGCCTTCCATTAGAAGAAGCAAATCTGGAAGGCGCTCACACTCACGTGTTCATCACCTTTAACAATTTTGCTTAAATATGAATTGAAGACCAATTAATGCACAATGAAGCGTACAAGTGATTATCAATGATGTAGTTCTTGGTTGCAGTGTAACTGGGGGTTCACTAATAAAGCAACTCACTAGATCAGATCAAGGTGGTCTAACCAGTGGTTGTCCCGCCAACATCCCCGCAATGACATCGCCGTGCATTGTCAAACAGTTTCTCACATGGGAGCATTTTGATGCGACATATCAGCATAGAATACGGAAACTCGGCGACCTCGATTTCGCATTCGCTGAAATCTTTGCAAGCAATGTCATCGCTTGAAAATTACGTCGTCGCTTGGCTAGACACTCTCCCCCAAACCACCGCGACTACTGAATCAATCGGCATCTCCAACCCGACGGCGACGACGACGACTACGACGACTACGACGACTACGACGACTACGACGACTACGACGACTACGACGACTACGACGACTACGACGACAGCGTCCAAGAAGCGAAAATCAAACGATTTGCTCTCCCCTCCGCCGTCGACCGAAGAAACAGCCGCTTCTGTAATGGCTACAGAGACTCCAAGAAGCAAGAGAGCGAGGGTTGACAATGACAATGTGGGCGAGATGACTCCACGCCCAGGTGTCCCTGTGTCCATCAGCGGTCAAGGTGCTGCGGTCCCGTCTTTGACATCGTCACGAACAGAAAGCCATCAATCTGGTCGCTCCTCGCCATCAAAAGAGCTGTCCAAGTTGGAACTTGAATCAGACGGCATTGAGACAAAGGCTCTTAACACTCGTGGTTGTACGGACATGCCTCAGGGATTGCGGGATCTTGCCCTGGACATGGAGACCATCGGACACGGCGTGGGCGTCATACCATCGTCACTGAAGGAAAGGATTCGTGATTCTGAGGCTGTTAACACATCCTTTTTACGCTTCGTGTTTGAGGAAGAAGCCGACCCCTCCAGCGACGTCGACGTATTGAAATCCAACGTGTTGTACGATGCCGTTTGCGACGTTGTATCTGAAAGCATCGACTGTCAGGATCAACAACAGGTCAAACTAGGCTGGAACAATTTGGTACACACACCTCTACTGAAAGCTGCCTTGTCCAATCGAGATTCTTTCTCCACACTGCGCCTAACTCCGTGGTATGACTAAACTGGTGCAATGCCCCGATTGATCGATGTGTCTAGCTCGTTACTGTAGTATGACGGCTAAAATCATCCGAGAATATCTTCCAGTCCATCGACCAGGGAAAATGGTCGATTTCACAATCAGTATCAACCCAGGCCAAGGCAACGCAAAGCACCCCGACTCCATTGCCATCGACGCCCTTCGAAAGGATTTGCCTCTCGGTACTGTCAACCACACGGATTTTGAGGCTCTACGCAGACGCCCTGTCGCCATTAGTATTGAGACGAAGCGACGCGGCGAGCAGCAAGTTCGGACCGAAGCACAAATTAGTGTCTGGCATGCGGCGCAGTGGAAATTCCTTGCCTCGCTTGCTGGCGACCACATCGCCACTCTCGACTATATCCCTGGTTTCATTGTCATTGGCGACGAGTGGAAGTTTGTCGCAAGCACCTTCGAGGACGGGAGGACTGTGCGTGGCCCCATCCAATTTCACTTTCAAGGTTGTATTGAATGCTAATGTTACTTCTAGACAATGTGGCTTGATTCGACGGTCGGCTCGACAACCTCCATCTTGGGCACGTTCCAGGTAGTGGCGGGAATTCGCCGCTTAGGACAATGGGCCACGGAAACACATTGGCCCTGGTACCGAAAAGAAGTACTGAAGCTACGATGATGAGACACGCAGAAGAAAAAGATTACAGGACACCTATTTTCATTCACCAACGAGCCAGGAAACGATTTTAGATCGGAGCCTGAGGGACCACCCCTCCCTTGGATAGTATATCGGGAAGAAACTGCTCCTAACATGATCGTGGTTCTCAATGCCAATACCTCTGCTGGTTTTGGGCATACGACTTCGAAACCAGCAGGCACAGGGTATCGAACCAAGCCTAGTTAGCTAGATTTTGCACCTGCTGCCTCAGCTCCAATCTGCCCCATGATGGGTGATTGCGATCTCGATCCATCCGTCGACCGCCAAGAGCCTCAACAGGTCTGCCCAAAGTTCTATTAGAACGTCCCCTCAAGAGTTTGATACAGGCAATATATTGTGGTTTAGGAGTACAAAATGCTATCGCAGTTTTTGGATATGTTTGTAATAGGCAACAGACACAAGTTTACATAGCACATCGCACTGCTCCACAACGAATTAATAATTATTTCTTCGACATCATAGGCAAGCTTGGCATGGAGAGGCTTAAGAATGCTATCAGTCCTTGGCCTGCGATCGAAAGCTATGAAAACCTTGGAAAACGGAGGCGCAAGTTAAAGTCATAGAAGTGGGTGGAGACGGGCGCTTGGAGATTGTGCGAGCTTTTATTGAGGATAAAAAATAATGTAAGAGATCTTAGTGTTAATGCCGATGTCAAACTCACAGGTGGCCTCAATAGCTTCAACCGACGGCAGTTACGTAGGTCAGATGCCTGGAATAGTCGGCATCGGAATTTAGGCAATAGGAAGATGGTCAAGGCTGCTGTCGGCCCCAAAACACCACACTGAATAACACATGAGCTCGACGTATAAATCTGGTGACCACAGGGCCCGCCGGACCCAGCCGATTGAGCATCGAGGCCAAGTCGTGATTGTCATGTCGATCGAACCTTATGACCTCAAAGTCAGCGGTTGCCTTTAGCGGTAGCTTCCAACGACTAGCAGCAACAGTAGCTATCAGAGACCCGGATAGATCCCTTCCAATACAGAAATCAAGAGCTTCTCAATGCACCTGAAATCATAGCTGTTTGACAAAGGCTCAAATCAAAGAATCCATTAAGCAACCTCTTCCTGGGGGTCCGAATCTGCTTCCGGGACCATAAGCTGTCGCGAAAATACCCACTGCTTCCCCTTGGTTGCATGTAATTAATTCTCAGCTTTCCTAGAAGATCGGCCACTCTAGCTTCATGGCCCCGAGCCAGAGACTTTCTTCATGATAAACGAGACCGTATTACAAGCCATGCACAGACTATGCATCAGCGTCGATGCCCGCAGATTCCATCCGCTTCATCGTCTGACAATTGCACTCTAAGGCATGAGGTATTGCCTTATCCATTGTTTCAATTGATGCTTTTGCATTGATATTTACTATTGAAAAACACT
>PGGA01000013.1:321024-376924 GCA_004380915.1 Calonectria pseudonaviculata
GATGGAAATACTACTCGATGCACAGACTATGGGGGGTGGAGGCAGCTCGGCCTCAATGTCTTCGGATATGTCCGTTGGCGAGCATTACCGCCGTATTTTGGTGAGCCTCAAAGCTATAGACAATAAAAGGCTCGATTGATTGGTTAATGGAATATGTCGCTGGAATTCAAACTGCTGGGAATCCTTGAGGTACTCTCAGCATGGAGTAAACCAACCATGGTTGTTATTCGATCACGAAGCTCTAATCCGAGAGCCTTGTTAGCCCACGGCTCTCTATATCGAAGCCGCTCCATCAGGACACGCTCAAAGGTTGGTGCCAGCGAAGCCAAAGAATTAATGAAATTCTTGCGATCTCATCAACCCCTCATCAACTACCGGCTTATTTGCTTCCCTGACAAAACACCAATTTAAGTATCAGCAGTTAAGTGGCGCTGGGTATTTATGGGTAAATATAATCGTGACTAAAACCGGCCGAGGCTACTGAATTTTAGTGTGCTGAAATGAGGCACTTGAAGACTAGGAAAAGCCACACCCCAAAACGGTGTGTTGAAGTGAGCTGTAGCGTGCCATGCTTGCTGTCGACCACGTGGGACTTTTCAATCATCGTCGATCGTACCATCGGAGGCAGACCGACTACGCGAAAGACATAGTAGTGCAATTGCCTGTGCTTCAAGCGCATGCTTAGTTACGGCGCCGCTCGGGAGTATCGACGACAGTCTTGATGTCTAGACATGCCAGTGCACAACCGCCGATACCGCTACTGAAACCGTAACATCTAGACAATCAGTCGGGCCACCCATCACTCCTGCTCTAGTCTGATCGGTTTAGTTTCGAGTCATTTGACCCACACTTGGTACCATTTTCGGAACAAAACTCGCCAAAATAGACGCCACAGCTCCGTTTGGCATACCAAGCAGGGAGCCAGACTAAAACTTAACCTCGTGCCAATATTCCCCGCAGAGACGAGACCGAGCTTATGGATCTGACCATGGATTCCGAGTCGATCCAGAGCGTAGCACACACCAGAATGGCCTTTTTGTTTGCAATTACCCCACCAGCTGCGCGCTCTCTTGACGGCTCATAACCCACATGCTCACAATCGAGACCTCGCGCCTATTGAGTCTCGACTTTAGACCTTGAGACGCAATAAGAAGATAAATTGTATCGTTTCCCACCGCAAGTCAGTGAGAAAACCAAAACATATCTCCAGTGTCCCGTTTGACTGACACCATGCGTCCATCAATTCTTTTGACTAGTGCTTTTGCGTTTCTTGCCGGTGCAACACCTCAGCTCCTCGCCAGAGCGACCAAATCACCATGCCGCAAGGCTGTAAGCACCCAAAATCCCGGAATTATATTATGAGCTTCCAATTCTAATATACGAATAGGTAGAAAAGGGTGCCAAGCCCAGGGTCGATTGCTCCTCCTACTTGCGCACTACCGTCACGCCTTGCCCAACGTCAGTCTCATAAACCCCCGTGCTGTGAATATACTAACTCGTAAATAGCACCAAAGTCACAACAACAACATCAACAAGCACAATCACTAAGAATGTTGTGTCTGGTGGAAGCATCTCCACTACAACGTCATATGTCAACGTCTGGGAAGCCAAGACTGTGACTCAGGAGGTCCATGCCTCAGTGGCAGGTGTTAAACGCGCTGCCCCAACGTGCCCATTCTTCTCAAAGCCTACCAATATCCCACGCTATGCCCGAAGCCAATGCAACAGCAAGCAATATGCTACTGCATGCTCCAATATGGGAGTTAAGCGTAAAACTGCTACCGTGGCAGCACAGACGGTCATGAACACAAAAACAGCTACAACCTCCAAGACAGTCACAAATGTTGTGGTCATCTCACCTACAGCCACAGTTACGGTGACTGCCACTACAACACGTTTCGGCGGTACTACATACACCGCCTTTACGGCTCCAACACAATCGTGCTTCCTTCTAAGCGATTCTTCCACAAACAAAGAGATCAAAGCAGATGTGGCTGACCCGATGAACGTCAAATATGAATTGGTTGCCAGTGGTGGCGGCAGTAAATTTTCATTGACGGACAAGAAAGGCCAGTATGGCTATCTATTTACCGGCCCAGCCACTTCCCAAGTCTTTGGAAGGACTAATTCAGAAGACTGGTATTTTACACGCGAGGGTGAGTACGGGCTTGATGTACTGGGCTTTACCACTGGCTTTTATCCCAGTTTCCGGACCTTGATCTGTGAGATCAACACGGGAGCCCTCACGTGTTCGTCAAAAACTTTAGGTTCAAAGCCAGCTCGCACGAAATCAGTGGCGTGTCAGATCGCTGATCCTGTCGACGCAACAAAGATGCATTGGGTTATAGCCTTTACTGCTTCTGATTACACATCAAAATATTGCACCCCTCTAGCTCTAAAGACTACTGCATGCTAGATGCAGTAGTAGAGCCTAGGCAGCCCTAGGGGTGGAGAAGAATGAGATATTAGATCAATAAAAGGTTTTGTGTGACGATTGCAATCGCGGGTTCTTGGGTTCCCAATGAGCCCACGGACAAAATAGACGAGAAACGTCAAGAATATATAACCCGTAATTTTGAAGTACCATATTGCCTGCTTAACAATACCTTTTATGATAAATTCACCTGCTATTTGTAGGGGAAATTCATGCTACTCACTTAATTGATTAAGGATGAAGCGACGGGGGATTCTCAATCCGCAAGCTACTCAACCATTCACCAACCAGGGTGAAGACCATCCAATACGCTTCTCTCACAGTGGTTAGAATCAAATACCACCAAACCCTGGCATTTACTACTAATGGTGATAATATGTGTTGATTTTAAACTCATACACGAATTGATTCATATTTTAAACACTCTTGATGTACTTATGTATGTGTAAAAAAATCAACCGTGGGCTCAACTAGGCAGTATACCTAGGAACACCTTACAACCGTTTTTTGGATACAACCAAGTGACATTGCAAATGCAGCCCCATGCCATACAACTAACTTTACAGGTGGATTGATTATACCATTGTATTATTTTCGTTAATATCTATAATACCTTGCTAGACCCTCTGATATATAGTGGACGATTTTTAAATATAATAATAATGTACAAACAAGTTAAAATTATATTATTAATCAAAACATCGAGAATTCTGATAGGTATCAAAGCAATTTATTTAAATAACTGTCTGATTAGCTTTTTGTCAGTGCGGACAGTAATAGCAACACTACTAATTGTACTCTTAGTCTTTAGACTTAGATTTATAGCCATCCTTGTCCCAGTAATGCCGTCGGCGCCGTTCTCAATCTCGATTGGTTCAATAATCCTTATCATCCTGGTCTTCACAACGACGGCGACGCGCGATGTTTTAACCTATCATCATCTCTATCATAATCTCCATCTTGATATCTTTCACGCTCCTGGTTATCTTCTTCGTGGCGGCGGCGTTCTCCAGAACCGAGTTAGCACGGTTATGAATATATATGGGTTAAACGTAGATTATATGGCTTACCTCGTAGGACTTGCGTTGTCGAATCAAATTCAGGAGTAGTCCTGAACTCGGACTGAAATCCAGACTCTGTTGCGGGGTTAAACCCAAGCGGGGATTTTGACCCCTTTATGGGCATAGACCCAGGTGGAGTTGTCGGCGCTTTAATAGACTTGGATTTATTAGTACTCTTTGTCTGTTTGATGAGAGAGAATAGCCTTGCCATTTTTGTTTGAATCGCGATGGGGTTGTCCATGTCTGTCTCCTTCTCCATATCTGCCATTTTCAAGGCAGCAAGCTGCTCTTTGATCTGCTCTAGATCAGAAGCGTCATTTGGATTGAAGGCACTAGAGCGCTTCTTATGCTCTCGGAGATGTTGTGGTTCCCTTCCATGGTCATAATCGTTGGTGAGCTCAGTGCGGGTACCGAAGTTACGAGGGGTAATTTTATTCTCGTGGAAGTAGGCCGGTTGCGTTTCACCATGATCAGCACTGTTGTTGACATTTGGGCGGTAGTATCCGCGGCC
Organism: Calonectria pseudonaviculata; assembly: GCA_004380915.1. Taxonomy (NCBI): domain Eukaryota; kingdom Fungi; phylum Ascomycota; class Sordariomycetes; order Hypocreales; family Nectriaceae; genus Calonectria; species Calonectria pseudonaviculata. The sequence continues at coordinate 325,031 of PGGA01000013.1, forward strand.
AAACCCCCCCTCTCTGCGCAACCGAGATGGCTGAGGGTGGTCTAGGCCGAACTTTAGCTTTCCGGAAAGGGCGTACATGTACCCATCGCCATAATGGATGGTGGCGGAGCTATGACGAGAGTCGCTGTGGTACATGACAGATCGGCGGGAGCTGTGATAACCGTGGGCCTCACCGCCTGGCTGATTCTTACGCGCAGTGTTGCGGGAGCGTATTGATGGGGCCAACTCGGAGTAGAACTGTTCCTCGCCGGCGCGGTGGTCATCTTGGATGGGACCACTGGGGTCAGTTTCGGAAGAGTGGGAGGAGGGGGGGCTCTGGTTGGGGTGGTACATCTGGGTTTTGATAGTTGGGATTGGCAGGCTAAAGGTTGAGAAGAAACTTGAGGAGTGGTGGGGGTGAGTGACATTTCGAGCGGTGGTCGCAGACGGCGGTCGGGTAGATGAGAATGTAACTTGCATGTCAGTATGCTCGGATCCCTCCTCATCCCGTCTGTTTCCAGTTTCTGCCATGCTTAAGCCGTCAGTAGTTTCCTCAGCATCTTCAGCAATGTCGCTGGGGCTGAAACTTGCGGCTTCTTCAGCCGCCACATCCTTGGCTAACCCCTTGAGTATTGTTTGAGCTGCTTCATACTCTGATTCTTTTTTCAAATCATGATCATTCGCGACAGAGATTATAACCGCTTCTTCCACAAGCGTGTGGAATGATTCCAAAAGTCTCCGGACTCTATCCAAGTCTTCCTCATATTTCTCTTCCTCCTCCTCGTCGGAGTAGAATAAGAAGTGGAAGCTCTTATCGTCATCTTCTTCAACCCCTGGAAGCTGGGGTAGTGCAAACAAAGCTAAATGCTCTTGGTGACGACCAACGTGCTGTTTATAGTGCTTGAAGGTAGGTAACAACTCGTCACACAAAGGGCATTGTGTTGGATCGTTTGTAGCCTTTGGCTGCTCGCAGAAAGTGAGTAGACTTTCCAGGTGTGCTGATTTGTAGGCCGCTGCATGTGCCTTAACTAGGTGATGCCTTATGCCTGCCAGAGTAGTAAATGTTTGGTTGCATCCAAGACTACAAGTCCATATCTTCCAGTGGTACTTTTGCACATGTTCCGCCCATTGGGAACGTCGCTGAAAGTCCTGGTCGGGAGCCGGACAATCGAGAGACATACATATATACGGACGCAAGTCTGTGAACATGTGCTTTCTGAGATGGAGAATAAGCATCTTAGACATGAGTTGTTTTGACGGTGCACTCACTTCCATAAATGGTTTGAAGGAGTTGATATAATCATAAAGCAGAATGGGCACTGGAATGGTCCATCCTCGGCTCCTTGGGGACGAGCCGGGATTTTAGGTCCCTCGGAGTTTGTGACAGAAGTGGCATAAGAGGTCTGTGATCGGCCAGCATCTGATGTATCATCTTCATCCCAAGAATTCAAAGTTTCTATGGTAGCCTGGTTAAAATGGTTCGGGATAGATGAGGCAGTAGTACTTTGCATATTGTCTTCAGCTTCGCAATCGGTATCGAGCTTGCTTGTCATCCTCTGGCGATGCATCTTTCGATACTTGAAGTACTGTCTTCGGCGCGATATTGCTTTTCCGAGCCTTTCGGTTAAACGGTCTGGGGCCGTTGAAAACCTAGCGCGGACGTGCTGAACATCAAACGGTTCGAAATGAGATGTATCAGTTAATGATGATTTCTTAAAGCGATCGTGAGGAGCTGGATTGCGGATGGAAACAGATAGTCTAAGGAGGCAGTTGATATCTTCGACGATACTGGAATATATTTGTAAGAACTCAGACGACGCCAATGAAAATGGTTCCATGGCATAGTCATTGTCGGAGCCATCCTCCACTGTATCTGGAGATATCGGCTCCTTATCCCAAGGTGTGTCATCTCCGGTGAGAATCTCCCTTGCTATAATGTTCTTAGATTTACGAGGTACACATGACAATGGCATAGTCACTTACCGTCAGCCAGTGATTCCGCTAGGTTTTGTAAGACCTCGACAACCTGATTTCGAATGTTTGAGGCATCTCGAAGGCGATAATCAAGAGAACTCCTGCCTTTTCTATGCGCACCTATATTTGCACTCCAAATCTTAAACCTGGTCAATTCAGCTTTGATCTTTGGCAACGTCAGGTCATCTAGATCACTCCGCTGAGGTCTTCCATCTGACGGGGATCCCGCCTGAGAATCAAGCGTGTCACAGAGGATACCGAACTTGTGCAGACAAGTCCAGACATTGTTCTCGATGGAATCCATGTCTAAGCGGAAAGGAGCGGCTCATTGCGCGATATATAGTGATGATGATAGCAAACACCTCTAGAAACGACCCCATTTCTGCCAACCAATTATTTTGGCGAGTTTCATTAATCTGCACGTGAGATTTTTGAGACCCGAGTCAAGAGCCTAACCAACTAGGCAGATCAAGACTTGCCGAGGTAACCTTGGAACAGCCTGCAGTCAGCCGCAATAACCCCTCATATCTATCTATCTTCCGAATCCGCTCTCCTTAGTTTCCAAGGTTCAATCGTCTTTGATATGGGTTGCCAATATGTCCGGCTTCGAAGTCGCTGGTATTGTACTTGGCAGCATACCGCTCGTTGTCTCGGCATTGGAGCACTACATGAAGGGTCTTGGGACACTCCAAAATTTCCGATCTTACAAAAGGGTGCTCAAGCGCCTGATCCTCACTCTTGAGACCGAACATGTCAACCTGCAAAATGTGTGCGAGAAGCTTCTGATTGGAATCGCGCCTCAAATGAGTATTGAACAAATGATCGAAAATCCATTTGGTGAGCTTTGGAGAGAAGAGGAAATCTTTGGCAAGTTGCGACTGAGGCTTTGGAGATCCTTCAAGATTTTCGATGAAACTGTGCGTGATATGAAGGAGGCCATCGAGGAGATGATGGAGAAGCTAAATATCGGTTCAAATGGAAAGGTAAATAATAATTTCAATAATACTCATTGTTTCCCCTGTAATTTTGCTATTTAGCATTCCGTAGAGGAGCTGACAGGTATTGGGTGGAATGGACTGAAATCAAGTCAATCAAGAAGCAGATCAGACGCGCCTCATTCATTCTACAATTATCTAATTACGAAGAAATCTTGACGAGGATTCGCGATGGTGTTTCGGCTCTTCAAAGGCTAGCTGTATTGAACGTCGAGCTTGAGCCAGAAAGAATGTCTCGCTCGCAAGGAAGACTGAACAGGCTGGTCAATGAGTTATCAAATAGCATTTATCATGCACTGCGGTCGACCATGACTTGCAAATGCCCAAGTTTACACGAGGTGTGCTTGAGACTTGCGCCTCCATCACGAACTATTGTTCCCCAAGATGACGATGATGATATTATTAAAGAGTTACAATTTCGACTTGCCATTTCGCATATGAGGTCGTTACAAATGCCCATTTCGAAACAATGGAACGAATTCCTTCTTCAAAGAAGCGAGAGCCCGGAAGAGAAACAGAAAACACCAGTGATATCGCAAGCAACATCCTCAGTAAGGAAGAGCGTCAAATTCTCCATGGAATCGCCAGCAATCGTAACAATAAGAGGGAATCAGTCAACACAGACATCCGTAGTAATCCAGTCGGCAATGTCCAACCTCGCCCCAAGTACAGTTAAGGCGATCACGGACCCTGGACAACCACGACGTATCGGCGACCTTTGTGAAGCAATGCGGTGGATGGGGAAGCAGAAGTGCGGCGAACAATGTGGGCACATCCAAGACTGCGATACGCAAAAACACAAACACCGCAAGTATGGCATCTACATGCTCGACAGTCTGAGAAATGGGGACGAGTGGGCTTTGGTACCGTTGAGAGACGTTTTGCAGGATCCAAACTTGTTGTATGGCGACAAGCTCCGCCTAGCCTGGACGATTGCATGCAGTGCTTTGCAAATGCATGGCACGCCTTGGATATCGAGTATTCTTAAGACCGATGAAATATACATCGTTCAAAGAGAGGGTGTAACTCAGTACCAAAATGTCTATGTCATGAGGCATCTTCCAGAGCGAGGACGACCTTATACGGCCAGCACAACAACGACGCCCTCTACCAATCATCCATTTCTTCTATCGCTTGGAATATTGATGATCGAACTTATTCTCGGCCAGTCCATTGAAAGCCTCCAAGCATCCCAAGTTGCGGCTAATGAAAGTGGAGTTCCCAAGCATGTCTTGGATTACGAGGCGGCAAACAAGCTGTTGGGCCGGGTCATGATGGCTGGAGGCTATGGGTACTATAGTGCTGTGGAGAGGTGTCTGAAATGCGACATTTACCAAACGGACTTGATTTATGGGCAGGGTAGGCTCCAAGATGAGATTTTTGCGGGAATTGTTTGTCCATTGGAACAGGACATGAAGAAGTCGTTTTTATGATTCAACATAAAACCATGCAATTTACTAACGCCCGGCAGTCTAATCCCAAAGGGCAGTCTACTAATATGCATGAAAATTCTCAAACAGAGCCTGAAAACAGGGCCTTGAAAAGCGGCCAGCCAAAACTATCGACAAAAATCCGCTTGCGATATGTAATCAATATCCATGGCGTATTGCAGAAGATGTTGGCCAGTCCCCGGGACACGAATCAGGAAACTCGTCAACCAACTGGCATTCAGCCTTGGAATCCATCCTAATAGCGTGATCTCTGAGAACCCCGATTGTAACGCCATTTGCTAGAGAGAATACAAAATATGACCATTTTGGGTTTTGGTCGTAGGCCATATAAGAACCTTATCAGTATTCGACGTTACTCATATGCCAAGCTTGGGAAGTCTCTCAATCGCTTAGTCCCTCACGCCAGAGATGGGACTGGTTATCCGTCATATCGTCAATTGATGGTCGGCTAAAAGCCCCACATGTCACGATGGAAAACTGAGTGGCAATTCGTCTTTTTCCCCTTCGTAATAACCTACTAGCATTGAAGCCTTGTATTGTATTCCAAGTTATGAGTTATGATGACTGAAGAGTCTCGGTAACTAGCCCAATAAGTGCGTGATTTGGGGAATGGGAGCGCACGACAAGAGTATTCCCTGCCACTTGAACTGAGTCCTGGCCCCATTTACTTCTGCTTCTTCTTTTCGAATGGTTACAGACCAAGAATCGAGCGGCTTGATGTAAGAATTCGATGTAAAAGAGACACCAGTGCCCCTCCCAATGGAAACGTTGTGTCGGATGATACTTGCCTCTTCGGTGGTGTAACATGGAATCTGGAGCTCAAGTTATAAAAGCTTGATTGATATTGGATATGTAACATCATTGGCTTTTTCATGCCTCTGCATAATTGGTGTCAATGTCAAGTAAGGAGTGGATATTCGTTTTCAAAAGTCTAACGTATATGGTCGCTTACTTCTAGGCACAATGCAATAGGCAAGGTGATAACAAGATGCTCGAGTCTTCTGATTTGATTTGCACCAAGAGGCTTGGCAGTGATGAATCATCTGTTTGCATCGAGGTAATATTTAATAGGCCAATGAAGCTACTTGACGGATCATGTTGGAATACGTGCATGGATTGTACTAAAATAGGACACATGACCCTGCGCCTTCTTGGACATATAAATTCACCTCGATCGGTTCGATCTTTTGATTCTCTCTTCTTTAGCAGTGCACCACAATCTTCCACAAGATCTATATCTAGTCTCTCCATTTACGACTGAGATTAAGTACCGACCGAAATTTAAACTGTCACTCGAACATTGGTTGAGACAACATGGCCTGCAGTGTTTGTGGATGTGTGAATTGAAATTGGGCAAGTGGATCTTTTGCGACGTATTGATGGGTGGCTGGTGTCTAAAGATAATTGATTGGTAGGTATCTTGTGGTAGTGAAAATGCAGATGTGGTTGTCTAAGTGCTTTTCTTTTGTACAAATCCATTGAATAGTAAATTGATCCTAATAAAATGTATGCCAAAGAATTCATAATATGCTGACTTTATCAGACCTCGGTTCATTTTTGGTTGAAATTTCAAGGATGGTGAAAGTATATTAGCTAGGCTCGTTGCAATATCTACTATCTAGCTTCAAATTACACCAAGCATGACTGTCATATTTTCTGGACTAAACAGGGAATGAGAGTGGTCTTCTTCAGACTTCACGTAGTCTGTCAACCAATATTATCCAAACAGATTGGTTGGGATGACGAAATTGCCGTCCGTCCGATTGGTATTTGGACGACAATAAAGACATCTTCTCCCACTAAGAATTGGCAGCGTGATATGATGACTGTACCTTTGAATATCACTGGGCCAGTGTCGTACGCGGTGTTCGATCCTTTCCAACCCCTTTAGATTGTGTATTCCGACAGTTTCTTCAAGAAGATCCTTGCTATTGAAGGTGAAACTATTGGACTAGCTGCATTAGCCAAATTACGGTGGATTAACCTAGCATGGAGATGTGGGGTCACTAGTGTTGTTGTGTTCTTGACCAGACTGGCCTCGCTTATCCAGCGCAAGCAGAAAACGTCCATCCCCACCACCAAGAAGAAAAGAAAAAGGATACTCAGCCGCATATTTGCAACAGCCGGGCCCGGGGGACTGCGCAGAGATACCTGTGGCCATGGTCAGGTAAATGGATATTTGAATAAATTTACCATGGAATGTTGCCCAATCGACTAGTGTCTCCAGCCTAAGGCTAGCGGCACTTGTACCACTGTCGATGGCTGAGACATCCTCATTACAATAACGCTACTGCATTCTTTAGTTATTCCTTCCTTTTTGTTCAAATACCGAACAAGTCTCCTTTTTAATTTAGGATATTACTTGAGGTCTCGTCCTGTACATCGATTATACCAGGCACAACCCCATTGTGCATTCTCCACCTCTCACAAGACAAAAAATATTCGCAATGCAGTTCGCTCTAAGATCCACGGTCCAAACAGCCGTTCTGGCTTTCTTGGTATCGTCTAGCGCCGCAAGGTCGATGTGCAGGCCCCAAACGTCTCTGGCCCTCACCACGGACACCACCTCTATCACCGAATCAGCGACATCATCCGCCACTGAGTCTTTCACCATTTCGACTGCAAGCACCTTGACCACAGACACCTCTACCATTACCGAATCAACGACCTCGTCCACCACTGAGTCTTCCATCCACTCGACAACAGATACCACGACCACGGCCACTGAGACGACAACCATAGCCATCGCAACCACAGATGTCTCAACGACGATTACCACGACAACAGAAACGTCGTCCACCCTAACTACCTCAACCACTACTTCGACATCTTCTGGGCCCACATGCATTGTGAACAATGGAATGTTACCCATGCCTCTAGATGTCATATTAAACTAACTTTATACTCCAGGCCTATGTGTTACAACAGACAAGTGTTGCGATGACCAGTACACCTGCTCGGCCGGCGTTTGCGCACCACAACCAACATGCACTCCTGTCGACCAGCCTTGCGATATTAATGCCCCACAATATTGCTGCACTCAAGCATGCGCCTGCTTCACTGGCACATGCAAGTGCTTTCAATTGTAACATCAACAAAGCAACCCAACACGATTCCTCTCAAGGCCAAACCCAACCGTTGTTACTACCTGATATTTGAACTCACATGCATGAGGCAGTTGGGTGTATCAGCTATCGACTGGACCACAGTCTGAATTCAATTTCAGAGACGAGTCCTTACTCATAAACATCTGCACAATTGACCTGTCAGGTTTTCTTTTAATCAAAACCTCGCGAATATTATCCAACGATAACCATAGCCCCTAGCAATAGTATTAGATTTACTAGATGAAACGCCGACTCTGCAGTGGTCTTCCGTCCTAGCACTCTTTTAGTTAGCTAAAAATAAACTAATCGGGGTTATAAAACAATTAGCAAAATGATTACTGTAGAAGGGTTTGGAATCTACACCTCAATTAATGGCCTCCAGTTTGGACAAGCCAAACTGACTATGGCCAACCACGGTCGTCTTTTCCAACCTCTCGTAGATTGGCCAAATAATCCTTTGCCCGATTCCTAGTTTCACCCCAAGAGCTGCGGTCCTTTCGACCTCCCGTCCCTGTGGTAAAGTATGAATAACTGTCCCTCTCAACGCCGCAACCACTTTCACTGCAATTTTAGCGCCAACAAACTAAATTACACCCGCCTTGCAGTTGATTATGGCCCACTCATAATCATGTACTTGAGCCAATGCTGGTTGTGTGGTGCTAAAATAGCAGTGCAGGACATAAGTGCAGGACATATCTGTAGCTAAGTTATAGGGGTAGTGCGACGAACTCCAGCCACACATTTGTATGATCCTTAGTCGGCCCTTTGATGGATTTGGTGTACTTGTCAAGCCACCAGCACTTTAGGAGCCATCATCTCAACTGTGCGGCATTAATGGGTTGGACCAAGCATTTCTGAATGTGTAGATGCATCAAAGTGAGGTACCCCCACTTCAAGTTGGGCCGGAAGAGCCCGCCATATGATGCACATGGCGTAAGGATTATTGACATTCTTGCCGAGGAAGCAGATTGCACCAATCGCCAGACAGGCTGTCCAGTATTTCACGGCCCTCTGGCGGTATTTAGATTTCCCGAGTGTCACAATATATCGTGGCAGCCCCTCATTGGTCCGCATGAGACTCTGCTTCAGTCTCCAATTGCCTTTCAAGCGAACAACAGGCTGCAGCCTTCTTCACTCTCTTGCTCAGAAGCCTTGCTTATCTTTGCATCCCCGCAATTGTTTTGAAAGAAAACTTCCTGTCTATCGCCATCAGACCTTGTCTTGCTCGAGCTACTTACACATGCTAAATTGGATTTTCTATCCAATCTTGTCTTTTGTTGTAAATTCCACCACCCAACATGTCAGCACCTTCATTCCACCTCTGTCCCGACTTCCATATGGTTCGGCGGAAATGTTTGAGATCTTTGAAGAACTCTTTTGCATGTATGATGTCTTGACTATACGCTTGTGTTAGCTTAAGTAGCTGTTACAATCAATGACCCCACTCACTGGGATTCTATTGTTTCGCTGTGAAACAGCCGACCAACTGCCGGCATAACACTTCTCAATTGCGTGCCTCGACAAGTGGGTTCATGACTGTCTTGTGAGGTTATTTGCTGGCAATTCAGAGATGCGTGTCCTCCAATAATGTTGTCCCCGATGTGCAATTCCCGAGCGAAACTGGAGGCTTCCCGATTCTCACTACCGATTATTTCATAAACATCTGCCTCCACCACTGCCACCTTGGGTGAACCGCCTTCCTTCTGCATTTCTGTTGAATCAGGCGTTGGGGGAAAATTATCGTAGGTGTCTTGAGACGGCCCAAAGTCCATCGGGCCGGGGTCGAACTCCTCAGGACGTCCACCGCATTCATACGCGATACCAAATAGTTTTCCAAGCGGCTCAACAACGTGGCGGTGTAAGTTCTCTCGCACGCAGGAGGGGTCGACTCCCAGCAGGCTCGTGTCGGGCTTCACACAAGCTTCGATAGCCTGCTTCACTGGCAGGAAGGTCTTCGTGTTTCTCTTCCACATGTCTGAAGTGATAAATTCGCCGGCGGTTACGTGGGCAGCATTTGCACGTGGTCGGCCATCTCTGTCTAGGAAATCGCTCCTATATCGACTTTCGATGCCCTCGCCTAATTCTATCTCGAGGAGGGTAATTCCCAGAGCTAGAATCTTTGGGAAGATGTGAGACTGCCTGGGAGTATTGGCCAAAGCTGCCTGTTCCTGTATCAACGAAGTGCCTTGAGTTACATCGTCTCGGAATCTGGCTGAGATAAAGGGTCGATGGTTGAGCAAGACCTTGTCCTGTAACCCTTCCACACATTGCCGCATGAACTGCACCTCATGCTTTGACCAGGCCTCAGCTATCCAATCTGAGTCGTAGAACTGCCAGACAGCTTTTGCAAGAAGAAATGAAAGATGCAACTTGCGCTGAGAGTCTTTGTTTAGGATAACCGAGGTCAAGACATTCGCAAGAGATACACTAGGTGTCCGAAGAGAGATTCTATGCGTGGGCAGCTCGATACCGTCGTGGAATAAGGCATGGCCAGAGGCTCTTAGCTTCAAACAACATAATTCTTGGGAACGAAGATGTTTGCAAAAGTCCAAGACTCTTTGACTATCTTGTATATCGCATGAGGTTTCCACGTCATATCTGGCACACCTGTTGTCTTGAAAGACGGACGCTCAGCATGTTCAATTGGCCAAGAGATTCTGTAGACACTCCCAAGAATGCCCCAAGAATATCCCATTGGAGGCTTTAAGCCAAAAGTCGCCAATATGATGATTGATTGCCAGGCGTCAACCTTTCAAGCGCAACAGTGTAGCATAAGTTAGCCAGATGTCGTGGGATTCGCAATGCGGAAACGACTTACCGTTTAACCAGCACCCTTATTCGAGTCTCCTTCCATTCATTCTTTTCATTAGTTTCATTATTCTCAATATGGTGGCGATGTAGAAAGAACGACTGAATAGTGATGCTGTCTGCTACTGCGGACCGGGCCTCGTAGTCTGCCATAACATTTGCCATGAAACTGTCCTCACTAACAGCGACGGAGCAACGGCAGATTTGGCAAAGCGTCTTGTATAATTTTTGTAGACACTGGGCGGCAGTGTTGTTCGAGTTCGACTTTGGTTCTGTTGTCGTTCCCGTAAGCTCTGAGAGCTCAGGGCCGCGAGGCGCAGGCTTGACGTTGGCAAAGGCCTTAAAAGCTCTTTCGAACTTTTTTCGGTCATTGATTGCGATCGCACTTTCGGAGAGTGCTTTGATACATCTCCGGGCCAGTTGTGGACGGCTGTCGATGGTGAGGGTGAGTCTGGGATACGCGTTTTCGTTGGACGGTCTTCCTGGAGCTTTGAAGGACGTGGGCCACTGTCATGAACAGGTCAGGGAGACCAAAAATATGGATAAAGACCCGCGGCTGAGCGGATACTGACCTTTGCCAACCTCTCAAGTGTGGCAAGAAGTTTCAAGATCCTCTCCTCGGATAGGGAGGTCGCGTTTTCCAAACGCTCCTCGACGTTGGATAACAGGGAGGACAATATGGCGAAGAAGGGGTTCGGATTGCGTAACTTGGCCAAGGAGCTAGACTCCTGCCGGAGGGCTGCAGCCGACTTAGCAGCAAAGCCGACAAGACTTCGTAGCGGCTCAGGTATATTTGCGGCCGTGAGAGCTCTACGTTCTAGCTGACCAATAGACTCCATGTCTGCGAGTTACCTTTATGGAGATGCTCGTGTGTACGAGACTTTGTTGACGAGGCGCGTCGACCTGAAGCTGTTCTTGGTCGCGGCCGCAAGGCTGCCAAGAGCGGGGTACTGCAAGGCCGCGCTCAATTAGGATGCTCAGAATATGCCCAACAGTTGATTATTCTATCGTTTTGTAGTTATTTTATATTCTGTGTAAGTCTTTAAATTTCCCTTTCACCGTCATGATTAGTAATTTTGCAGCTATTAAAGCAATGTAACTTTGTTCAATACCATTGCAATTGACTAGTGGACACTCTAATGCAAATTGGTTCCCTCGAATGCTCGCAGTAGATTTGTTGTACATACTGATGTGACCTCGCTGAGGTAAGAGCATGGGTCATCAATGACACGTGTCGGGGCCGAACAGGCTCGAAACCACTCAGCTGTTCTGATCTTCTCTGATGCTCATTTGGCCATTTAATGACGCTTCGTATTGCTTAAATGCCATCGCCAAGCTCTCTAATCAGTCAAATCAATATATCCTATCTCAAATGGACGACTCCAGCAGCAGTTTCGAGATTTGGCCCGTTGCTAGAGAGTGCAAACTTGTCTTTGCAGCGTGCGTTGCTGACCCATCACTTGACGGGCACGCATGGATCAAGCCCGCTCAGGCCGACTTCCACCTATGGTGCGCTGGCATCAATGCAACCAGTTACGACAAGTCGTCCTTGGATTATCGCATAAGAATGAGACTAGACGTGCGCGATGCCATTCGTGACTTGGTCCGGGCCCTGACATCAGCTTTGAATAAGTGTCAACAGCTGATTGTTGGTAGGTTCTATCTGCCCTAGTTAGCCTGCTCAATTGACGCTTTCTCAGAAGATTCGAAGCTAGATGATGATTTGACAGTCATCGAAGAGGAATGCCTATCAGATCTAGGAGACCTAGATACTGTTTCACCCCAGAGCCATAGCTCCTGGGATGCAATGTCAAATGAATTCAACGGGTCGACTTCCTGTTCTAGCGATGAGATTTTAAATCCAATTCTATCTGAGCGAAAATCGTATGTCAAGACGATCCTGAGCCAGCTTCAGAGAATCTCCCTGGCTATTCGGAAGTCTGGAAACAAGCATAGGTTCGAGAAAGTAGATGCTGCACTGGACGAGGGGAAATTTGAAGAATTTCGCAAACATCTCACTGCCACCATTTCAATGGCCTTCGAAGATACAAAGGCAAATACACTCACAACTGTACAGAAAATGCAGCGAGCATCAGATTACAACAGGCTCACCCCGATCCAAAGACGCATGGTTCGTGCCAACATTCTTCGGAGACATCGGATAGAATTCGTCACAGGATCTCAGATCAAAAACATTACTCCAACTTTTACATCAGAGCCTGCAGTGACCGCAAACAAACTTACAGAAGTTGAAGCAATATATGTTGATAACAGTTTGGACCCATCTCGGCCTGCACCTAGCATTGCCGTTCCATCTTGTCAAACAACGACAAGCGAATCCATTCCTTCTGCGCCTCGCAGCAGTGCCGTTACAGCTACCGACGTTGGCTCCAAGCTCGATATTAAGCATATCCTAGCGAAGCGAACCTCGTCAACAGCAACCAAAATGACCAGAATAGGATCTTCTCGAAAATATCCTAACTGCCCAAATCCTGGGTCAGATGGAGCGGTGCGTTGTCCGTACTGCAATGATATTTTGCCATTTGAATTCTCAAAGTCCAAACACGAGGATAGTTGGAAGTATGTTACCCTGCGATTCATATTCTTTCAAATTGATATACTGAATTTTCCTTTCGAATAGAGCACATGTTACACAAGACATAATTCCTTATTCCTGTATAGTAGACGGCTGTGACACTCCAGACGAAATGTATGCCACAGCCGACGCTCTTCTGGCACATACACTTGAATTGCATTCCACATTGCGCTGGGCTTGTGATTACTGTGCTTTCAGCACGAAGGAAGGCAACGACTCCGTCGACGAGGTGCAAAAGTTGTTCGAAAGTGCTGAGGAATGGCAGTCACACATCTCACTGAGACACGAAGACAATATTCCAATTGATCAGCGTGGCATATTGGATAAATTGAACAAGCGCCGAGTAGTTGGTCCCCTTTGTTGTCCATTATGTGATTTCAACACCTTATCCATGGATACGTAGATCGACGACCACATATTACAACATTTGCATGAATTTGCACTCAGGGCTCTCCCTGATGTTAAAGAGGAAGGAATGCAGTCACAAGGCAAGATGTCTGAGGTATCTGGGTTGCTGTCTCATACACAGTTGGACAGTGCCAATGCAACTATCGCCCAGGATTATCCTCCCGTGACAATGCAAGAAATTGAAGACGCGATAGACAAGACCTGGGATTTTGTTTGGGCTCACAGACCAAAGATTCGTCGACCATTGCAGGTGGAAGATTCTGCAATGGAACTCTGGCAAACCAAATGCATCAGGCTTAAAGAGATATTAAACGCCATTCGATTCATAGATCAGAACGGTATAATGCGGGGATACCCGAGCATACAAGACATGGCCGACGAGGCTCTATACGACATGAATTCAGCGGCCGTTGTTGAGACAGGACGAAAGCCAATTAAACAGCGTAAGAGGCCTCACAAGGAAGATTCCACTTCAAATCTTTATCATTCAAGAGCCACTTAGCTGATAAACTACAGCCTATGTCATACGGGATATATCGGTGCCATATCTACCCTCATCTTTTATTGGCCATGAGAGTCATTTGGCGAGACTCGATGATCTTCTCTCTATCTCACACCTGGAATCCAAACGACAGCCGAGAGTAGCCCTCGTCGGTCCAAACGGAAGCGGGAAAACATCAATCGCCCGCAGTTTCGTTCACGGGTTTCGGGAGAAATATAAAGACTGTTCAGTGTTCTGGGTAGATGCGAGTACTGAAAAAAACATCGAACAGTCTTATAATAACATAATGAGGCAGTTTAGCGAACTCCCGGAATGGCCCTTTGCCATTTTAAATAAGATTCGGCGTTTTGTACATCATCTGACCTGGACATTCGGTGGCCATTGGTTAATCGTCTTGGACGGCCTACAACGCCAGACTGCTCTGTATCTCAGCCTCGAGAATCTATTACCACAAGGGTTGAAAGGACGGCTTCTCTTCACAGCCTTAGATCCCACCCATCTAGCCCTTCTAGGACCCGTGGAGACCATTCAAATCAATCTCGATGGTCATATCCATGCTGATGACATTATCACAATCGAGGCCGAAAAACAAAACCGCAATTGCTTGAGAGATTTGCGGCTGACCGATCCCCTTTACGACAGGAGACGTATTGAGGCCACAGAGGAAAGGCTATTGTGTGACTCATGCCAATGGATTCTCGAAGACTCCGCTTTCCAGCAATGGCAAAATGATGAAGAATGCCGATTGCTCTGGATCAAAGGAAATCCCGGTATGGGCAAGACAGTGTTGCTCTGCGGCATTATCAATGAGTTGGAAATGCAAAACACGGACCTTCTGTCGTACCACTTCTGCCGGTTCACCGATCCCCGCTGGAACAACCCAAGAGCTGTTCTTCGTAGCCTTATCTACCTTATTGTTATTCAACAGCCATCACTGATATATCATGTGCGCAAGAAATATGACACGGAGGGGAAAGCATGTTTCGATGGCCCGCATGCGTGGGATACTTTGTCCGATATCTTTGACGCCATTGTGCGAGATGCATACTTAAAATCCACCATCTTTGTCATAGATGCGCTAGATGAATGCTTGACGGGTCTGTCGGATCTTATCGACTTGATTGTTCCGTTACTTACGTCCACTCGTGTCAAGTGGATTGTCTCCAGTCGTCACTCGCCGATGCTCGAGAAGTACCTGGCAACAGTGGGACAGAAAGTGACGCTATCTCTAGATCAAAATGCGCGTTACATCTCGGCTACGGTTAGGGCATAAATTGAGCAAAAGGTAGAGGATTTAACACTTCGGAACAATTACAATCAAGAAACAAGGAATGCGATCCTACACGGCTTATTATCACACTCAAATAACACGTTCCTCTGGGTGGCCTTAGTTTGCCAGGAGCTGGAGAGTGCCCCAAGCTGGGGCGCCATTGCCACTCTGGAACGATTGACACCTGGGACCAATGCTTTTTACGAGCAAATGATTAAGCGAATTCTTGATTCTACCGAGGCCGACCTGTGTCTGCACATACTTAAACTCATAACAATCGTCTATCGAAACATTACCCTACATGAACTTGCGTCCTTGGTCGATTTACTTGGGAAATGTTCTGATGAGGGTGAATTTATGGTGGAAACCATACGGAAATGTGGACCATTCCTGGCTCTTCGCGAAAATACCGTTTCTTTCGTGCATCGGTCTGCAGTGGAATTTTTACTTAACAGGGCACCTAGTCCGATTCTGACTTCTAAGGCGGAGCACTATACCATCTTTTCGAGATCGCTACAAGCGATGTTCAAGATATTACGGCGAGATATGTACGACTTATGCCACCCCGGCACATCTATCGACGACATCCACCGTCCTGAACCAGATCCCTTGGCTTCTATACGGTATTCGTGCATATATTGGGTTTACCACCTAAGTGATGCGATATCAAACGGGAATCCGATGGCTATCGATGATGTCCGAGATGACGGCAGGGTTTTTCAATTTCTCAGCAAAAAGTTTACATACTGGCTCGAGGCGCTGAGTCTTCTCCAAAACATGGCAGAAGGAGTAGCTGCCATGACGAAGCTCGAGACATTGTTGGTATGTGACTTGTTCTTATTATAATATGTACTCTAATGAATATAATTTCCAGAAAGGATTTGCTAGGAGCAGCCTATTAGCCCTCGTTCAAGATGCGCGGCAATTTATCCTGTCATTCGGGTGGATAATAGAAAAAGCGCCTCTTCAAGTATATACGTCAGCACTTGTTTTTAGTCCCAACCAAAGCATGACTCGGAAGCTGTTTAAACTGGACAGGCCATGTTGGATTACAGCAAAATCCGCCGCTCCAGAGGAATGGGATGCATGCATAGCGACGCTCGAGGGCCATGGCGCTGCAGTTTCGTCGGTAGATTTCTCTCCTGATGGCCAGCATCTTGCATCGGCATCCAGTAATGGTACTATTAAGGTATGGAATGCTTTGACCGGATACTGCCTAATAACTCTTGATGGCCACATCGATTCAGTTTCCTCAGTGGCCTTCTCTCCTTGCAGCAATCAACTTGCATCAGCATCATATGATATGACTATTAAGATCTGGGATATCATAACAGGTCAATGTCTACTTACATTTGATGGCCACAGTGAAATAGTTTCCTCGGTTGCCTTCTCGCCTCCTGGCCAGCATCTTGCATCAGCCTCATACGATGAGACCGTCAAGATTTGGGATAGCGCAACCGGCAAATGCTTGTCAGAATACAAGGCCCATTCCGATACTGTTTGCTCAGTAGACTTCTCGTTTGATGGCCGCTATCTCGCATCGGCGTCATCCGATCAGCGTGTTATGGTATGGGATACGATGCGGGATCACATTATAATGACGATTGAGGGCAATAGCAATCCGGTTTGCTCGATATCCTTCTCGCCCTGTGACCATCGCCTTGCAATAGCATCATTCGATGAGGGTATTAAGATTTGGGATGTTGTAACGGGTCAATGTTTAGCTACGTTCGATGGACATCGCGATGTTGTTTGCTCTGTAGCGTTCTCGCCTGACGTCCTGCATCTTGCATCAGCATCAAGAGACAGGACTGTTAAGATTTGGGATCTTACAACTGGACATTGCGCGACAACGCTCGAGGGCCATGGTTCTGGCGTTCTCTCGGTAGCCTTCTCACCTGATGGTCAACATCTTGCATCGGCATCGGATGACAGGACCGTTAAGATATGGGATCTAACAAGGAACTCTCAGGCGATTTCCAGAGGTCATAGCGACAAGGTTTACTTGATAGTGTTGTCCCATAATGGTCAGTATCTCGCGTCGGTGTCATTTGACAAGATTGTCAAGATCTGGGATACAACAACCGGTCTTTGCCAGGAGACGCTTGATATAGACCGGCGCCTCGCGACTATTAGTTTTGACGAGAGCGGGAAAAAACTGCATTCGGATGCTGGCACGTTCGATTTGAATGTATCCTCGCCTTCATCCAGTTCTACGCACCATCAAGATGAAGATCAAGAACAAGAATACAACGTCAGTGACGATGGTGCTTGGATCACGCATCAGGGTCGGAACCTACTCTGGCTCCCATCAGAGTATCGGGCAGCTAAGTCAGCGATAGCACCATCAACTGTCGCTCTAGGGTGTGTTTCGGGGCGTGTCTCAATATTCAGGTTCATGGATCATAATCTTGTCTGATTTCTTTTACATAAAATATCAGAGGGGTTTACTAGTCTTAAAATTATTGGCTCAATTATGCCGAAATATTTCCTCAGTCCCACCTTGACTTTTATCCAGATGGCAAAATCTGCCGAGCCATGAAAGGATGGAATACTTGACACCCTTGATGTATTGCCTCCCAAAAGCTCATTTTTACTGCCACTCTGACCTGGGAAGTGCTCTGTCATTTGTGATTGTCGCTCATCTCTCTAGTTAATGAGGCAGACATCCACGGTGCTTTGACTTGACCGCTACTGATAGGTTGTCAATATTAACTTGCATTTCGACCAGACACATATGACCATCTGTAGCTGCTATTTGTGATTTAGTCTGTGAATTATTTCAATAGCATCAAACGTAAGCCCTTGCCACTCTCAGGCTGTCGAGTAAAACTTCCTACGTCCGCTCGAATATGTAAGCTGGCATAATTCCAGTTCCTCGACGCTCGTTCGTTATAACAGCAGCAGATGCCTGTTATCAGCCCCCAATCAAATAACTAGTCTATCACCCGATGGGGAAAGCTAAAACGATGATCATATATGGGAGACAAGGATGATTTCGGCAATTCTTCCATAAAAGATTAAGATTTGCAAAAGCTGGGGCTATGGTAAAGGACTCTTACGTAATTGTGGTGGATGTTATGAGACGGACCGTCGACTCCGACAATCTTGACCATTTTCAATACCGGATTCTTATAATGGATTGAGATTCAAACGCAGGACTCCACATCTTTGTCAAAGTTATTATCCTGCTTTCCCGGAGCCTAAAATGCAGTAAGTCAAACACTTTCGGTGTCGTCGGGCATCGATACGGTCGGTAGTGAATGAACCCGCTTATCCAAGCAAAGATATTGAGACTTGTGGAAGAATTTGGCTAACTGAGTTAATACGGTACTCGACCAACTGCATACCTCACTCATACGCAGCCTTGAGTTCTCAAGCCTGAATCCAGTTCGGTGAGACTTGCCATGTCTCGGACGGGACCCGCATTCCCTTAGGAGGGCTACATGCAACACCTCCAATCGCGCATGAGCAAATTGCCAATTAGGATACTAGTCACGGTGATCGGTCTATATCATGGAGCTAGCCAGCGGTGCTCGGCAAACGTAGATCTGTGTGATTCCACAAGGGAAGCCTCGGGCTTCAAGACGGCATCTCGAATTGCGAGTCACTTGAAGGTTTCGTACGCTTCATGCAAGTATTCCAACATTAATCAGCAAAAAGAAAAGAAAGTAGAAAAATGGTAAACTGAATCAGAATTGTCACACCGCTGTAATGGCCATCAACGGAGCTGCCGGTCGACCGACCTTTCCTATGTGGTCAGCATATGCATGTTGGTTGTTAGTTGCAATTGCTTCCGGGCCAGCGTGGACGCCTAAGGTCCGCGATGGAATTAGTATTGACAAAACTAATGCCATAACGAATGATAAGTGCAAGTCCGTCAACTCGCCTGTTGCATCCAAGGTCTATATAACGGGGGATACGTTGCCTCCTTTCCCGTGAAATCAGCAGACACCTTCTCATTACTCAAACTGCAACCAGAATCCAAACGTTACCTCATATGCTCGGCAAAATGAAGCTATTATCGCTTGCCCTCGTTGCTTCTGCGCTTTCGGCTGTCTGCGCTGCTCCCGTCGACACCACTCCCAATCCCGCCACGGGGGTTTTTGTCCGAGCTCAGAAGAAGACCTGCCCTGATTACTTTGGCAGCAGAGGAGTATGTGCATCTTTAGTTGCTTTCATTATACATGACGTCTCTCGCATATTCAGCGCCAGAATTAACAATGTCTTAGGTTTGCAATGGAACTTCTTGCCGTTTTGGTCTTATTAACTACAAGTGTAACAAGGGCTCTTGTGTAAGTCGGGTCTGTTCAACAACTATTATGTGGCATGCTAATCGTCGGATTCAGGTTGGAAACGGAGGCGGCGATGGTGCTTGCTGTGGCGCAGCTCGAGGTGATGCTGACACCACTCGTTGCCCCAACGGAGGGTACTAGATCTATGCACAGCTAGGACCAAGCTACATTGACCTAATGCACCTTGCAAATTAGCCCATTACGAAATACAACGACATCCCTATTGCCTTTCTTGGAGCAATCGAACCCAATGAGCCTCATTCCAGCCTCTAAAACACGTCCTGTAATGGCTATAACTGAATGTGACACCTAATCGCAAGGCCGCGCGACGGTGTTGGATACTTGCCAGGCCCATGCCTGGATCATATCAAACACGACACCGGGGGGCCAGAGAAGTGACGTTGTACTCGCATTGGAATTCTGCAAGCGTGGGCGAGATCAAGTGCCTAATACATTACAAGCTTGATATTTATTTTGGAAAGAACTCTGCTCGCTATTCTGTACTTTATGTCCCAACACTCGCGACTGTACCTTTACATGGATTACCCCGATCTAATTCCAATCTTTTGATTCCAAATTGACACCTGTCTTCACGATTTGGCTGTCACACGCTCGACAAGAATGGCATCGTCGCCATGTTCAGGCAAATCGTCGTTGGACGACCAGGCAAAACTGTACTTGGGAAGAACCAGGACGTCACCGACAAGCATGGGCGAATCTAGCCGATCCATCTGATCGCCATTGACATACTCGCCAGACACGTCACTCAGGTGGTCGAGAACGACTCTGGTGAAGGGCAGGGCTTCGCTGTTGCCCATGATGTCTCTCAAAACTACCTTGTTGTCGAGTTTACCGGATTCGAGCAGCTTTTCAAGGCCCTTGGTGGCCTTTTCGGTGAGCGTCTTGAAGACGGGGTGCCCTGGTGCGGTAAGAATGGCGTACTGGCACAGCTGGACCGAATAGGCGGGGACATCCCAGATGGGCTGCTTGTGGTTGTCAACCTCGACGCCGACGACGAGGTTGACGCCCCAGTCGCGGAACGGTTCGGGGATCCATTTGGAGATGGGTTGGCGTGGAACGACGTCCATGTCGGCCCAGACGCCGCCTTGTTTGAATAGAATGAAATACCTCAAAAGGTCTACCTTGAGCTGTGTCTTTTTTATTTTGGCAAAGGCCTTGGGGAGGATGGTGTCGGGGAACAGGTCCTGGGCGTATTGGTCAATATTGGCATTGGTGATGGGCTTGGATCGCCATTCTGGGTTGGCGGCTCTCCACCAGTAATCGACCGGGTGGGTCAGATTGGTGGCCAGATCCAAGGAATTGGCATTCCAGTTTTGCCAGATTTTGGCGGGGGCCGGCCGCGTCAAGGGAGCAAGATTTTGCGCGTTGGACTGCTTGGCCAACGCCGAGTCTGGCTGGCGAAGACTGACTGTTGTGAGGGCGACGGCGTCAGCTCACGAACGAACGGGGTGCTTCCAGCCGGGTGAATTGGCGGGCTTACCAAGGTCGAAGGCTGTAGTTCGATAGCAGTAGTGGGCAATGAGCACCAAGCATGTGCAGCAGCCCGTGAGCAGGAGCTTCACCAACAGGGAACCCCCGCATTTCCGGGGCACCACCACGGCGACCATGTTGGACCAAGAAGAAGAAGAAGAAGAAGAAGAAGAAGAGAGAAGATGAACGTTCAAGGATGAAAGAACCAAACAACCTAACAAAGGGGGCGGCAGAGGACAATGGCGCCCCTTTGAGCATTTGCACCAGCTCTGGACGAGGTCTGGATCAACACTGGGCTAGCCCCATCGTGGCGCAGGCTATTGAACGACCAACCCGCCAATCAAAGACGCTCAATGAAGCCATTCACGACCTGGGTTCCAGACGCCGGGTGCCAAGCCCCCTTCCCTTCCCCCTCGCCCCTCGTGCAATATCAGCCCTGCTTGACCAGGTTCGGAACTTCTTCTGCGTGGTGGAAGAAATGCCGGCCGGCCATTGGTCCAGGCATTTATTCAAAGGCCACATCGCAAGTGGATGTACGGAGTAAGGGCCGACCCATGATCCTACGCAGGGGTATTTCCTGGGGAAACGACAGCCGACATGAAAAGATGAATTATCCCAAACTAATCATGACCCAGAGACGTCATAGCGGTCCATTACGAGAGATGGCTTGGGGGGAAAGAAAAAAAGGAAAAGAAAAAAAAGAAGCAGAAGAAAGAAACGAGGTTACCAATTCATGACTCAACAGTTTCACGGCGTCAGTGCACATCCCGGATGCTGAAACATGGCTTGTCCCGCGATGCTGTCATTTTTCCTTTGGGTACGATGAGACGAATGATTGACGTCGGTAGGGCCAAAAAAGCGGGTACCCGGCACCTTTTGCCACGAACAATTTCTACCTGCCAACTAACGTCTCGGGATTGTTTTACTTTGTTTTATGTCTTCTGGGAGGGAAGGGATCCCACGTGCCCTTGTCAGTAACCACTAACCACATGCAACAATATATGCCATATTCAGCCGCTTTATTTTTATTTTTATTTTATTGTGTTTTTACCTTGTTCTTCTCTTTTTTAATCATGCCTCTCTATGTCCCTGTCCATAACTGTGATCTCGATAGATTGGCCGCTCAGACTAGGACACTAGTTGGTCCAGAATTCGTGTGGTGGAGCGGCACTGACTCGATGGACTGATTCTTGAATATTCTGATGCTGTTTCCACCCATATTGCTGTAGTTTCTCTCTTTTTTAATACGTATAAAAAAATCCGTGACTCCGATGATAAAAATATATTTTAATCCACACTAAAGAAACACAGCGAACAGTAGAACCAACGCCATCGCCGTATTCGGCTGAATTGTCTTTGCTCTAAAGTTCGTATTTATCCATCACCGTAGCCTATAGGGTAGTCTGCCCCATCGTGTTGGAGAAGAGGTCACGTCGCTTGGCAAGAGAACCTATATCTTTAGCATCGCTAAATTAAAAATTGAACAAGTGATAGTAAGTTCTTCAATTTCTATGTGTTCAAAGTCTGAGAGAAACATGCAGCCAGAAAACAGCCTCCCTTGTTGGACAAGGTAGTATGAGAAAAAGACGGCTACAGTAAACTTTCTCAGGCGGATGATGTGAAGAACGACTCCATGATGAGCAGCAGATAAAAGGTTTAATATTTTGCAACTGTTAATTCAAACCAACCAGAGTCTAATTGGGAGGAATAAAACTAATCAATACGTAGGCATCGACAGAAATCTCAACCGCACACCCGTTGTTGAGCGCACCCATGATAATTGCCGACGTCAGAGTAACGAGGGTGGAAAGTTCTTTCGAGCGGGTAGGGTAATTCCCGATTATTTTCTTCAAAAGCCCAGTTGTTGTTTCCGCGGAGCTGGTGGCTGGTATAGACGTATGGTATACCCCTGCATTCAACCCACTGCGCAGATCGGCATTAAGTTCCGGCTTGTTACCGATAGTGATTGTGAAACACTTTTTTTCCTTCAACCATTGAACAGGCTGAACCCAGTCTGTGGTGCTGATATCGGCGACATAGCCGGTGGAGAACCAAAGTTGTCGCTCCAACCCCGACCAGAAAACATATGGCTTGAGGCGGTACTCGATTGCACAAGGATTTGATCCGGAATAGATGGCTTGGCCGCCGATCTCCGGCCCCATAGCCGTCTGCTTGTTCCATTTGTTGCTGCTCCTATTCAAGTCAGAATAGTAAGCTCCCCCATTGGAACCCATCCAAAACAATCTCAGCACTGAGCCATCCGCCATCACAAGGGCGCTGGGTGTAGTGGCACCTGATACAGCCATGTCTGTGACTTGTGCCTTGACAGAGGTCTGGGATGACCATGATCCATTTTGAAATGTGCAATAGCAAATTCCATCGGCGCCGCTGCTGTTCCAAAATAGATACAGCTTATCATTGAAAACAATGGAATGAGGGCTGCTGCCTTTTCGTACCGATGGACCAGGCACGCGGCTATCCGATGACCACGCTTTATTGTCAAAGGTAACAGTGTAAAATCCTTCAAACACACGCCCTGACCAGAAGACATGGATTTTGCCGTCAAAGACTGTCGCACTCGGGGAAGTTGCCACAGCAAAGTCTTGGTTAATAATGGCGAAACCAAGACTCCCGTTGGCAAGGTAAAAGTACGACCCATCGGTGCTTACCGAATGGGATATAGCTCATGAACTTGCCTGGTCTCCAACAAGGTGAAAGACATAGATTCTGTTATTGTAACCCACTGCGGCGGGAGACGTGTTCGGGGCCGATCGGAGATCCCTACTGATGCTATGAATCGCTGTTGCACTTCCATTGTACGTGGTGTGCCAGATGCCATCAGACCCCGAGCCCGAGAAGTAAATGTGAATCTTGTCTTGCAAGATAACCAAGGCAGGCGAGGAGCGGCTGTACAGACTGATTCCTCCAACATAGTTGGAAAGGGCCTGCTGTGGGGCGAAAGACATTGTGGCGGATTTGTGCTTGGAAAAAGAAGATTTAGATGATTTAGTAGTGTTGTGGTATTCAAAGATGCTTCCAATGTAATTGACGATTGGCGGTTGCTCGGTACTTGTAGTCCAAATTTCATAACCGATTTCTCCATGATATTGTATTCACGGAGATGAAGCTCCATAGCTATGGAATCAAAACATGTCAAATAAGCTACGCATTAAGTTAAACGTTCCAATCAATTTGCTGAGAATGAAACAGCGCTAAAAGAAAATCCAATTGTGGCTGGCTGAAGCAGTATGCACCTAACATGGCACTAGTTTGCCACATCCCAAAAGCAACCAGCAGCCGGGAGCCATTGTCAATCCAGTGGTATGGAATTTCTGCTAGGACGGAGTCTCGGCCTTTGGGGCATGCTGCCATCTGCCGATTTCGTTGGAGACTCAGACTATTGAGAAGCTATTCAGCCAAGAACTAAACAGTGGCTTTGCGGCTGTCTAGCAAGTAGAACAGTGTCGGAGTCGGTGGAGAAGAGCTGAATCATGGTCCTTGTCACGTAGGTGGATACACGTTGCGACACAGCCCTTGGATGAGGCCGTCGCAAAAGATATGCGCCCATTTTGCGTGAATTTTTCCTGCCGTCGACATCTTGGTCGCGTTTAGGGGATGCTAATATCGTGATCTCGTAGGTTCAAGTAAAACTATGCAAAAATACAACTTCTCTAATAGGATAAAGGAAATTTTTTTATAGAAAAAAGACAGCGACATGGTTTGAGTTGTTGACGCCTTTTGAGCAGACTCAATAGGTCAAAAATCAGGAAATATTGAGCATATTCTCAACATTGGCATGAATAATGATTGATCGATAGGAGAGAGGGAAATACCTAGATGAAGTAAACGCAAAAAAATCAGTTACCCTATCGGATCTTTGGGACAAAAACAGCAAAATAGGCCTGCAGGACACTAGACGCTTTCTTCGGCCCGAAATCGCCGCCAGGCCCACCACTGAGTCCTCCATGGGGCGCCCTAAACCCGGCCTTCCAAGAAAAGCAAGCTCCCCACAACTTCTGGTGGTCAGAGATGCTGTGGTGCTGAGTGCGAGAGCTACAAGAGAAACAAGCTTGTAGTCTGATGGGGAGCACAGGCGAAGGTCAGAGAATGCCGAGAGTATGGGACATAATGGTGGATGTCGAATGCAAGAGCTGTCACAGAATCATGACGTGACAATCCTGGACGCCTCCATACATAAACCGTTGTACATGGAACACACAACACCATGCAGTTTTGGGGGGATGAGACGCTACCATGTTGGTACCGCAGGGGTGTGGTGGTGGATATACAAGCAGGCTGAGAAGGCCATTCGAGGACAATACCACCAAGGTTGTTAATGCTGCTCCTTATGCTCTCTGGAGCTATGCCATGCCGTCTCCCTTTGTCCACTTAGTGTCTGCGTCGGGTATGAGCAATTTATCCTCTCCAATCAATCGTAGGGAGTAAGCGAGCCGGCTCTCATGTCCCTTGCTAGGGTCATAGAGCGCATGAATAATAGACTTTTCGACTAAGAGGCGTCAAGTTGAATAACATCGCCAGAGCTTCTTATTGAAGCATGGTCCTCTTCCGTTGACTCAGTGGACAGGCTAGAACTCAACGGTATATCCAGCAAATGGATGATTCAATATGAAATTGGAGAGTTATTCTGCTCTTCTTTTGTGCATAATCCCAGAAGATCCAAATACATGTAAGCGAGGTTCAAATCCCCATCTGAGCTGACAAGACAAGTGTTAGCACACATTAGGTTCCCAACATGGGCATGTCATGTCGCTTCCAATGGGCCCTTTTACAGCATCACTGACCAAGACCAGACGCCCCTCATTATATGCTCCTTGCAAAGGGGCATTCACTGCAGAGAGGTTATACAGAAGGAATATAACTTTGACCTCTTTGACCTCTGTGGATGTTGCCTTGATATGTGCTACAACCCGGCTCTCAATGACCTAAAGACGAATATGCACACTGTCTTAAAAACAGAACAAGGACAACGAGCATTGCATTCACCATGCTAATCTCTATTTATCATGTCCCTGGTGAGGCGGTTCGAACCCGGTCCCCAAAGCAAGAAAATTGATGTGCCATCAATAAAAAAAAACGGATCGGTAGCCCGTACCCGCCCATATTCCCAAACACGAACAGAATAGTCCGTAGGAGAGAGGCAAAAGAGAAGGTCCCACCGGGGTTCGAACCCGGGACCTAAACCGTACAGGGCGTTTTACTGCCTGTGAAGGTTGCGTCATACCACTAGACCATAGGACCTGATCGAATTGGTTGAATCCGACTGGCCATCGAGTAACTTTTCACCTACTGTTCTGAGATTACGTTTGCGCCGTTTCTAGTAGTTGTCTGTTCTATCAAGGCTCCAAAGGATAAAGATCTTGACGATCACACGCCATTTCATTTGGCCATGGAGTAGAAGGTAGGCCCTAGAAAACTATCCCAATCCAATATGGTAAAATAGTGCGAACGGTCCTGTCTGATGGCCCACTCCCTCTCGCTGCGGCCATCGACACCTATCGAGTCAATAGATACAGCATTAGTAGCCCCAGAAATATCAAGTGAAGACTTATCCAAGGAGGGCTCCGCAATCAAAAGATTAACCTCTCATCCCCGGGTGTTCTGACACTCAAAGACATTCGCATTCATCCCACAGTCGACAACACTCCCGTCTCAAAACTTCCTGGTACCTTTGAATGTTCCAATCCGAATATTACAATCATCTGGAATGCAGGTGCACGCACAATGCAGTTGACTGAGATCCCCGGGCTCACCATCCCGGATTTCGTCCATGTCACGTCCAACAGCAGTTTCATTGACAGTGCCGCGCATCAGGTGCTTGCCTCTCCAGAAGCTGCTCAATTACTTTCATACCAGGTTAATTTCGAAGTCTAACATCTTGTTGGTGGATTTGGTTTTACTGTGCTGTCGGATACTCTAAACTCTGGCATTTACATTTCCTGCAACGTCGAGGACTTTAAAATCATTGCTAATGCAGCATCCACCGCCCAAGATACTGTGCTTCAGTCCTTTCACCTCCTCAAGAGCCTCCCCCTTCAACTTGGCCGGTGGCACTTTGTGATTGCCTCTGTGGCCATGACCGATATTTCTATCTCCATTGAAGAGACTGAACTCCTGGCACTTTCACAATCATCTCGATTCTTTGACTCGGTTGGACTTGGAACATCATTTGATCACAGCTCAATCTTCAGGAACCTCTCCGCCACCAAATCCACCGGCCAAGAGCATTAATCCAACTCACTGGCCGACCCCAAGGGAGGCCGAAATATCACCAGCAGATAAGAACAGAAGACGTGATTCAAGGCTGTGTAGGATTCAACAACGTAGTGCACATGAGCATATACAACACAGGTAACTGCAGGATTGCCTTGGTACAATTCTCGCAGATATTAAAAGTTCATCGAACTTCCAGGGATTTAACATTGGGCATCCTAATGCAGTGACAAGTATCTACGCTGTGGCTAAGGACCATTAGTCAGCCTGTGATATCCGTGATAGTTGTTCAATATCTCGGTAGATATTGAGCACATATACTACAAATACCTTCCACAGCGTGGATCTGTGCGTCGAGACACCATTGCCTTTCGCAGAGGCCGAGTGGTGCATGGTTGTAGGCCCTGTGCTGTATTTCCAGTGCAAACAGGGATAACCATGTAGTTATGCCGCCTTTATTGGCTGCCCAATTGAAAGTACTGGAACTACCATGTGATGCTGAAAAATGTGGCGTATTAGCAAAGCTCTCCTAATCACTATTGCCAATCAAACCCCAACACGTAGCAATTGTGCAGATAGCGCCGTAGCTATTGACAGGGACGAGAATAGTGCAGATAAAATCGGATGCCGCCGATTGCTAGTTTTGCAGCGACTTCTCAACGAGAAAGAACCGAATGATTATGATAAAGAGACCAGACATGATTGTGAGTTTGCCTTGAGATATTGATACAGAGATTTATGCCTATGTCTTAGTAGGCACAACCTCAGTGACCCATTAACATATATGACACAATAGTACTTGAAAATACAATTCTTGCTTTGGGAATAGGGCTTACTTCCCAGGTAATGCCTAGCAAGCCACAATTTCATTTCTTTTTAGCGCTAGTCATGCAACAAAATCTGAACTTGGTTCGCTCAACGGATTACTACACTTCGGATGGGAAAATTGCTAGTGCTTACTTTGGCGAGCAAAATGCTAAGCTTAGTGACCTAGATAGAGAATTTTCGGGGTCGCCCTTGGATACGGAAACGGAGACAACCCGTATCAAGACAGCCATTTCCCTTCCAAGAGCAAGCCGAGGTGTATCCCGTCATTAACTTTGGGTTTAACGACTACTAGAACGAAGAGAATCCCATTCCCAATATTCAGTACCACATATCTATCACATTATTAAGCTCAGGCATACCTTCGCTTGTAGTCGACACAATTGTGACTGACCTAGTTTGCTGAGTGATATCAAATACAGGCATGTCCCCAGACAACCCACAACCATCAAAGTCTGTTTTGATCAAGTAGGATATTAAGAACGGTCACATGGCCAAATGGTTCTACTCGTTACAAAGAGCCCCGACGACAAGGCGATATATTGACTACGTACCGTTGCAAATCACTCATATTATGACAATTGGTCGCGTCACAGGCAAGCCATGTACAGCACTCAACATGTTCCAGATGTGCTCAACTCCCCATTCCGCAAAACACTATAAATTGTATTCTTTGTGAAACCCAGACCTAAATGGAGAGTTATTCCTTATCGCTGTTGGCCGGGCTAAGCATTATTCTAACCCGCCCCTCGACCTTATAGCCAGCCTCACGTGTCCCGATGAGTTGACATCCCCCGGTGCTACATTGTATCACCTTCTCAGTCAGATCACATCACACAGACTTCACAGGAATTAATTACACAAACCGAAAGAATATATGCTAATAATTGGAAGGCTAAGACCTCACGCTGGGACAACAGAAAAGGCCAGTGGTGATCACAGCCATCCTTACACAACCCAAAGAAAATATCACATGTTTAGGTATCAAGACAAAGCTTTGGGCGGTTGGGCCCCAAATTTTGCGCCGCAGTAATGGGGCTTGGTATAGATCATTGCATTAGCGCAATGCGAGCTGTACCATGGCAAGGCATATTGCGTCCGAGTCGTCAGCAACGAGAAATGGCCTGCTCCAAAGGATATTTTCTACAAATTTAGTTGGTCCTTTTCTTGTAAATTACGTGACGAAACATTCGAAATTGCACTTTGTTGTCCTGGCCGCAATTTTTAGCAGTCGATTGGATGGTGAGGAAATCAGTTAGTCTGGCTAAGCTGCGAAGGTGATGTTAAAAATTAAAATATCCGCTTGACTGGGAAATCTGACATTCACGTTCCTCATTTCACGCGACTCTTCTGTTTTTCCACGCGAATTTACTCCAGTTGTCATGGCGGAAGTGCTCGCTTCTCTCTCTTGTGTAGCAGACACTATGGGTGTCGCCACCAAGATGATATCACTCCTCAAGGGGATCGAGGATGTTCAAGAAGACTATTAAGATCTTTGCAGAGAGGTGGGTAATATTTTCCTACGAGTTCTAGAAAATAAAAACATAAACTAAATATGAGATATCCATGAGGAAATAGATAGAACATATCCAAAGATATCTAGCAATCTCGCCAATTAACATTTCGTCGTCCTCACTAGCAATCGGTTGGATATCCCCTATAGAACGAGAGATAAATGCCATTCTACCACATCTTGAAAAGATTAAGGCCAATATTCAAATCACATTTAAAGATGATTTAATGAAATCAAGGCAGCTAAAGTTACTGGTCAGCCATAAAAAGATTGAAAACCTAGCTAAAAGAGCCCGAAATGCAAAGCAGATGATCTGTGAAGGTGTTCAGATGCAATTGTTATACGAAATGAGAAGAAACAGAAATGTAGCAAGCGAATTGGAGATAAAAATGAAGTGAGCGCGCAAGTCTGGTTTGGTTGACTCGGAAAGGGTTACTGACAAAGGTCCAGGACTCTCTCAAACATACATGCTAGAACGAGGCTATGGTGTCCTAGCCCCCTGTCAAAGGCTTCTTCAATTGATTCGAAATATGCTTATGATGCAGAGGGTTATGATCTAGATGAAGCAAAATCAAAATCTGACCAGAAGGAGGTTTGGGATGTTGAGACACAACCACCCAGCGACCAATACAACTCACCAAGTCCAGGGACTGGCACCTACTCGAGCATAGTAACATCGCCAATGCGAAGGCACAAGGGTGAGAGCCCTATTCAATGCACTTGCCATACTAAGGTATCAACCTATCGAACCCTATCGTGGATGAGAGAAGTATTAGGGTCATTCATTGTGGAGCTTGGCACGACAAAGCGGGATTCTGAATGCAGATGCACCAAGAAAGTTGTGGTGTTAATGGATTTCCAACCGCCGAAATTTCTCTGGGACACAGCGTTGTCATTGAAATGTTTTTATAACGACGCTGGATTGCGATTCTCGTTACGGCCTCACAGAGTAGTACCGTTGGGTGATTTTGTGTGGGCAATAACAAAGAATTCAACCAAAGTTTTGCAGAATTACTTACAACAGGGACATTTTGTATTTCCTGATGATAGAATGGAAGACGGTACAGAACTATTCACCGTAAGTGGATTGAGGCTGGAAAGCGCATTGGTCTACTGCTAATTGCCAGGCATGGAATATTAGGATATCCTGAAAGTCAACAACTACGATGTACTAGAACTTTTATTGAACATGTGGCCAAACGAGTTGTCCCAGAAAGGTATATCGAGGTATGGACGCTTCGCTACTGTACTATAGAACGAACCAGTCGCTTATAGACTATTGGCAGGTGAGGTTTATCGCCAATGCGCCGTTGGAACAATTTGGCCTCGATAACCGGCAGCAATACCTCTTGAAAAAGATGGTATCATATGCGGATGATGAATATGTGATACGGGCTGACTCGGCCAAGCTGCATGAGGCAGATCAAAATGGGTTTGGAATAGACGAGACAATCGCTGAGCTTACTGATGCAACAGCGATTGACGAGCCTCACAAGACAGGACTTACACCGTTACACAAAGCCGTTTGTGGTGGTGATGCTCAGATTGTGCAACGGCTGATTGACGCGGGCGCCGATGTCAATTTGAGGGAGGAGGTAGAGGGGAGAATACCGCTTATGTATGCTGCCCAGTTCAATCAGGTTGCTTACATGCGGATGCTGATGCTGGCCGGTTGCCGCCTCATAGATCGTGCCAACAATGGCCGAACAGCGCTACACGACGCTGTCCACTATGCCAATGTAGACGCGGTCATATTGCTGCTCCAGCAAGGGGCGTCGGCACAGACACGTGATATTTGGGGACATACACTACTGCATCAGTTGGCATACTCACAGGAGCTAGATCCGACCGCCATCAAGGAAACGGCTCGTTTAGTGCTCTCCACTGTCGGTACTGATATCGATGCCCAAGACAACCATTCTGAAACAGCCGCCATGGTTGTTATCAAGTTCAATAATGCACCCCTCTTGCATTGTCTTGTTGAATTTGGCTGTTCACTCTTCAGTATCAATTCACGGTCCCAGAACCAGCTCCACTTGGCTGCAGCATATTGTACTGCCGATACTCTGGTTTTTCTAGCCGGCTTAAAGCTACCCTACATCGAAACCAATCTTCAAGATACTGACGGAGATACCCCCTGGGATGTATTTGCACTATGTCAACATGCCAACTTATTCCAGTTGGGTACCTATAGACGACCTACTTCTCACGATCAGTGAGCGTTTAGCTCCCTTTATATAGGGGCTCGGAACAAAAATTTAAAGAAAACCATATCTATCTTACAAGATTCACACAATGCAATACAACAACATAACCATGCTGCCGCGGCTGCAGCGGCTGCATCCATTGCTCACCTGGCCACTGTGGAAATGAGGACTCAAAACGAAGCTCTAGCTTCCTTTTATAGAGGGATTTCTTGGGAAATTTATATTGGGAACCTGGAGATAGCGGCCCAAGCAATCCAGGACGAAATCGAACTATTAACAGATGATATTCTCATATCACCGTGGGAACAACCATCTCGTTGGGATAGCTACCATTTCGACAAAGGTGACGATAATAACGACTCCCAGAGCTATTACTCCGACTCCGACTTGCCGCATTGTTTAGATCAACTATATGATCGTGGCCTGGACGGTAATGGTTGTAATAGATCTGGCATATGTGGAAACCGAATTCGGTATGCCGTTTCTGACTCTGGCCAACTAGACTCTGTCTTCCAACCATCTCATTTTGATTCAGATGATGGCGATTTCGACAATGAAGAAATCCAAGAGAACCAGATTAATAATTCCAAATCTGATTTCGACAAACCGCCTTCTGCATTTCAGAAAACATTCCCATCACGGATTGAGGAAGATGCCGCAGTCCATCAACATGGCCGTGAATCCAACCAAAGAGAAGATTCACTGCTAGGCGATGTCCAATTTCCACAGCCACGTCCCTTTTCAATCGCTCATCCTTGGCCTAAACGTGTGGAACGGATACGAATTGTTAATGAAAATGATAGTTATACAAACCTCCACTGGTCTCTGAAAGGCTTCATGGCGGATATCAGACTCGAAACACAGAATCATATGTTTTTGCAAACAAATAGTTTACTCCGGTTTCGATTCCAGCAGAAACAGACTATTGTACAAACCTGCAGGCTCTTCAAACCGGATCCCAGTCGCGCAGATCTAAAGGCTGTGTGCGAGATAGTAGGTAAAAAGCCCACCAAAGAATTGCCAATTCAAAGTATCAATCACAACGTCGGTTTAAATCGTGCTAGAAAAGGAATTGATGCTGATGGAAAGGCTGCAAAGGCTAAAGAGTATGGAACTACCCGCGCCAATATAACAAATAATGATGGGATAGAAAAGTGGATTGAATTGAATAAAAGACCAGAGAAGAAATGCAAGTCCCAACCTGCGTCTTTATTTGCAAATTATGGACATGAGCGATGTATAGATTATGAATCAGAAGGCGAGGCAAAAAGGGCCAAGACTGAGAAATCCGAGGCAATCAAATCTGAAGCAGATACTCCAAATGCGAACAACCTCGCCGAGTCAACAACTACGATACAAGAGGCAATGCGTCACAAAAATGTGGAAGCTCTAAGGCTAATGCTGGAAAGCCAATTCGATCTCGTCGCATGTGGAGAATATGCTTGGTTACGAGAGCTAGATGACATTGGCTATACACGAGATGATATGGCGAATCTTTTATTCGAACAAGCGAATGATTCTCCATGGATTTATTTTGATTCCAAGACCTTTGATTCTGTGGATGTCAAGCTCGATATACATTTTACAGGATGCGTACATCATCTCTTTTTATCCAACGAACTGGTTTCAGATCACTGCGATACACCGCTACAAGCTGCATTTTATTCTACAAACTTTGAAGATTTTACCAACACAGTACAGGAGTTATGTGGCCTGGCCGGTGTCGCGCCAATATCCCGTGACTTGGACAATTGGGATGGCTCTGTCGAATTCTTCGAGAATAACTCCATTGCCACAATATCATATGGCCAATTGTCAGATAAGAGTTCCGCGGGATATACGAAAATACTGCACAGGATCATCAATGTTCTAGAAAAATTCTGCAATGCGACAGGTCGCGCCCAAGCCGCCGGACTGTGCTGCAACTCCTTTACAATCTTGCAGGGATCATTACACGGCGAAAGACAGGAGGATGGAAGTGAATCCTTTATTGAAATGTGTCGGATCGACTTAAATGAAGCCGTTTTATTGCGAAAAGAGACCAAAAGACTGTCTCATCTCGATCATATAACCGAAAATGATGCCGTTAATGTCCGAAAGATCAGTTGCAATATCCTTGGATCCCTGATGCAGGGAGTAATACAAGATGACAGTTCTATCGAGGAAACTCTGAACGTTTGTTGCCTGGCGGTTCAGCTATTGTCTTTAGGCTTCCTATCATACAGCCAGGCCCATGTTGGTGCAATACGGCCGTTTTTCTTAGACAGCCCACTGAAGAGAATCCGGCTGATTGGTAGCCAATCTTCCACCGACTCATTATACCAAATCGAGTGTCATCTTATCAACCTGACATGCATTGGAGAGATGGTCAAGGGCCCAGTACTAGTTTTTGGCATCTTAAATTTACAAACGCCATCACGGTCAAATGGCAAACTGCAACCTTGCGACCTGTTGACAAACGCCGAAGATCTTATTGACACATGGGGACCTGCATACTTCATTGTTGATAAAGACACACAAAGGCCATCGGCTATCAGAATAAGAGACGGCATCGTGTGGGTCACTGATGCAGCAAGTAACAAATTCCACTGGGATAAAACCATGGTACTTGAGAATGTGCCGAAGACAATCCTTGATCCGCTATGTAAGATCATTATCGGTGCTCCAGTCATGGTAAATGAGAAGTGTAAAATTAACGAAGAATCATGCTGGACACGCTCAATGGCCTCTCTCGAGGCACTTGGCACCTTCCCAACTTGCTGGGATGTTGACGAGAGACAGCTGGGAACGCAAATAGGCAATTATTTCCTGGTGCAAGCCAATGTAGCCTGGCATAAGCTCCCAGGTCAGACGCTCAAACAGCATAGACTTCAACAAGAAGACGAGACGCTAATTCCGTTTTTGGAACAACTATGGGGCGTTCAAGTCAGCTTCTGTACTGGTATTGCTCGAAGAGTGTCGCTCCGCGAACTGGTTGCCGATTTGCTCCCAGTATTCACCCACTTTTACGTGTCCTCACAAGATGACTTACGGGCATGGGAGGAGCTCGAGATGAAATATCACATCTTCAACGAATTTCGAACGTCGCCTGTTAAAGACCTACTTGCCAACCTCCCCCCTGTCCTTCACCAGCAAGTGTTGCAAATGATCCGCCGCATTTTCAACGCGCTTGAGAATACAGGCATCGATCGCCAGGGAAAGAATCTGATTGTGGCGTGGCCAAATAAGACCGAAGTCTTCCGCTGTTTCAAGATCCCTTGCGAGAAGGAAAACTCGTGGGCTCGCCTCCTTGCCGACTCGGAAGATTGCGCGACGTTTGCCTATGTTTCGACTAAATGTCTGGAAACTGAAAAAATAAAGTGCAGCGGCGTTAGGCCTTGTTTGCAGAATGCGATCCGCCTGCTAGAAACAGCAGTTGTAGTCTGTTCAGGCGATTCGGCAGCAGTTGTGGCCACCTTGAAACACAAGGCAACCCACTTCTTCACCAAATTCAACAAGCCATTCTTTGTCAAAGTAATAAGACCAAATGCACAATGCATCGCAAACCTGGTCGTTACGTTGATCCCCGGCCCGCCGGAGATCCAGCAAAGAGTTCTGATGAAGTTTATGAATGAAGAACAGAATAGGCGAGCAAGGCTTCGTGAGAAGACAACTATTGATGATTTAGCGGAACAAGTCGCCGTGTTTACAGATGGCCCGTCGCGTTAGGATTGTCAAAAAAAGAAATGGCCAGCCACAGAGCTCTCATGGAAATTGACTAACACGGCATGTTCTAAGAATGTGCCTATCAAAAAGTAGATTGCCAGTATTGAATTGTAATTTTTATCTGGGATTTCTCAATAGTAAATGTCAATAAAAAGCATAATAAAAAGCATCAATACACCAACACCCCGCCAACACCGACATGACTTCGTATCCCTATATTGGTTTTGTCTTTCTGTTATTAGACTCCCCTCTTTTGCTCATTGCACTCCCTCCGGCATTCGGGCTCAATAGCGGCCGAGGAGATTACGTTCCCATTGGCTGCTGCTGCCATGGTGACGATGAACCACGTGACCTCACAGTGCGACCATACAGATTTGCAAGGTGAGTTAGTTACACACAGACACCCTGGTTATTCTTCCGCCCTAGAACTGAGTCCAGTTGGATGTGGACGTGTCCGTTTCAATATCTCTTCCAACGTGGTCTCGGCATAATGTCAGACTGCTCCGACCGGGAGTCTGGAACCTCGACTACCATCTACGACCATGTGCCCTTTTCCACCATTGAAGCATCCGTCCTGGCTCTCGCCTACCTCAGAGTGTGGCCTGGTGCGATGCATGGAGACGTCTCCATCGAGCGCCTGCCCGGCGGCGGCTTCAACCGCATCATTGGGTTGAACTGCAAGACTGATTGTGGCCTAACGCGATACATATTGCGTATTCCCCGTCATCGGGCCGCTGACCTAAGTGGTGATGTTGCAGCTATTCTCTTCTTGCGTCGCAACACCAACATTCCCGTCCCACGCATTATCACTTTTGACGAAACCAGCGATAACCTGCTCCGATCACCTTACATGATCCAGACCCGTATTGAGGGGACGGGTGTCCACTCCGCATTTCCAAGCCTGAATCATATTCAAAAGTGCAGGTTTGCCCACGAACTTGGCAAAACATGTCGCCAATTGTCGGAAACCCAGAGCAGTGACGCAGGCTTCCTAGTGCTCCCGCCGGACCAAAGAGATGTCGATGCGACACCTTGCATTTCCCCCTTGACCCCTACAAAATCTGCCACCCCTATCCCGTACGACAACACGCGAGCTGCCCCACCAGCCTTTGGCCTCTTACGTTCTCTATTGGAGGCCAAGAAGGCGGCAGAGCCCATACATAACAACGAACTCACTCTCAAGGCTGAGCTGATGGACCAGTTTCTGGTCATGTTGGCAGATTTAGATTCCAAGGGTTGGCTGAGTGACATTCCCAACTCTCTAGCACATCTCGATTTTGCTCCTCGCAACATATTAATCAACACCCACTCATCGACTGACACGCCCATCATCACTGCTGTCCTCGACTGGGACAGTGCCGTATTCGCCCCTGCTTTTCTCGCCTGTGCACCCCCACTTTGGCTGTGGGCTTGGCAGGATGATGAGGAGGAAGATGAACGGACCGCCAACGATGACCCTCTCACTGACGAGGCACGCCAGCTAAAACGGCTGTTTGAGGAAGCTGCTGGCGCACGTTACACTAGATTCGCCTACACCCCTGCATATCGCCTTGCAAGGAGACTCGTCATGTTCGCCATCAAGGGCATTTCGTCTAATGAAGACGTGGATGAGGCAGAGACAATGCTGGAGGAGTGGGCGGCCATCAAGAACGCAACTTGAATGCTGGTTACAAAAGGTAAAATTGTACGGGTTGTAACTGTACAGACGACAATGTTTCGTAGTTTAAAAGTCTCATTTGCAAAATGGAAACTTTAATTCGGTATCCTCCGTCAACCACTTCCTTCAGTGCCATTATTACGAATGAACGGTTCCTTATCGCGATGGATTGAATGCCTTGGGAAATCTTAGGCCGGCTCTAATCCAAATGTGTGTCTATTAAATCAGGCCGGGATAGCACCAACCCTACCATTCTTTCATGCGTGACGCAAACATGCGGTAGTTTGCTTATCGTGGCGTTTAATGGTACAGTTTCAAAATCTGCAGTCAGCATTACAACGCAAGAAATCGCAATCGTGGCATCTTTCCAATGGAGGATACAGTCATACCAGAGTAGAAAGCCCAGAGACAATAGAGTGCAAGCCTAAACAAGGTCCAAATTACGGGGTTTGCTATTCGAAATGGATGGTGTATGATGCAACACTGCATGGCCTGGTGGTGAAATATAAAGCTACACTTGTCAGACAGTCCATCCAAAACTTGACTGCATCCACAATCCAAATTAATCTGCCCTTCTTGATTGTAAAGGATATTTCTGATTTGATTCCATTTGAAAGAATGCCCAAGAAGAAGGCTTCGACCACACATCATTGCCCTAAAAAGAAGAAGGGCAACTGTCGATACAAAAACCCGCCGGGCTATTGCACCGAGCATCAAACCTTGTGCTCCTATCACCAAATGATCCATTTGATGGACGAGGAATGCAAAAGTTGTCTGAAGGAAAACAAGTGCCCCAAAAAGCTCCAAAGTGCCAACTGCACCTGGGACAGAAATTTGGGCTACTGTACTACTCATCAAGCGAAATGATCCCAGCACGACCAGGTTTATTTGCGAACCGACAAATGTGCTAAGTGCGGCTGATGTATCGCGGGGAGAATATACAAAGCAAGTCCAAACACGGCATCTGTGTTTGCCATGAGACGACATGCATACTGAATTACTGATACCAACTTTATTGGGTGATGAGCTTTTCATTTGCTGTAATGAGCCTGGTTTCAATGTGTTAATGCTACAACAGGGTTTTAAAGCAATATCGCTAGCAACCTTAAAATCCACTTATATCATAGCAAAGTCCTGGTTATAAAGAAAAATACGCAAAGGAGGCCCTACAACTACACTAGCTTTTTGGGCTTCTTTTTATAAAATAGAGTAAAATCCCTTTGACTGCTTTGAGGCTCTTGTTCCGTACCAGACCCACATAAGTATAATGTTGACTTTCATAGTCATACAAATTTGGCGAGACTGCATGTATTGTCTTTAAGCTACCATCACGATTGGCCAATTTCTTTGTCGGTACACAACTGGAGCCTCAACGTAATCAAATTGTACAGCATTATCCTTGGATGAGCGGCCGGGCTGATCTCTCTGGCGCCCCCCACATTCTAGACTACGTAATATATGTAACGAGATAAAATCTCCGATCGGGCCACGGGTACAAGCATCTGAATTCATGACTTTGAGGACTATTATCGCCTGCGGTGTCTGCTAGACCATTTTACTCCAACCATCTCTCCTGGGAACCCTCTACCGGAGCCTCCTACGATCCAAGTGTCATCTGTTATTGGCATGACAATTCCATCATGGCGTCTAACCCTGCGCCCACCGCTCTTACCCAGCTTGCGCTGGACGAGGACGCCCGTCCACGCTACAGCGATGCCGAGTTGCGCGACTATTTTCAGCGCATAAAGCTCCCACAAAGGTACAAGGACTCTATTGTGCTGAGAGATGCTGCCCAGGCCGGAACCAAAGAGCATGGGCTGCCCTTGCTGCGGGCCCTCACACGGCACCACGTTTGCAATGTCCCTTTTGAAAACATGGTACTTCACTATTCAGCACACAAGACCGTCACGCTTGACTTGGCCGAGCTCTACATCAAGATAGTTCGCCGGCGCCTTGGCGGGCGATGCATGGAAAACAACAGCTTTTTCGGCACCGTCCTTCGCTCGCTCGGTTATGAGGTGCGCAACTGCGCAGGCCGGGTGGCGCGAGCAATGAGCCCCTACCCAGAGGTCCGGCTCAACCAGAGCACGACCTATGACGGATGGAATCACATGCTCAATCTTGTGCGACTCGACGACGAGTGGTACGGCGTCGACGTAGGCATGGGCTCCATGGGCCCCAACCTCCCATTTCCGCTGCGCGACGGATTCGAGACTACCAGTATCGCCCCGCGTTTGATCCGGCTGCAGCTGCGAGATATACCAGAGTCGTACGCGAGCAAATGCGCCGACGGGACAGGACCGCCGAAGTTGTGGTGCTTCGATGTCTGCCACAAGCCAGTCGATGACGCCGAGAACGAGTGGGTGCCGGTATATTGCTTCACGGAGACGGAGTTCTTGCCGCAAGACTACGAAGTCATGTCCTGGTTCACGTCGACGAACCCGAGATCCTTCTTCACCAGACACGTCACCTGCACGAAAATGCTCATGGATGAGGACAAGGAGCTGATTGTGGGCAATGTCACGTTGTTCGAGGACACCGTGAGACAAACCATCGGCGCCAATCGCGGGGTAGTCAAGGAGTGTAAGACGGAACATGAGCGTTTGCAGGCGCTGGCCGAAATCTTCAACGTGCATCTGACAGACGAGGAGAAGAAGGGGATTCCAGACGATAGGAAATTGGCGTAAAGGCTAAGATGAGAGGAATCATGCGACATGATAGCGATGTCAGCCAAACTATGGCACATATTTTCTGTCACCACGTATCTGTATATCAAATCCTGTGTGTTCATAGTGTTTCCTAGCAAGGTGGCACTTTAAACTTTTCTGTCGTTGCTACTTTGATTTGATAAATATATTCATGTAAAAAAAACTAGCTCTTCTAGTCCGGAACTGGATAAGAATGCTGGCCCCTTTCTACAAATGGCGGCCGCACATCTGGCTTTACAACAGACTACCAATGGGACATTTCTTGATTCCACTAATTGAAACATCACTTTCTATGGTAAGACTGCACCCAGGTACCCCGCCCCATATGACCCCAGCAAAAGCAAGATGATCTTGGGTGATATTATTAACTTTACAAATCAATATTATATAATTTATTATATAATTTATTTTTTAATTAAGAATAAAGTCTTCATAGCTCTCTAATATGGTCATTACTAAATATAATAAAAATAATTTCATCTCTCTTAATAATCACTACTATAAATACCCCACGGGAGGAGTGTCTGGCTGCAATCGGCCATCGTGTTCCACTACCCGACAGCACACCTCGTCCACCACTCCTGGAATCGCTGCCAGCCGATGTACTCGAGCGATACGAAATAAGCGCCCCCTCAAAGGCCTTTCTCTCCCGTGCAAAGCGGCCTTTCTTCAAGTATATGGCGCCTGGAATTGAAGTCTTCACTCCAGAATCATACGCCACCATATACGGAGCAGAGTCACATGAAATTTAGCGTATTACAAATAATGGTGTTTACAACGAAGAGGCATGCAATCAGAGCTCACCTAGGCTAAACGTTCCGCGCCTTCAATCCATCTGGCAGTGTTGTAGTACTTAATATAAAGACCTATAATACCATGTAACCAGGGTTTCCACGCTCTATTATTATAAATATACTACTAGCCAATTAATTTGCACTATTTTAAAAGAGAAATCCGGTCTTAAAGATAGCAGGTTATCTTAGTGTTAATACGCAGAACCCCTGGTTGCGCGGAATGGTGGGTCCTCTTGTTATCTGCTGTTAGCCTGACCATCCTTCGGCGACCCTTCTTGTCGGTAGCTCCCCTCCAACTTCCACTCATTGTGCCTAAGCCCGCATGAAGCGCCGACGGCACCAAATGCTCACGAAGCGATTTTCCTCTCGACCCCAGCCTCTTCACTTCTCCTGCAGCTGGGTCACGGCTTGTAACAAGGCAGGATGTGGACATCTGGCAAGAGTAGGGTAGTCGAGGAGGATCCACCAGGATGTGTCCGGCTCTACCATGTCAAGGAGGGTGAGGGACCGCCGCTGCATCACGTGACGGGGAAATGGAAGGATTTGATGGTGGCACCACAACCACGTCGACATGCTGACGCGCTTTGGAAACCTCGTATATTTGGCGCCTGCTTCTACAAAATGGTATCGACAAGGCAAAGTACGCGTCGAAGTACGCGCCTGCAGGCAACGGCGGCAGCGGTGTCTGGGACAACCGACCTCCCTACTCGCCAGGCTACCGTCCTCCCAGCCGTGCATGATGCCGCCCCGGACAAGACGGAAAAAGATACGTCGCCAACAACGCTCAAGAAGCCCGGCAAAAGACCTCTTATTACCTCCCAAGCAAAACCCAAAAATGCAAAGACCAAGAAAGCAAAGGTCCAGGCCCAGGCTGTATCAACTGGTAGCAATTCTCTGTCCTCCCTGCCACCAGAGATTATGAACCTGATTCTCGACAATATTAACGACAAACGCACCCTGAGCGCACTCGTCCGCACCTGCAAAGCCTTCCACTCTCAGTTGAGCCATCGTCTATACCGACGTATTGCTGTTGCTGCCATGTTTCATGCACACATCTCCAAGCTGATTCGCACCCTTGAACCGCACCTCACCATCCGTCAAAAAAAGGGGCTTAAAAAGTTGGGCAATTATCGGGGCCAGCAGGCATCATATCCTACTGGCCTGGACGAGGATCAAAAGCCACCCTGCGCTTCACATGTGAAACAATTCGTCATTGGGGTTTCAACGCCTGGCAAGAAGCATCAACATATCGTCGACGCGTATATTCAGGAGGCACTCAGCACCCTAGATCAGTTAGAAGTTGTTGAGACTCATCTTATGACAAAGTAAGTGTGCTGGCCATTGGAATAATTCCCCTTCCACCATATTCCGGAATCGCTGGGTCATGAACTTTGCTAATGACGCTCTAAAGATTAATCGCAGATCGCATCGCAGACCTAAGGCATTTGAAAGCTCTGGCCTTGTTCTCGGACAATTCTACCGGCGACATGAGTGCGCTTGGAGAGATTCAAAACTTAAAACACTTGTCTGTGAAGGATACCGGATTGCCCTCGCCACGCAATCTCCGTGAGGCTGTGAGGTCTATAATCAGGCAATCAATGAGTACTCTTGAAAGTCTGAGCCTCCATTTCAGCAGTCTGTCCGCCAATGACATGTTCGTGGACCGGGTAGATGGACAGCCCGGATCACCCACCCTGAGTGTTGCAGCGATATCGCCTGACAAGTCTCCCTTGAAGGCTCTCAAGTCACTTTCTATATCGTGTTACCGTATAGAACCCGAGGCTATTGTGCAGTTGCAAAGAGCCTTTGACTTCACCAAGCTGGTAGAGTTGTCAATCGGCATCTGTCGTGGCGTGGACCCGTTGTTTACACACCTCACAGCCATAGCCAGCTCACCATTCCCTCGGAGCGTTGGCATGAATCTGCGCCACCTGAGTCTGTCACTGAGGGACTCGGATGAAAATGGCACCCCAGATAACCAGATTGGGGCTGCGTTGGTGGCTCGGTGCCTGTTCATCCGAGCATTCGACACTCTAGAGACTCTCACACTGGAGGATTATGGCGAGTTCCCTGAAAACAGAGGCCTTGCCAATCCCGGCCTCGCGGGGGCACTACTTGAGGCTATTTCGCAGCACAAGAACCTCAAGGCTCTGAGAATGCCTTATAGAGCAATAAAAAGCGGTCTCGAAATCCCGTATCTTTCTGCGGCAAATGTCAGGTCAATAGTCGACGCATTGCCACTGCTGCAGGAGTTTGAGTTTGCACCAGATGATAGTGAGATGGTAAGTTGCCATTTGATAGCTAATGAGTCCCACGCCTCTGGTGTTGTTTGTCCGCTAACCGGCTTCTCTAACCAGACCGAAATTGGAAAGTCGCTCTCACA
This sequence comes from Calonectria pseudonaviculata, assembly GCA_004380915.1. Classification (NCBI taxonomy): domain Eukaryota; kingdom Fungi; phylum Ascomycota; class Sordariomycetes; order Hypocreales; family Nectriaceae; genus Calonectria; species Calonectria pseudonaviculata. Next base: position 367,930 of record PGGA01000013.1, read on the forward strand.
TGCGCCTCACCTCTCCTCAGTGTCCTGTTTTCCCTACAAGTCCTGGCTAACGTACCCGAGAGACGAAAATCACTCGTTCAATGTAGTCTCTGGTATCGTCAAGGGTTTCTTGGATAATATGCCGACCAAATCACCTAGCTCGTCTGGGACTATCGCTCCAGGTGGGAATGAGGCTGAGGGCTTTGTTGGCACGGCTCGCGTTTGGGAAGATGTATATAAGTTGAAGCGAGTCTCGCCGTGTCAGCGTAATTGGGACGTAGCATCGAGCTTCACCGTGAAACCCAAAAAAGCAAAGGCCGCCTCTGGGCCTGAACAGATATGGGGTGCTGACAAAGCTTTCTCGGCATGGATTAGGGAGAGCCCCGTGGCCCCTGTTGTGCGCCAACATGTCGGGTTCGATCCTGAGTTTGCCTGGGTCAACAAAGTACAGGACGAGCACGGATATGCCTAATTCATTGGAGCAAGGGTCGAGGTGTTGGGTTCGGGGCTCTACTATGTTATCAAGAGAGGATTTCTCCCAAAACCCTCGTTACTACACGCATCTTAGAGCGGGACCACTATAAGAGATGGTACCAAAACTCGGGTTTGCGTTGCCTTCTTTATTTTATTAAATATCTAACAATTTCTTTCTTATATTTTATTTATAGTAATTAATATTCATATATCTATTATATATAATTCACTAAGTCTTATCAACCAAGACGTAACTACATGAAATTGTTGACCTTAAACAGAGGCGTAAACTTTAGAGGACGGTGCCGGAAACTAGCGGAGAACCCCATCGTTCAGAAGACGATCCCAGGTGTTGCCTACATCAACTGTTTCCCTTCACGAACGCTGTAAGAGCGGGTAACCTCTATTGCGTCAAGGTTCTACTCAACCATGGGGCGGATCCGGGGGCTGTATCTGACGACGGACCGACCAATCTCTTCTGGGCAGTTTATCATGCATATCCAAGGATTGTGACCCTCCTTCTGGAAGCCGACTCGAATCCTAATAAGCGGACTTCGGTTTTGCGACGAAACTTGCGCAAAAGTGACGGGACTGTTGGACATGATCATTTGGAAGAATACGGAAAAGATTGCAATTGGCCTGATGGGTACGCGCGACGCACGGCACTGTCAACAGCCCTAAAGGTGCGTCAGAAGATGGCTAGCTAGAGCTACAACTTTCACCATCCAGAGACAGCTGAGATTGTAAAACAGTTGCTAAAACACGGAGCAGCTCAAAATGGGCGTGGCGTTCTCCAAGGTGCGATAGGCGACAATTTTCCTCATATCAGGGAGCACCCAATTATAACAGCCTTGTATGGTCGTGACCTGAGCATGGTAGGATTATTTGGTGTCAGCGGTTCAACCCTGGCAAACCATTTCGAAAATGACATGGGGATGGTCATATGGACTGATGACAAACTAACATCAATAGGGCTTTTGCTCGATAGGATTCATCATTCAAGGGTAGATTTGAGTACCTGGCTTGACGTTTTCATCAAAAGACATGAATAGCTAGGTGATGGGTGCCTTCTCAGGGTAGTGGAAGCCCTGACTCCGAGCTCCTCTCTAGCTTTTGTTTGTGATGACTTGCTGCGGCTTACCAAGGGACCCGTCAAAGCAGGTTCCAACGAAGCGTATTACATGTACATTTCATATACAGGTCTCCCTTGGCTGTTGGGTAGCCATATTCGATACGAGAACGTAAATGCAATACAATTAGTGGATAGGATGCATGTTTAAGATCAAGATGCACTAAGTGAAATGAGGATGATAATGCAAGGTTAATAGTGGAAATAAAGAAAAAGTGAAGTGGAGAGGAATTATTAACGGTATTTTGAGAAGAGCAACTAGCCATTGAAATGTTTAAGCTATGATACAGATGATTAATTCACCACTTAGGCCTTTTGTACTAGTATAGTATTTATTACATTTATACCATAAAAGACAAATATCCCTTATAAGACCAGTAAACCCTATATATATAATTACAATATACTCCCTAGTTTATAAGGTATTAATCTCTAAATAATCCAAAAAACTAATCTCTTTATCATAGCTTTATACCTTCTAACTAGGTATATCTTATTAAATTCTAAGGCTAAAAGTCTTTAGTTAGATTCCTTTATAGGGTAAATTTAAACTTATAAACTTTCTCTAGGGTTATTAGGTATTTTTAATAATAGGTCTAATATATTTATATAGAAGTTATAGGCTCTAGGGCTTATTAACTAAGCTATTAGACCTCCTGGGCTTATAACTATAGCATAGTATTATTTGGTTATATCTAATAGTGGAAGGGAGTTTTAAAAGAGCCTTGTTTTTTCTATGAATAGGGGTATATGTATTATGGATTAAGAGTACAATGGAGTAGGGTTCTGTTGTGAGGCTGCTATAACTAATCATATAATAGCCTATTGTAATAATTTACTATTCTTAGTATACTGATATGTCCTTGAATAGTCAATTATATTTCCATTGATCATTATAATATGTATAGGCTACTATAGATATCAAGCCTACCTAGTAATTTATTTATAAAAGATTTAACCATGGGCTTAACCAGGCAGTAGATTTAGTAATACCATTATAATATAACTGTTTTTTAGTTATCACTAATAATATTGCAAATATAGCCCTATGTTATATAACTAACTTTACTCTTCTAGGCAGAACAACCTTAAGATATCCCTATAATAACTTAGATAGAAAACTCAGTAATTAAATCTAATACTTAAGCCAGCTTCCCAACCTACCGAACAAAGATACATTCTATTATATATCACCCAGAATGCCTCCTATTATGCGGTATGCCTTCCACACTGCCACAATAAACCACACATTGGAAGAGAAATATGAAAACAGAAATCTATACTTTATTTGAAGCTGAGATAGATACCAATCAGTCCCTACCTAGCAATAGAGGTCTATTGTGGCAATTAAGTATTAAGTGCACAAAATGGAGGTCAACTTGAATTCTAGGCTCATTTGAGGCCTAATTATAACGGTCTAGTCCTAAGCCCACGGGATAACCAACAATCTTCTATTGCCTAGATAATAATCAATGCCAAAGGCAGGGGTTTGTTAACTAGAGGGTGGAATCCTATTATACCTCCTCTCCTTACGGGAACACAAAATCAGTTTAATATCCGAATACTATCATTTTCTTTAGGGTAATATAAAATTACTTGTATACCTTTAATAGTATCTAATGCTTTTCTTTTTGATATCGTACTATATAACTTAGAGAAGGAGTTATTATGTACTAATTTGTCTCTCTATGCTAATCTAAATATAATGGATGAGTCGGATGAGGATGGCTCACAAACTGTTTCCATTTCTTATAATTATTAGTCCGTCGAGCCCTTGCATAATGTAATAAAACATCGGCACATGTCTCAATTCGGTCCACCACATCCTGGTTATCCGACAAATACGACTATGTACGAAGTTTTTGGAAGATAAGATAAGGGAAATTGTCAAATATCTAGGTTCTCCCCCCCTTAGTAGAAGAAATTGCAAGATTTGTCCTTGAACACCCCGGTTTCATCTGCATAGCAACTGGTTCACGAAAATGCTAGAATCTCGTCTCCCCAACTCATCATTGTGGTGTTGTTTACCCTCGAAAGGTCCGTCTAGGTCCAGAATCGTTGTATTTCAGCCCAAGAACCAGCAACGCGCAGTCGGCCGAGAGTGGTTAGATGAGAAGATGATCAATAGTATGTCTCCTAATAACTCAGTGGCTATCACAATGGAGGTACCCAGCACAAATACTGATAATATTATTTCCCATACAGACGGTCAACGGTTCTTAATCAAGCGATGGCAGCGACACGTGGATGTGACAACAGAGGGTAACCTCGAAGAGGGTGAGGCCCCCGTACATATAGCAACGGTTCCAATACCAGCGCATGCTCGGGTGGGTCGTATATTTGGCTGTTACAAGGAGATGTGGGCGGTATGAACAATATGATTGATAATGGTCCTACCTATATTGATGTCTTCTGGTAAATATTGTGCTATCTCGAGCAGGAAATAATGTCAATGGCTTCACTGCAAACACACTCCAAAGTCTCATTGATTTGCTTGAAAGTGCGAAAAATTTTGTTCATCTCATGATCAGCGGAAGTGATGATTCGATCATCCGCTGCTGTCATGTTTCGCAGTGACGACAACCCTTTGACTGCGGAATGACATGTGGGGCACACTAAACGCGGGAAATGTTAAGAGGATACTACCCTAATGTGATACGCTCAAATAACAAGTATGACCCCATTGCTGCTTCTTAGTAGGCCGGATGGGCCTCACAAGTCTACATGCAGTCAAAGGGTAACATCTGTGTCATATGTCAGACTAAGCGCACATGCATAATACTACTGTCATTCTGTCCTAAGAGGCTATGAAATGCCACAATACAACATGACATAGTAAGACATTTTGTAGGAGCTCCAATAGCATCACAAGGAAGGCAACCCATATGGCGTTGGATTAAAATAAAAAAAATCCCGCACCCTCCATCTCAGTAAGCCGTATTTCCTTGCATCCAATAAAAGCTAGGTGGTGAACTTTCAACGACACATAATTACAATTAAAATCCACATTAATATTATAATTACGATTACGACTACAATTACAATTACAATTACAATTACAATTATTCAACATACTGATTTTTGAGAAAATATGATCTGCCTCTCATTGTCCCTAATAGTTCTAAACTATCCGCTCAAGTACTGTTAGCCCCATGTTAGGTATCGGGCAGGGGGGATTAGATAATTAAGAGCAAGAGGATTAATGTACTTTTATAAAGATATAAAAGTAATTGAATATGTTTATATTGAGTATTAAAAAACTAATTAATTATCATATTTTTAATCTTACTAGCTATATGTTATGTGAATATCCTGGGTATAAGCTTGCCAAAGTTAAAGGGAGACTAACAAAGAACTTGCTAGCTAAGGGCGTGATCACAAATTCCAGTATAGCAAAAAACTATGTAAAACTAGCACAAATGTATATAAGGCTAGTACTTTCCTTAATTTATTTTATATTTCTATATATAAAATAGTATTAACTATGTATTTTATATAATCTAACTTTTTTATAGCTTTGGGATATATTATATTAACTATAGATCCTTATAATATCCTTAAAAGAACCAATTATTAAGAAATACTTTTAACTTGTTATACTAATCTTGCCAGATTTAACTTACCTGATAGAATTAGCATAGAAACTCTTTCAGCAGGCTAGGGCAGTTTATAATAAGCTATAGTAATCTATATTAAGCTTATTCTAGCAAGCTATATTAGGCTACAGCGGGCTTCATTTAGGGACTATAGGACTCTTCCAAGCTAGGCTAGCAGAAATACCTTCTAAAAAGACGCTAAATCTATGCTGGTATTGAATCAGTATAACTTGCTGTGTATATTGCCAAAATTCGTGATCACACCCTAAGTGCTCTCTCAAAGTGCAACCGACTGATCGATGGAAATAAGCGTCTATATTAATTGCACCATCTCAGAGGGGGCCCGAATTTGAAAAGTCCGATCATATTCGCATTTATCCCACTAAACCTTCTTATATAGTATTTATTCGCTGTTTAAATCAACATTTATCGGCAGTATTATCACTGTATACGGCGCCTATTATCATTGATTTCTTGCAACAAGAATGGAAAATATATACCAATATCTCGCTTCTCACGACCTTTGGGATAAAGACACACTTATTTGGTCGAGATTTGAAGGCTTTGAAATCTGGCAACATCCCTCGTCGAGGTGTCAGATTATCAAACGAGAAACCCTACAAGAAGATAATCTCCAAGCTTGGTTATCTCGAATGCCGATAGAGCGCCATGACCAAGGAAACATTTGTAATCATTTATGCAAATTGGTCGTAGTTGGGAAAGAGGCCAACAATTCGTTTCCACATCCAACCAGAGCACGACTTTTTCGAATCCTTGACCATTTTGGACTTCAGATGCACTATGACTATGCAATGAGCTGCCCAGCAGGCCTAGGTGCACTTCATTGCCAGACTAAAGACAATTTCAATATACATACGTATATGATTGCGAATCACCCTAAACTTGCTGTATTATGGAAACACATGATTCCTACAGCTATTTGTCCTGGCAATAAGAGCGATCAAGATTTAACCTTAGTGGAGCCCATTCACAGTCCTCATATTCCAACCTCCTATACACACGGCATCATTTTGGTTGGCATAGATGAATTTGATAATATTCAAAGCCTTCTTCAACATCAACGGGGCATCGGGCTGACATCACATGCAATGTTTTTAGCATTTATTTCAAGTCTTCATCTAAGTTTCCGCATTGATAAGATCCAGAAACAAATTAAAACTGAGATCCGGCGCGTGGAGGCACGAACTGGGCATCACTGTTTTGGTCGCAAACGTGAACACCCTGCTCCAGGCGATTTACGCCAGCTGTCGGCGTCCATAAGTGGATATGCTACTAAATTAGCAGGTGTAGCACGGAAGATCAGTTTAATTCGAGAGATTCAACTGTTTACAGAGACACATGTGCTCACAAGCAATAGTTGCAATGGGAGTAGTTCCACCCACCCGGAAGCGGCTGTAGGTGAAGGCATGCTCAGACACCATACTGAGCTGATGAGACATCGCCTTGATATGCAAGTCCTAGAGAACGAGTTTACGACAGCTAGAGTCAATGTGCAATTGAATGCGGCAAGTCTCTTTGATTCTTTGGACTGCATCTTTTTGGCTGGTGTACGCCTCGCTAAACATTTCATGCTTACGCTTAGATCTTCCATCTCGCAGCACAAGAGGATAACTTAATTGGGTTGCAAATCTCGCATGCCACGCAGGCCACAGCGAAAATTGGTATCCAGGATTCTGCGGCTATGAAGATTCTCGCCATTGTTGCCTTGTTATTTCTTCCTGGTAATTTCGTTGCTGCACTTTTCTCCACGTCCTTTTTCGATTGGGAATACTCGACGAACACAACCACGTCATCTATTATGCTCCCTACGAGGCCGCAATTCATTTTGTTCTGGATCATAACAATTCCACTTGCATTACTGGTCTGCGGCCTGGCTATTGCATGGGTTCTTTTGCAAAAAAATTATTTGTGTAGGACTATAGATGCTCTATAATAAATGGCTGCTAGTAGTGGTTATGCATAATGGATGACATGTCAGAGAGCGGATGCAACTTAGGGATTCAGATCTCCTAGAGGTCTTGACACCTACGGCAATCCAAGAACGAGGTTTTTCCTCTAACAGATCGTTGTATTGTAGCCAGGTAGATGGAAGCAATACAGAGAAATGAAACAAACAGAATAGGCATACCCATCTCGACATATGTTTGTACGAGAAACGTTCCGTTGGATCTCGGGTCACTCGCACTATCCTCTTTCCAGCCACCTCGATGGATCCATACTAGTACAGGCAGTTTGAGACCTTAATTTACGCCCGCTGGACGGATGATAATAAGGTGGAGACGATCTTCACTCATGGGTGACGAAAAGCTTTGGCTGAATCCAGTTAATCCAAAGGAATTAACCATGCATCGGGCCCCATATGTGTCTGATCTTCGGACGCCCTGCCAGGCTTCTGAGGGAGCCGGCTTGCGTAGGCGGCGGTCTCCAACGGGTGGTTCTGCATACGGTATACCAAGAAAGAATTCTTGTTCGTAGTGAGGATTAATGGTACCGCTGATTGTGCCGTTCCGAATCTCGACGATAGGTGAATTTGCAGACATGAGCGAGGTGGAGGCCGACGCAACACCGTGATGTGCAAGGAGGCCCAGATGGCATAATTCTAAAGGGAAATGCATGTTACAAGAACGTAAATTAGGCACGCAAGCTCTTGTTGTGAGGAATGAGCGTGATACCCACCAATAAAAAGATTGCAATGGGAATATTCAGCCTTATAAATGCGAATTTTTTGCAAACCAGTAATTTATCTTTTATGGATTAATCGAATCCAAGTATGAGCTGGTTTAGCTCATTAAGCTGGACCTGGAATTACGAAGATTTGAGTTTTGGCCATAGTTCTCCATATTCCAAATCTGGTCAGTAAACCCGTACTCGAGGGATCGGCGAGTAAACATTCACACCCCGATTTTCCGGAATACATTGAACGATTCAATAAACATGTGATTCTGATAAAGCTCAGGGAACAGTTTTTGGCATAGCGTTATAAATAGAAAGTGAGGTTTCAAATATCTATGCTTCTATACATTGACCTTGGACTACTCCAATCTCATCTGGCGTATGTAATCGTCACGGTATGTTAAGAGATGAAGGCAGCCAGACATTCAAATTAATAGTAGCCACCATCTTTTCAGTAATACATTTTAAGTGTGGAGACTCTTTATCAACAGACCGTTATAATAACTTCTTAATCCCGTAGAGCCAAGGTAAATGCCCGTAACTCCGCGGGGTTTGCAAGTTGTACACGACAAATCTTGATGATAGATTTGCTTAATAAACCAAATAATGCTTATATTTTAGATAGAATTAATCATTTACTAACAAATAGATCTATCTTTATTAATTATGAACTAGATTTAATAATTATAAATAAACGCACTTTGGATTTCCTAGATATTTAAAATCTAGCCTAGACTACCAATTTTCCTTGACTTTTTAGCAACCTCTATATTTCTTTTTAGCCTTACTTTTATTATTACGGTTCTTAATAAACCTTATAGTATCTATAGTCCTTTTTTAGCTATTAATTATACTAGCTATTATTAATATCTTCTAAGAACTTATCTTCTTTTAGCTTTATATTCTTAAATTTACTTAAAATATACTTATTTATTATTTTATTAATTTTTATATATATTTTTTTAAATAAAATCTTTATTATTAATATTAATATTATTTTTTTAGAATAATTAAAATTTAAACTTAATAATTTTTATCTTTTAAAATAATATAAGATTAGTAATTTTAGTCTTAGATAGTATAAATAGCTTATATTAAAGAAAGATCTATTTAAAGTATTTAA
>PGGA01000013.1:377046-427322 GCA_004380915.1 Calonectria pseudonaviculata
TTATAAAGAATATAATATTTAAAATATAGTTTAGATTTAGCTATTTTTAATAATATTAGAAGTAGGCTAGAATATATTAATCTTAGTATAGGAAGTTATCTTAAATATTAGGATAGGTCTAATAGAGTTTATTATTTTTAATATTAAAAGGGTATTAAGATTATAAAATATATAAAGTTAATTATTTTGTTGGTTAGGGCAAAAAGAGATTAATATTATAGTTGTTTAAATACTAATTGTATTTGCTCTTAGAATTGCCTGGTTAAGCCTTCTGCTTGTATTTTGACTAAATATAAATAGATCTATTTTTTATTATAAATTTGTTAGGAGATGGTCGATGATGATTGTTTTTAGAAGGCTAGGTACTGTTTGGAGATATCTATATTATTGCATATAATTTCAGGTTGGGCTGTATATTAGCGAGGGATTTATTATTAAATTTAGTTTTAGAGCAGTAGGTTGGGCTGTTAGTGATTGTGCACAGGGAAATGTGCGGTTGCCGATAAGATATTGTAATATCAGCATGTGAATGTTGGCTACTGAACGAGAGCTATTAGCCCTCTTATCAAATATATCACGGGCGGGGAAAAGCGAGCGACAATAAAGATTTCGAATAAAAAGGAGAGGTGTGTCTAGAAAGTAATAAACATCGTTTGAGCCAGTTTCTTCAACGTAATTTCACCAATTGCCCAAAACCCAAAATACCCAAGCACCAGCGCAAGCGGCACCAATACCACCACAGTTGTTCTTTTCACAGTTTCGCGCGAACAAACTGTTGGAAGATTCCATAGTCGGACTAACCAGAGAGGAGTGAACTCCTGCAAGGAGAAATATGTAGAATATGGGATTGCGTAACATGATGAGGTTAGAATGTAGGTTGAAGAAGATATGATGATCGTGAAAAACAAGTTTAAGAAGAAAAGTTTCTGTGATGAGTGTGGATTTTCAACTGGATGTAAAAAGACTACTTTCTCGTATATATAATGTTGGGTTAGTTTGAAACTCCGCGGAAAGAACGGAGTATACACCACCACCCTCGACAAATGATTCTCGTATTGCTAATTGAGTGGTGAATAATCAAGAACATTTACCCACAATAGGGGGCTTCTGGGTGTATCAGTGCTCCGTGCGCATAATTTCGAAAACGCCGAACATATACAGTGATCAGATGTCTAGGAAACTACACATCTGGTCAAATTTAAATTTATGGGAGCTTTTGTGACCAAGAAGTTGTCACTCTGTAGGAACAGATATTCCATTGACTGTTTCGATGCAGTACCGCGGGTTTCTGGATTGTGGATATGGAGACCGGAAATCGTTTACGATGTATGGTATTTGATTCAAGTTTTATGCACAAATATTGTGAGATTACTAAGAGAAACATTTCAAGTGAATGCAGAACTCAATATGACCAACCAGTTTCTTACATAACACGCCACCGATCGGTATACTAACTTGATTTGGATAAATATTGTCAGTGTGTATCTATCACATGCGAGACATCATGAAAGTTTGATATTATTTCCTTCACAAATTTTATTGCGACTGAAGTCCAAACCCTTTTGGACGTAAATATGGGTAATCCTATATCAATGTGCGGAGCGAGAGCTTTAGCACAGGCTTGGGCCTGGGTGATCATTACAGCGGCGCCGTCTGTAACAGCTCTCTGGTGAAGATGCTCTCCACTAAGCAGACTTTTTTTCTTTGTGAAAGGTCGGTTTATGTGGCCTGCCCTGTTCCACAGCACCAAATGACATGGTTGACTAAGCTGGCGACTCGTGTGTAGCCGAATGTATCAGGTTCTCGGTCCGGCGATCCGGAATAATTAAAACCTCGCCAGTAGGTGGTTGGGATCAAGACTTGGCAGTGGCTTACAAGCCTTCCAGTAAGGTTTGATGATTAGAAGCAAATATCACTGCGTATTTAAGTAAAATCCGTGGGATTTGGAACTTCTTAATGGCAAACGTTGGACATTAATGTACTTCCAACTTCTCTAAATGACCACTCACGCATATGTGAACTAGACAGGGGGGTCGGCAAAGAATCAGGTTCAAAATACGACCATGGATTAAGAATCTGGGTACCGACTTGAGGAGATCTAGCAATTGCATAGTCCTTCATTCGCTGCTCACACTGACCACAATGCAAATAGGGGCGCAGATAAACACACACACCCTAACGTCAGACATCGGGCTCAGGGATACAACAGCTAGGACCCTACAATGAGCTAAAAGTGCCCAAATATGTTGTAACAGACTATTTGGACCAACTGGCTCTAATAAATCATTACTACCATGGTTTAAGCCTCACTTCATGTTTGTCGTATGTAATAAGTATGCGTGCTGTGTTGATCGAAAAAAGTGTTTCTTGGATGTCTTATCACTCTATATGTGGAAAAAAAGATATATAGATTTTGATAGTCCATTTCAGAGATACTTTATTAGAGCTGAATGTGCCTGGAATATAGAGCTTCGTTAATTTCATTGAAAGCTATTATGACAAACTACTACCACTAGGGGGCTCATATAGATAGTGCCTATTCTATTTTGTCATAACCCTCCAAAGACTCGACTCCATCAAACAAAAAAGTATAATATTCATCAATCTTCTCAATCAGTCCGTCGGAACGCACAATCAACTCAACTACACCAGGAAACCAGAATTTCTTCCCGGTAGGTTTCATACGTGGCAGCACATTAACAAAAGTACCAGTATTGGTAGTTTTAAAGATATGTTTGGTTTTTCCTTGAGGTAGGCTCTCCTCTAGCCAAACAGTCTCAGCTTTCAAGTGAAAGTCTGGGAGAGCTGCCTTCCAGATCTCAATATGGTCTGCAATTCCGTCATGGCCGGTGAGCCGAATTTGAAATGCGTGGTCGTAGTAGATAACATCTTCAGCATGAAGCTGTAGCCAGCCGTCTCTGTCTCCTCCCGAGTATCCTAGTACCCATTTGTGAACGAGGGAAGCCGACTTCGAGGTTAGAGCTAGAACATGTCAGGCATTGTGGTAGCAGCACCATAGGAGTAACTTTCCCATTGTTGTAATTAAATGTTTTTATACTGGAACTCGAGGAGCGAAGAATATATAGATTGACTTTGGTCTGGATAGAGATTTAGGAAAATTGGAAGAAAGGGAACCATCTCATTTTATGGTGATAAATGTGTCCATACAGAACTCCTTATTCACAACAGACCATGGCAGTTTAGCACTTCTCAAATCCGAATTGTTTCTACATCCCGCGGAAATTCATTTCAAAATAAATACCAGATTTGTCGGTAAACTAATAAGCAGAGCTTGATTATTAACTCCGAACGGTCCGAGCATTCTAGACTTCCGTACTCTTCTGGGTGGCATGTGCGGGCCAGCTCATAAGCACCGTCCGCATTATTCCTAGGTTGGTTCCAAATCCCTGTTTATATCGATAAAGAGGGATAAGCAGTCAAGCACTAGAAGACTGACGACACGTCTAGTCTCCGACAAAATCTAGAATTTCCGCGGGATTTACCATACACTACATCTGTAAATTGTAATGGGGCTGCACCGCACTCTATCACGACTATTCTTTTATCCCCTTTCCCGCATAGACACACATCTATCGCAAACTACGCTAGAATTCTACACTTCCAAGGTATTTACTTCAGACTAAGTAACGGACCGGTCGGAATGATTGCATGCGCGTCACCGACGCATGAGACGGGATGCTCGGTCCGGCTTAAAGTTCGCATCAAGCCAAAAGTAAAGAATATGTTTGATGAAGGCGCTGCCTATTTCTCGCCCTAAGATATCTCAACATCTTTAACTTTGCTAATAAAAAGTATATAATTAAATAGCTGATTATGTTATTCCTGTTATTTGGTTTATGGATTTCCTATTTATTATAGGTACTTGAAAAGTAAAAACCAGCCACCTCCGTATTATAAGCGTTGGTATAACGTTGGTGGATTATGGTGCTACATGCAAAGTATTACAAATCCAATCTAGCTTAGAAATGAAACTTCCATGATCAGCGGAAATTCCAAGGGGCGCCCAGACCGCTCTTTTGGGTGTGAGAATGTCCCCAGTGGTTCGCAATCACCGAGAAATGCCGCGGGGCTTACTATTATTCTCACCACGGGATCTACCGATACCGCCTGTTTCAGAGAGATGTAGGGCTTTGACTAAATTCACCCCTCTGGAATTACAAATGACGCCACAAGTTGCCAATTATTCATCCTACCACTTGTATCTTCATATTATTGCACAGCTTCTACCATTTCCTGTCGAAAGTGTCCCCGTATATCTCGTTCCTTTTCCAAATCTTCGAATTTAATCATCCTCACATGTCGACACTGTTACTTTAGGCCCTTGAAGGTTCATGGGTCCAGTTTACTAATTGTGCCAGTGGCTTGAAATCCTCCGACTGATAGAGCTGACAAGATGTCTGTCATCAAACTTATCCAAGGCGGTGGTGACTTTTGGGTCAAAGAGATTTGGCCGGCCGAACCGTTTAAGACATATCTTGATGCTCTTGCCGGTGGAGGAATAAGAGAAATTGACACTGCCCAAAACTATGGTGATAGTGAGTTAACCCTTGGTATGAATGAGACCGCAAAACTCTTTAGTATCTCCACCAAGGTGCCGGGAATAATATCGCCGGGATCATTTCAAAGGGAAGCACTTGTATCTTGTACGCGGAAATCGTTAAAACTACTTCGTGCTGAACAGCTTCAAATTATTTATTTACATTCTCCAGACCCTTCAATTCCTGCTGAGGATACTCTTGTTGGAATTTAGGATCTTTTTATTTACGGCGCTTTCCGTCTTTTTGGAATTTCTAACTACACTACCAAAGAAGTGCAAAGGATCCACGACCTTTAAAGAATAAAAGGCTGGGTGTTGCCTAAGGTATACCAAGGAAACTTTGACCCTGTGGCCCGTACTTACGAGATGGACATTTTCCCAACTTTGCGGGAACTTGGTATTGCCTTCTACGCCTACAGTCCTACTGCCGGTGGCTTTTTGGCCAAGATCAAGCAACAAGTAGTCGAAGGAACTGGGCGGTTCTCTAGCAATTCCGGATCCATTGGAACTCTTTACCATTCCCTTTACAGATTGATTATGTGTTTATGTATTATAATTAGAAAGAGGAATAGAATTTATTATCCATTAGTTAAATTTGTATCTCCCATTTGCCAACTTTCCATAAAGTCAAGCCCTAAGAATTCTTCTACCCAAATTGTTTGTTCGCCTGAAAAGGATTCTGAAGACAAATTCTCCAACTGCACAAGTGAGGTCGGGGTGGGTTGCCCATTTTGACCCGGCGCATTGTCCTTGTGGCCATCATTGTTGCCAACCGAAAAGGAGCTAGACATAGAGCCCAGTCCTTTTATTGAAATTATCTTTTCGAAAACGGGTATTGCCCTTTGTATTGTTGGTATTTCCCGCAGTTGCTGTAGAACCAGCATAGTCTGATTGATGGATATTATAGCTGCCGAATGAACAAGCCCTGTCTCAGAATTATCCAGCGCTGTCTCAATATGAAATGCATGCAGAACTGGAATTGTTGTGCTGCATAGGGTTAGCATACGATGGCAAAAGAGGGGGTTTCATCTGCAATAGTAGGGTGCAAGGGTCGCCATACAAAGTCATCGGGAGCCCATCGAGTCTTTGGGTGATTAGCATTCTCCATACGATGGCATCAAGCTCAAATATAGCCTGACGAATCCTTGCCGTTGCCCATTCTGCTTTGGTGGCGTCTTTATGCTGCCACCGACGTCGAATGAAACGACACAAGACCGCTTCAAATCTATAGCTCAGTGAAAGCAGTCCTTCATTAAACGTGTCCTTGCATGCGGATCGATTAGGAACCTCCATGGTCTTGGATAGCGATGCCCTCCGGTTATCAAGCAAGCTCATCAGTTGTACAGGGTCTTTGTGGTCTTCATCTTCCATAATGCCGAGGCACTGACCACCTGTTTATTAACTTTGTTAGTACAATTCCATGATAGGGTGTGATTCACCTACCGATCCGACCCAATTCGCAGTTTGCTATGAACAAATGTTTTTCCCGGTCACTAATGGATGATAGGATGGAATTAAACTCGTCTAGGATTATCTCCGGTTCCCAGTCATCTTGGTTTAGAGGTTTCATGCGGGAACACTTGCTGAGGAAACGCAAATTTTGTGAACCAACGAATGAATGAAGCATGTCGCGAAACTTGAGTGTTGTACTGATTAGTAGTATTTCAACAAGAGAGTGGGTGGGACTTGGAACATACATGGAGAAGCCACCAGATTCTTTTGTAAATTTTCGATATTTTGCGGGTTATGTCTTCTCGAACACTGCTATTACTCAAATCAACATTTTCCACGAACAAACTAGTACGCCTGTGTCTACACATTATGAATGCCAAGCTTAATAGCAACTCGGCTTGAGTTGTGGAACCAGTACTGAAAGTCCCTATCCGTAGCGCGGTCAAGAAGAATTGATCCCATAACCACCGATCCCTGCAGTATAGCTAGGAGAGATGTTTCGTACTGAAAGTCATAGAGGATGTTGGCTTTGCAGAAGAAAGATTCTTGAGCCGTGGCTGGATCTTGGAATCCACAATCGGATAAGACATCAGAGGGAGCATATAGGGTGGCTGACGCAAGTACTGCATGCATTAAGAACAGTGAGTACTTATTCTGCAGATATCCTTGTATAAATTCAACGCGATCGAGGATGGGAGCATAAGGGTAAACATGTGTAAAGTAGATTTTTAAAAGTGCTTCCCTGGTTGAAGGTTAGTATTGAGAGGCATGAGGGGTTGGCAAAGGCAGGGAAAATAAGTACATGCAGTGGTTGGGGGGCATGTCAAATACTCCTTTTTTCGTGATGAATTCCAAGTTTGTAGGATCCATTTGTGGTGGCTTGTAGCAGAGTTGAGTTTGTGTAGAAAGGTTTGGGATAATGTCGTCACGTGGGCTGGATGTTGTATCGGCGTCACCCATTGCGTCGGTCAGTATTCTGAGATAGTGCAGGTCGGTGCGGCACTGGTTGGGGCCTTCACAGATGGAAGGATCTAAAATGTCCAACTGGGGAGAAGAATGCGCTGCATCGACAGCGCCATCAGCCCCGGTTTCATGCGTCGAGTGTTCACTTTCCCCGGACCAGTGTGCTATCGATGAGGTCTACATACAGCAACGGTTAAAATGCGTGGGCTCTAAACATGAGATGGAATGGGTGTGTGAAATGGACAAGAAGGACTAAGTGTATGCCCAGAGAGGAACTCACGGTTCTTTCTGGACCCGAATGTACTTCTCTAACGCTGCTGGAAGAGGCCGACGGCGTGACGGCTACAGCGGTCCTAGGACAATCCAAATTAGGCATCTTCATGAATATAGCCGCGGGCACCCACCGTTTTCGACGTTTACGAAGCGTCAAGACGCAACTTTCGGGGCATTCTTTACTAATACAACTACCGCATGTTAGCCCTACTGAAGCTGCGTTGCATTTCGCTTTGCGTACTTTGCAAGGAACGCAGGCTTTGCTGGGTTTGACTGGCCGATTGCGCAGCGTTTTGCTGTTGAGTGAATAGAGCGGAGTTTGAGCCGGTCTGCTGATGGGAGAAGTTGCCGAGTCCATTTTGATGGGAAAATGCCGTGTCGTGTTGGACAAGGGCAACAATGTCTTTGTCTTTTTGCCGAGCGGCCTGGGGCTGACCTCTCCTTATGGCTCCCGGGGTTTCGGGGCTTGACTCAATTGGCACATGGTACCGCTTAGTAATCGCCGCACCGATGGTCAAAAGCCAAAATGTGCTCTAAGTCTACCGGTAATTTAACCCGTTGCCACGGTTGTTTAACAATGACGCTCGAACCAGCCAGAGATCATCACCCGTATCATGGTTATTTTGTTGGGAATCTACATTAGAGAAGGGCCCAAGAATACGCCGAATCGGGAACGCAACTTTTTGGACCTGATGTAAGAACACATACTGAGCCCACAACAATATGAGGCTGGCTGTTGGAGTGGACAGCGAGAGGAAATACGACCTAGAAACCTGGCAAATTAACGTAGAATAAAAAAGTTCCCACAATATCTGGGGTCAATTGAGCAATATAAACATTATTAAGGCTGTTTACTCTAATAGTCACTCAAAAAGGAAGCATCTCAACTGGGCCAAAAATCCTCCCTCCTTACCCTGTATCAATGTTCACACTCATCGTCACCAACACATTGGTTATATCCTTTATAATTCATAAGTGTTTTTTTAGTAATTTTAATTTTTCAATTTTTCAATTAATTCTTTCATACTATGGCGTACTTTCTAATCCTGAGATCTGTGTCTTGGCTGCCTTTGCTGCCGGAAAATGAAGGTAAAATCACACCTTGTCTCGGCGGGGCACACTAACATTACTTCAAGCTTCAACCACTGCGTGATCAAAGCTGAGGACTTATGAACCAAACTCCGCGGGAATTTTGCGATTCCAAGTGGGGCCACTATGGAATACGAACAGCACGGGCGTAATTCCTCATATTCGAATTGAAGTCTCTTGCGTGCTCTCTGTTACGTTGGGGAGCGGCAAAAAAAAAAGAACAAAGAAAACCTAGAAAACTTTTATCTGGGGATCATGATGTAGGACTTATTGATAGGATGAATTCGTCTTTATGAAGCCTATTTTTTTATAATTTTAGTGAATAAGCATACAAGCAGCTCGAATCTGAACGCCTTACATGATGCGTTGCTACTGCCGAAGGCACTGTTGAAGCATCATAGTTGGCGTCACCACGTCGTTCCAATTCGCCCGTGCAGAACCCACGCGATTGTCCTTGACACTCATACAATTGTAATTCAAAGATGATATGTTATAGGATATCCTAGGAAATTCACATAATAAAGCTCACCACTTTGCATCTGCTCTGGGGGTCTTCCCTGTGTGGGTCATATCCACTGCAGGTGGAAGCCCAAAACATCTGTACCGATCGCTTTCTCCAATTTTGCACCACCGGCTGGAATTTTGGGGCAGCTTGGTCATAGACGAATTTTTCATCAGAGTAGTCATATCGTCATAAGGATGTTTACTTAATCAGCAGGTTTTAGAGGTTTGCCATGAGTGGGAATTGCTTTTTTAGTGGTACCATGCTGGTGACGAAAACTCCGCGGCAATATGGCCAGCTTGGAACAACAAGGGGCAATGAACTCCACAAGAGCATTTTTAGCATTAAAACTATTTCGGTACTCTCGCTGCAGATTATTATTGTATCGTAGCATGACTAACAATAGTCTTTAGTAACTCTCAACAGTGCCTTCTTATTACAGAGTAACGTTTTTGACCGAAACACCATTTTTAACAATTCTATTTCATTCTGAACCTCACCTTATGAGGCTATTTTACAGCATACATTTAAAATTGTCTTTCTTGTTTTTAGCACATCAATTGAAGCTATCCAATGCACATAAAAAGGCTTGCCAATATGTCTAACCGGTTTAGATGTCTCCTGGACAACTCCCTAAATGATAATCAATTATTGATGTCCAAATATGAAGGTAATGGGACGATGGAAACGCCGTTTCAGGTCCAGTTTCTACCCAACGACCCCCAAGATGGTCTATTGTTTCCTAATTGGAAGAAATGGCTCATCACTATTCTTCAGGCAATTGCAACTTTGGCCGTGACATTTACCAGTTCAGCCTTTTCTGGCGGCATTAAGGATGTCAGAAAGACGTTTGAAATATCACATGAAGTTGCGATTCTAGGCGTGTCTCTTTTTGTCTTGGGATTTGCCATCGGACCGCTGTTGTTGGCTCCTCTGTTCGAGGTATATGGAAGACGGGCGGTATTTATACCCACGTACCTGGTATTCACTATCCTTAACGCTGCAGCAACCGCATCGCAAACCATTTCCACTCTTCTAGTTCTGCGCTTCTTCGCTGGGCTTTTTGGCTCGTCGCCGTTGACTAATGGTGGTGGACTCATTGCGGACATGTTCCACGGCTATGAGCGCGGAATTGCCAGCAGTAGCTTTACCTTGGCTCCATTTCTAGGGCCATCTATTGGTAAGACGCGAAGAGCCTGATATCCTTTGAACTTTTGATTTAACATCCTCTGCAGGTCCCATTGTCGGCGGTTTCTTCGCCGATGCAGAGGGTTGGCGCTGGCTTCAGGGACTGATAGCGATATTTACCGCCATCCTCTGGGTCCTCATTACTCTGTTGGTCCCGGAAACATATGCCCCGGTTATTCTACGACGACGTGCCCATGCAATGTCAGAAATGACTGGCAAAGTCTATGTTTCAAAATGGGATATGAACAAAGCATCAACATCCTTCGCCCAGCAATGCCAAACTGCACTGCTCCGGCCATGGGTAATGCTATTCAAAGAACCCATCGTCCTGCTAATCTCTCTCTACATTGCAATAATTTATGGCACTTTATTCATGTGCTTCGCCGCCTTTCCTATTGTGTTCCAAGCTGGTCGCGGATGGAGCCCAGGCATCGGGGGTTTGGCTTTTATAGGCACTGCCATTGGAGCCTGCTTTGCTACAGCCGCTTCTATTTTTGACAATAAGCGATATGCGAGATTAGGAACAGGAAGTGTCGGAGTGATTGAGCCGGAAGCTCGACTTCCCCCTTCCATGGTTGGAGCCATTCTGATACCATTTGGGTTCTTTTGGTTTGCATGGACGACTGGCTCAGAGGTTCATTGGATCGTGCCAATCATTGGGTCAACCTTTTTCGCCTTTGGCCTTGTTCTCGTTTTCATGTCACTTTTGAACTATCTTATCGACTCATGTAAGTTTGCACCCAGTTTTCACAGTTGCATATGCTAAGATTGCAGATATTATTTTTGCCGCCTCTGTACTGGCGGCAAATTCAGCTATTCAATCACTATTCGCTGCTGCATTCCCATTGTTCGCCAGAAAAATGTACGATGATCTTGGTATGTAATGGGCTAGCTCTGTTCCTGCCTTTCTTGCCCTTGCCTGTCTTCCATTTCTATTCCTCTTTTACAGATATGGAAAGCGGATAAGGCTAAAATGCGAGTTCGCTGCTGAAGCTACCATATTTCTTAGCAAAATGCGTGCTGGCATTGATGCTTCAACAGAAGAATGGATAGAGGTTGAGGCAGAAGATGTATGAGTTTCTCCAAATGCGATAGATTTGCATGACCAGCTTGACGAGCTGAATTGATTAAAAGTATTGCGGTGTCACCCACCAAAAATGCTCTCTTATGAGATCACTCGCACAGGGGCTCTCCGGGGCTATAGGGCTATAAACCATTAATAATAGATTTTATTATATAGCAATTGATCATTAATGATTCACTGTCCAACTGCTCTAGTCTTTCGTATTCTTGACATGAAGAATTGGCATGTGATATGATTGGCTTGTACATTAAAGACAAAACGTTGGCCTCTCTAGGGCAGCCAGATTCACAGCCTATAAATACATAAATGTACACATCAACCGTGCGCAAGTCCAAAGAGCTAAAATAATCCATCAAAAATGAGATAGATGATAACTCGCACATTGATTGTAGTTCCTTTCAGAATAAGAAGGCAAATTTCCATGATATGGAGGCTGTGTATCCAACATCAATATTCCGCGGAATTTGCGTCCGAGTTTGGGCATTAAGCTAAGCCTGATCGGGAAATTTCAAAATGATCAAGCAGACAACCTCATTTCCAGAGTACATGGGCCCTGGCTCTGTCAAGGGTTCGAAATGCCGAGGAGCTTCGTAAGAGTCCAAAACGATTGCTGCATCATACAGGTTGATAAATATCACGTCGTGAGCCCATATGGGGTATTATTGAACTATCTTAAGGACAATCTTGTGGCTTTATTTCAGTTCTTGCAACCGGCGCCAAGGAATTTAATCGACATAGATCTTCCCATGATCTTGACAGACAACTTGAATAAAGCAAAACTTATTGACTAATACTCTTCGAAATGGCGACTCAGACTGTCATGTTCGTCCTCCACCCAATTAGTTATGACTACAGAGTCCCCTGTTGAAAAGCTCTAACATTGTCCATTAGCACCATCAACGAGACTACTCGGGAGTCACTTATGCCCGGAACAAACAGCCCATCGTTTCCAAAAATCATCGATGAAGCTTTCATCCGACATTTTCCTAAGCTGTCGCGTGAGAAAGTCGGACATATACGTCACTTTCACAACCTGGTAAGCCAAAAAGATGGTGAGTGGCGCCACATGGGCTCTCAAGAACCAGGGCAGGAATGGCTCGACGCATATCGTTATCAACTAGCCATCATGGCGTACGGGGCAGCAGCTGTGCACTACCATAATTTACCGCTTTTAAGATCTATCTTTAAGACATTATTGGAGAAAATGATCCACAAGATGCTTCTGCAAGATGTGTGGGGTTATTGGTTCTTGACTAGTCACAGTGGCTCCTTTGTTGATCCGGATTTGAAGCAACTGAGGCAGCCTTGGGCCAACCCCGTTGTAAGAGAGAACATCATTGTAGGGAATTCTGGAGACGTGTTGATAATTCTGGGGTTGTGCTGACAATCTCAAGTACTCTGGTCATTTGCTTCTAATGATTTCTCTCCATGCGATGCTTTTCAACGATGACAAGTACAATGAGGAGGGGGCGCTCGAATTTCGTTGGACCCCTGTTTTATGGGGCATGGGACCAGAAATATTCTGTTATACCAGAACATCACTACAGGATGCGATTTTGGTGGAAATGGAGCGCGAAAAGTGGCTTGGTGTGTGCTGTGAGCCCAATAGCATCTTTGTCGTCTGCAATCAATTCCCGGTAAGATCAATGGTACCCAATTCGTCCAAACGCCTCTAAGCTGACACAAAAGTTGCGACAAGATTATTGCTTTTAGATATAACGATATCCGGCAAAAGACGTCGGTCTGCCCCCAGGTCTTGGAAAAATACCAAGCTGCCTGGAAGGAAAAGGGCATGGTTCATGATGGCGGCTTGTTCTACGATTGGTACAGCCCAAAGAAAGACTCAAAAAGGCTTCCAAAAGATGTGGCATTTACATCTTGGTACGGGGTTTTTTTTTTCTTTTTTCTTTTTTTCTTTCAGATCGCGTTGTTGATCTGGCTAACTATTTCCAGGGCCCTAGCATTCATGAATACATGGAATCCAGACTTTGTGCACAAAGTTTCATAAAATTTATCAATTGGATTCCTGGCAAAACCCTATGAGATGGATCATGTGGTTCTTGCGGATCCAAGAATAGCCCTTCAAATTAGAAGGCTTGCCTCATCTCATGGTCGAGACTCCATGGACCCGGCAACCTTTCAGGAAGCTCTGGAGATCGTTTCTCGGCAAGAACCACTTGAAGCAACGCCCTACAATAAGCCCCATTTTGCCTATGGAATAATGTGGGTATCTGAGCTTGGTAAACGGGTGGTGCTGGAAGGTATGCTGCGATATGCAGACGATACATTCGAGCCAACATGGGTTGACGGAGGCTTATTTTACCCGACCCGTAAATCAAGCTCGCCCTTCAACTACCATTCACCCTATGTTGATGCACTTAGCGGTAACTCAGGTATCGCGTATGGGCGTCTAAATGTCCACGAAGGTCAAAGGAAAATGTACACAAACCCGTGGACCAGCCATCATTTTGACACGTACCCATGTCTCACAAACGTGGACTTGTCTAGCGATGTGGATTTTCTACGTGGAAATTGGGACGGTGAATTGAAGGCACTTGCGTTTACATTGCGTTCCTGGGATGGAAAAACTAAACGGTAAGTACATTGTTCAGCATCTAATTGGCCGGACGCAAATTGACAAAACCACCATCGACCAGAATTGAACCACATATATCCTCGCTTGAACCTGGATGGTATGGATTGTACCAGAATCAAACCTTGTGCAAGACCCCTTGAGGTTCACGGCCGGGGCGAAGTCATCATGCTGGACTTGGAGGTATCGGGAGAGGAGTTGAATGTTGTTTTGATACGGAGCACATAAGATATGTATACGTGTGTTGGCTGTCCAACTAATCACCAACACACCATTGGCTTCAGTCCATAGTCGTCTTAGTGACTATTGAATAAGATGCCACCTTTGCCGGAATTACAACCGACTTCAGACTACCGTGCCGAAGTTGGGTTCTTTGTAAGAATTGCCACCAAGAAAATAGTCATAAAACAAGGCCCGAGCCTAGATTTGTGGCAATTAGAGGTAGCCCAGTATTCATTATTTGAAACCAATGAATAAACAGCGACAAAGGTATTATTTGTTCTAAATCTAGGTTGAAGGAGAGAGTATAAAACCTTCCACGCGAAAAACTATGCTATACGGTCTTGTGGCGATGTTCTATTAGTTTAACATGACTGATGCATGCTGTATAAGTACAAAGCTGTTAAGCTCATGTAACATGGTAAAGACCAAAAATCGGCACGAGCCTTTGACAAATATTTTCGATACCACACCCTGGAAGTTCTAGTGCGAGCAATCTTCCTCTGCAGCTGGAAAATACCATCCATCAATGCCTCGGGGGTCGGAGGGTACCCCGGAGCGTATATGTTAACTGAAAGGATGCGATCAACCCCTCTTACAACGCTGTAGCTATAGTGGTAGTATCCCCGCCGTTGACACAGCTACCCATGCTAATTACCCATTTCGGGTCTGGCATCTGGTCGTAACATTGCCGTATTGCTGGTCCCATTTTGTTGGTGACAGTGCCAACTACAATCAGGACATCCGCGTGACGCGGTGAAGCCCTGAAGATAATTCCCAATCTGTCTGGGTCGTAACGTGGCATAGAGACGTGCATCATTTCAACTGGGCCTCTTTGCACTTCGCACGCCTCTCTGACGACATGTTCCCCTTACCGTTTATTTACTCATGGTTACTGACCTGTCGCAGAGGATTTCGGTGTATACTGCTGGCACTGAGCCGTTGAATCTCGATAAAAATATCGACACATTCGATGCCATTTAGGGGCGAATTCAACAAGTCCTTGAAATTGTGGATAAGGTCCATAAGAACCTGGCCAATCGTATGGAAAATGAGGTTAGGACCGTCGCATTGAGTCCTAAAATGAACGCAAATATGAAAAGTTGAGACCATATCAATGGATAGGCCCCGCGCACTTTATTTTTTTCATCACTCAATCGCTTACGCAGTTCTCCGGAAATCCAGCTTCCCTCTTGGTAAGAGGGACTACTTGTTTAATTTTTTTGGTTCAACATTTGTCTTGAGAGACTCAGCATATCTTTTTGAGAACAGGATATGGGAAAGATCAACCATAGGTTATTCAAATTAATGCTTTTGTATACTAGATGAGGAGTTTCTCTATCGTGAGAAGAGGTCGGCACAGTCTACCTAATGGTACATGGGATGACGCCTTTGTTTCTCTGACACAGCAGGACGCAGGCTCTTTTTTCGCCCCTTCATCAGGAAATGGAAATAAAAAGGTATCTACAAGGCCTTCGTAACCGTTGGCTAAGTATTTTCTTGTATTCGAGATCTTTGTATGTAGGGTTATCACCGACAGATATCTCCAACCACAGATAGTTCCGATATGCCATTCGATTGAGCGTTAATTTAAAATCTTGTCATTAGTATGATATTATTATACGAAATGTGCTTCTTTAAAAATGCACGGGTATGGCAAAATATCAGGGTCGCCACCAACGCTGGTGATGGCACCACTGAGACCCGACAAGTGTCTCAGTTTCATTCATTTCCGAGTGACAAGATCGACTCAGAGGGTTCAAAGGAATATTCGGAGATGCCAAGCCTATGATTCTAAATTTCACACACCTAAAAACCTAGATGAGTGCGAGCGGTCCATAATTGGTCTGATTTTCTTTGGGTGCCCCGGACTAGGTTGGTTTTGGATGGAGGTTCGGCCAAACTGTGATATCACAATCACTTTCAAGATGTATAATTGCCATGGTGCCTAATGTCGTTTTAGCACGAGTGTCAAGAATGTTTTTAACCTTTGATGCCTTTTGACACTGACCTCACACAGGCCAATGGACGAACCTTGATTAGGCGAGGCAAGTGAGAAGTAAATTTATAGTCAAATTGTACTTGCAGATGTATACCGCTATTTTCTCAAAGCAGCTACGGGAGTTCGTTGCGAATTTCAATTGTCTTCCCAGATCTAAATGCATGATGGTCAGAAGTTCATTGATTGACTAATCATACTTTGCAATTGGATTTTTAAATATAGAATAACTGCTCCCTTCAAAGATGAGAACCCACCCCCCTCCCACTTCGTTTTTTGGCAACTTATTCTGGCTATCAAGTACCTGGACTGGATGTGTGTCCCACTGTAAGATACTACATTTGGGTGGCTGTCTACCAGATTGGAGCCGATTTTCCCAATTCACGTTTCTTTGGGGGGTAGCTTGCAACAATATAAAAAGCCCAAGCCGAGTACACCGTCAGGATAAACCCGAACAGATAAAAATAAGGCTTGTCAAAGAGTTCTGGAATAGACAACACAAGAAATCCATATGGCGAGAAGGCCAAAATCATTCCCATGGTATTAATCAGACAAAATCCGAGAGAAAGGCCTTTTCGCGAGCCGCGGCGAAGATATTCATCGCTTAGTCCAAATGCAACCACAAAATGTGTTAAGCAAAGCCACTGCATAAAACACCCCTTGCCCATTAATTTTGTTAGAATTATGACTGTACAGTGCATAACTAGTTGCATTGTAGCGGCATAGCGAACTATTGACGCAAATTTCGGCTTGGGACCTAAAATTGACGCAAAGTGCATTTCGGGGTCCCTTGTGATAGTTGTGTAAATGCAATGAGCTTCGAGTGTCGAAAAAATAAATAGTCCAGTTGAAGCAGCTCGAAGGAACCAATTATTTCCATATTGAGGGGCGGCGCTGCCTAATTGATAAGACCAGACTGAATCATGGGCGAGGTAAAGCATATGCATCCACAGTGGCATAGGCCCTGCACCTTCACGAAGCGTGAGCCTGACCGAATACGTGTACAGGACGTATCCAACTGCAAAGGTAATGCCACAAGATAATAAAAGTGGTGTATTATCGAATGTGAACCGCTCCACCATTATTTCATAATAATCAGGGTTAGCCATAGTGCTTTTTACGATGAAAAATGAATCCTTTGTGAGAATAGATGAAGTTAAGGGGAGTGGATTCTTTGAGGGAGAGGAATTTGATTTCAACGCCGTACCTCAGAGTATTTACATCCACTGGCTCATCTAAAGCCACCTTTATGATCATAGGATTTTAAGGCTGTCACAAAATTTCGAGACAGTCACAGCGTGATAGGGCAGTCACAAACACATGACACAGTCAAAACTCATGAATGAGACCACAATATGGCGGGTCTCTCGCAACGCTTATACGCATCAGGCATGGTAACAGTTATCACACAATCCGTGACTGTTTCAAAGTTCCAAGGAAAACTTGGCAAGCCCAAATAGGGACTACAGATGCCAACAAATTCCATGTAGGAGTCCATCCTTCCCCCTGTGGTGAACAGATTGTTCAAGTTTAGATACGAGGACAAATACGAGGCGCTAGAAAATACAGTTCAGTGAGAAAGTAGTGGCAAGAGAATCCACCAGAAAATCGAGGCAAGTCCCAAGGTTCAAGGAGGCAACTGTGCCAATATAATCATACAAGGGCCACTGTGTATCCAATATTTGTTACGCGGAAGGCTTGAGCAGCCGGAAGGCTAGCTTGCTTTAAGTCGGTGTTCAGTATCAGCCCTTCATCAACTGAATTCAACGAAACCCAATGATTCAAGGATATGTGGCGAGCGAAGTTGCACACGTATAAATTTCAATCTAAATAGCACGAAGCTTACACGCATCAGCATGCCAAGAAGGATATGGCCAATTATACCATAGAGCCCCTTTAGCAAGCCCGATCGCATCTTCAGGCCCTCTACGTCTGTGATCAAGTGACGCATGGCGATCTGATTCCTCGAGTAAACAATCAAGGCAATTAGCAACGTTATTGAGCCTCTGGTGTGGTAAAGATAGTTGCGCAGGTGTGATATTTTGAGACATTCATAGTCCTAAGCAGCTTCTCGCGATACATCTAATATGAATGCCGGGATTTGAGTGACAAGCAAGAGCATATTAAAATTTATTATTATTTCTTAGGCAATAGATTAAATAGACCTTGGCCCTTCAAAAGGCCGATAATCCTGCTGTTGGCACAAGATAATACGGTTGTCATAGCAGCATCGAAAATGACATCACAAGGCTAGAGGTCCTGTGTCTGCACTCAACTTTCAGCTGATACGACACTATTCGAAAGGCCTCAAGCCGATGAATTCGGCCATTATTCGGCCATCCTGTTGGCTTCGGCTGAAAATGATAAACGGGGGGGGGATTTTGGTTGTCTGAATCATGATTCATATCTCAAGATAACCAGGATGGTTCTATCACCTACCACGAACTAGTTCTTACGATGCCGATCACATGTGGCCCGCCTTCGACTATCGTTGGTACAGCTTACGGAGCCGGGTTGTCCGGGTACGGAAGTCCATAGAAGCTGTTACTGTATTGGACGTTCTCGAAAAACAGAAAATTGCCCACATAACTACGACCAGTCAATCAAAGCTGTTGGAAATTACGAGTAGATAGCGATGGCAATTCTACTTTTTGCATTCCTCCACCAAATTCAATAGCAAGCCTGCGCTATAGATTAAAGCGGTGATGGTTGGGAATAATACCTACTGTATTTGGCAGTAGCTCTGGCTATGTATCCCTCCCTACCTGGCATTATAATACGGGCTGCAGTCACCATGAAATACAGTAGTCATATTTCTCAGTGCCGTGTCATGTTATGCCGTCTGTTGCCGTACTAGCCCATGCTGTGCACTCCTGTGGCCATGAAGGGTCCAATTGCCAAATATGGCTTTATCTGTCCACGAAGTCATAATCATTGCTTGCCTACTTCCGGAGATCACCACCAAGGCACCTGGCATTTCAGCAGTATATTCTTTGAGTATTGATATTGGTATAAGTTTCTTATCTATAGCGGCTTTATGGGAAGCCAAGGCTCTATAACTAGACTCTGCGGTTGGTAAGTCTGTTTCAAAACAGCGCTTCGTGGAGCGAGCTAAATGTGATGATACAGACCAGAATCCAGTTGTAACCATGGGAAACACCGGGCTAGGCACGTCCACTTAATATGGCTAAGACTAGATCAGCGACCTACCGCAATATTCACCCACTTATCTAACCGACTCGTTAGTGATTGATTACTTTATATAGAAGGAGCTGCTGATAATAGGGCACAGCTCAACTAACCATAGCCGACAAAACCTTTGACTATGAACAACGTAAATCTTTTTCGAAGATCATAACTCAACTATGTCTAGTTAGGTGAGGATCATACCGTTCCACTAATCCTTAGTAGAAAATGCTAATTTATATTTTCTATAAATCTCTTTTAAGAGTTATTTAGGCTAAGTCTTTTTTTTATAAATAACTAATAGTTTAATATTAGCTTTAGTATATCTTATTATTAAATAATAAATTTAATATTATTACTATTAAGGCCTTTTCTCTTAAGTAGCTTATACTCCTAAAGAATAAGCTTAATCTTAGCCTTAGGATATATAATACTTTAATATAATAAAGGCTAGATTTCCTTATTAAGATAGTTTTTATTTATTATAGTAAATTAGATACTAGTTGCCTAGATCTCTTAATATATATATCTATATATAGAGTTAGATTTAGGAGGGGTATTATCTTTATAGATAAGGTAGTATTAGAATATAGATATTTTAACTAATTTTGTTTATAGGTATATTAAAATATACTAATTCTAGCTATTAGGAAAGCTATCTTTTTATTATATTTTATTCCTATCGGAGAAAGCTTTATGGTTTTTATTTTATATTATCTTTAGGCTTCTAAGATAATTATAGGTATAAAGGCAATTATACTATAGGATTTAAGTCTAAAGGTTTAATATACTCCTTGGTATTATTACCTTTTTAAGCTGTCCCTCTCCTTAGAGGGATATAAATCACTTTTATACCTTAATATACTACTAGCTTTAAGTTATACTAAGGAATATACTTATACTAAAGATAATAATAAAAAAGGCTCTTTAAACTAATAACTTAAACTAGTTTTAGACTAACTAAATATACTAAGGGCAGACCAAAAGCTATTATTAATACCCTTAAAGAAATAAGGGTAATAAAGCTTAAACCTACCCTATATAATAAATTTAGAAAATATACTATATTTATAAAAAGCTAGGCTATTAATTAAGAAACCATACTACAAAAGAGAGAAAGGAATTATACTATAAGTTTAAAAGGAGCTATATTAATAAAGTATTTTTAATATTCCTAGCCTAGCATAAAAGGCCTAATTATAAATTTAATAATAAAAAGTCCCTTACCTTAGATAAAAAGAAAAACTAAAAAGGAATAAGTAAAGCCTATTATAATAATAATATATAATATACCTTTTTTATAGGCTTAGTAAAAATTAATATACTACTTATTTTAAACTAACTTACTAATTAAGTAATCTTATACTTCTTTACTAAGAATAACCCCTTTAAAAAGAAAAAAATAAAACCTTAAAAGCTAATATTATAATTCTTCCTAAATAACTAATATTTAATAATAATATTTTAAAGTATTATCCCTAATATAAATACTATAAACTTCTTAATTAGTAATTATAAGTAATTTATTATATTACAAAGGAATATTACTTTCTCTCTTAAGCTTAATATAAAAATAGTAAAAGAGATAAGAGTTATCTTTAGAGAAGGAATCCTAATAGAGTTACTAGGTATAATTATTATATTAATACCTTTTAGAATTATAACCTTTTATATTATATCTATAAATACTCTTTTCCTTTTATTATTTTATAATATAAACTAACTAAGTATTTACTATTATTATATTAAGAATTACCTAAAAAAAAGCAATATTTAAGTTTTAATATATATAAATAGGGGTATTCCTAGATATTTCTAAAGATAGAGAAATTACTTACTTAAAGTAATCTTATTAATATTAAACTATAATAAATTTATTATTATTTTAATTATCCTTTTATAGAGAGATTTTATAAGCTTTTAAATAGAGTAGGCTACTTAATTAAGTAAGAAGCTATTAAAAAACTTACTAAAATATATAAAAAGTACTAGCTTTATATAAAATAGCCTACTTATTTTAAGTTTATTATATAAAATAATTATAACTTTAATTATTATATTATTACTAATATTTTCTACTTAGAAAGTAAGCCTATTTATTATATTATTAATTTAGCTACTATTTTTAATATAGCCTATTTTCTCTCTAATAAATCTATAAAAATCCTTTAAAGAAGTCTTAAGCTATATTAGATTATTATTTATTAAGGACTATCTAATTAGATTACTATAGATATTAGAATAAAATATATATTAAAAAAGCTATACTAAGAGGTAGGAATTATAGGTATTTTTATTAATATAGTGCCTATTAAAGTCTATAATTTGATTAGTAAGATTAAATAATATTATAAACTCTTTTATAGGGCTTATAGGATAATTTAAAAAGAAGATTCTTTCCTTAGGATTAATAAGGCCCTCTAATCTATAATAAAGGTAGTTAATAATATAGCTAGACCTAATAATCTTATCCTAATCCTCCTAATATTTAATATATACCCTTAAATAATATAAAATTTACCCCTCTTTCTAGGAATAATAAAGTAAATAAAGGCTATTTAAAAAGTAATAATAGAAATATATTATTTTTATATTAAAAAAGAGTAAATAAGGCTTTAATTATTTATAATAGCCTTTATATTTTAGTAATAATTAATTTCCTATTAAAGTTAATAGTATATATTTAGAGAAAAAGAAGGCTAGATTAGCTTATATATACTTATTACTAATAATAAAGAAATCTATATAATTAAAAGTATAAAAGAACTTATTAATATTTACTTAATAATAATTAAATTATATTATAAAGATCCTAAGATATAAAATAAAATAAAAAAGAAAAAGAAAAGGCTATCTTTTTATTCCTTTAATTATAAACCTTAATCTTATTTTTTAAAAAATAAAAATATAGTATTATTCTTAATAAAGTAAGCTATAAGAATACCTAAGAAGGAAATTAGTAATACCTTTCTATAGCCTCTAATAATATAAAAAAGAGAGAAAGGCTATCTAAGAAAGAACCTTATTATAATTAATAAAGTACTTTTTATACTAAAGCAAGGGAAAAAATAACCTTAAAAGAATACTATTCTATTTTTAATAGAATTTATAATTAAGTAATTTAAAGCTAAAATTAATTATAAAAAGTTTTTCTTTTTTACTAAAAAGATATCTAATTTAAATCTAATAATCTAAATATATAAGAAAGATATAATCTTTATACTAAAAAGACTATTTAAGAAATTAATAAAGAAGGAGATTAAAAGTCTAATTAAAAAAGGTATATTTAAATTTATTTCTTATAATAAAAAATACTATAAAGAAATTAAAATCTTTAAATTATAAATTATTAATAAGATAAAAGGAAAAATATTTAATAGATCTTATAAGAAGTTAATATTAATAATCTAAGATTATACTAATAAAGGAAAGAAAATTATTCTTATTTAATTACTAATAATTTAATAATATAGCTAATAGCTAATTTTAATCTTAATTTCTTTTTCTTTAAATAAATATATTTTCTTATAATTAAAAGATATTACTTAGGCTTATATATAATTATAAATTAAGCTAAATTAAATTATCCTTACCTAGCTTCTAGAAAGTATTAAAAATAATTACCCTTAGAATACTATTATAAGAATTATAATATTACTTTATAATATTCCTAAAGTTAAAATATATTAATAGATAATATATAATAAGTATTATAAAGAAAAGCTCAAGATAATTATATTAACCTTTAATTTATACTTATTAATCTTATTAAAAGGAAAAGAAGGTTTTACTATTATTAAAATATAAATTAATAATATAATTAGAATATTTAATAAGAAGTTCTTATAAAAAAAGAAAAAAAAGCTTTAAAAAGTCTTATTTAAAGCTAAGCTAAAGAAAAAGTTATTAAAAAAGAATCCTCTTACTTTTAATAAAGCTATTATAATTCTTAAGAAAAGTAATATTATTATTATCTATTAAAAGGGCTAAGGAAAGAAAATTAAGATAGTTAAGGCTAAGGAACCTAAGCTTATAAAGAAGTAATATATTAAATAATAGGTATAAGAAGCCTATATAGCCTTAATTTACTAATCTAAAGTATATTATAATTTATTAATTACTATATAATACTAGTAGCCTAGTATAGCCTAAGTTAAAGCTCTAAATAAATAGCTTAAATAGTAAAAGGATAATCTTAATTATAGCCTTATATTTACCCTATTTAATCTTATAATAATAAAATTATTTATATTTATTAATAAAGTATTTATAAATAATCCTAATCTTTTTTTATAATTTAGATTTATTATTTTTTATATAATTAAATATATAAATAATAGAACTTTTATAATAAAGGGAAATATTATATATTTTAATTTAATTAAGTACTAATAAGTTATTTAAAGTATATTTACCTTTAAAATCTATAGTATAATAATAAGAGCTAATATTATATATACCCTTATAATAACTATTATAAAAATAACTAACTAGCTTAATTTACCCTCTATTCTAACTATTATTTATATTAATTTATATTCCTTATATAAGTATTTTATAAAAATTAAAATAATAAAAAAGAAAAGCTTAATAATTAATATTATAATACTTAGATAATCCTATAAAAGGTATAAGCTTTAAAAAGTAAGATAGATTAATAAAGAAAATAATCTAACTAATACCTTTATAAAGGTAATATTTAATTAAGCCCTAGAGTATTTTATTAATAATAATAAAGTAATAATTTAAATAAAAAGCTAGATAATAAAGGATAAAATATAATAATAAAAGCTATTTACTATAAAAGCAAAAAGCAAGGGTTATTTAACCTAAAATAAAGGCCTATTTTAATTAGAAATAGGGGCCTTAATATAAAGGAGAAAAGCTTAAGTATTAGAATATTATTTAAGCTATTAAAATAGTATATATTTTCGCATTTTAGCTATTAATAATAAGACTACTATATAGCCTTATCTAGACCTAGAAAAGGTATTATTCTAGATTATATAATATAATCTTAATATTAACTTTAGGCCTTATAGCCTTAGCTAGTTAAAAGAGATAGAGATAAATATAATAATAACCCTCTTAGCAGCTGCTAGACCTATAACCATGAAAATATTATAACCCCCAGGATAAACCCACAAGTATACTATATATTAATTTTAAATATTTAATTATAATTTTATTAGATTTTATCTATTTAGATCTTAATAAGTAAATACTTTTAAATACCTTTTATAACCCAGTTTTAGCCTATTGTGGCTAGTGTGTAGCTGAGCTGCTTAGTCAGCGGGTTGGTGGCAATTTTATGGGTCTATGCTATATTAGGCATAGTCTGTTAGTCCGGCTATCAATTCGTGTTCGTCCGAATAACAGATCTCATAAATAGTCCCCCATATCTTATATGGAGTTCGCCCTCGTTTTTCAGTCACCCAGAACTACTGTTCGATGGGTTTGATTTGTTTTTCATCATACGTGACTCGTGAAGAAGTGTCTTCTCATCTCGGGTAATCTATGGCCCACTTCTGCCAATTGCTGCACACAATTGGACAATTCCATTGCCAGAGACGCTACGGACGTATCGGTCTCGGATCTGCCCTCCCCTCGTCTATGCAAAAGTCCTCGACGGCTATCAAGTGCATCGCAATACTAGCGCCAATTTACGGCCTGATTTTATACCGCCTTCAATATCGGCTCTATGTGCCAGAATTTACTCGTGCTAGCTACCCACTGTCTAATTACCTAGGACAACGAATCGTCGAATAATCGCGTCGACATGCATATATACAACTTGCATGAGAGATAGAATGTCATATTAACAAACCAAGACTTGTTAAGTAACCGTATAGGGCAATTCAGATTAGATGTAATATCTTATAAAATCACAAGGCATTAATATCTTCGCCCGCCTCTGAACAGTTCGCCGCCGCTGAGATTTCATTTTTAACAATTTCGTACATCATACAGTAGTGTGCATCATTGAAAACGTCTCATCCATAAAGTCGGTGACTTTATTGACACGCATATTTTCAAAATTAGCCGCCAACTCTCTTTACCAGGGCCGTCACCTAAACCTCGCCGGCGTTCTAGCAGCGAAAGATTTCCAGAATTTTATTTGTGCCCTTTATAATGATAATAATTGTAGCTCCATTTATCCAATTGGAAGTGTATTTTATCATTGGTGGATATTTGTCAACGGGAACCATGGGTTTTCTTTGTATTATTAAAACCGGTAGACTACTTGAAAACTGCCGGTCCACACATGCTACTTTCACTGAATAGTCTCGAACAAAATGCGAAAAGTGTTCAAAAGAATTATGGGTCACAAAAGAACTACAAAACTGCATAAGAGTTAAACCTAAGCCCAGAGGGAACAACATATAAACAACAGTTAGACTAAGTTCTCTCGCAATCTCAAGTTGCCACTGCCACTGAAGTGTATATCACTGGGTGAGATGCCCCAATTCTTCATTCACTGTGGCAAGTTCAGTGTTGCATCGCCGAAAATTGTTTGTGGGATGAAATCGTCAAATATTTGCTCCGTTCGGGGATACAAGTCCAATGATACCCAAGCGTCCAAAGGTTCATCTACTTGATTGACATCCGAAAACATTGGGTCAATCGACGTAGACTCCCCAGAATATGTGAATTGATTAATCGAAGGGCAGAACTGAGTTGTTTTCGTCAGATTTGCGGGCGCTACGGTGCTAAGCGTGTAAAGCGAGTCTTGTGGCATAACACCACCCACAAACTCCATTGGTGCTGGGGACGGATTATATGAATTAAAGAAGCCGTACGGTTCAGATATGGCAGGGGAAGAGTCAAAAAAACCTCCCGAGCTTCCTAATAAGCTGGAGTTAGAGCAATGTTGGCTCTGGTTCGTCTTCCCCTCCACACGAGCCTTTGTCTCGTCAAATAAGCCCATCATCACTGACTGGATCTTGGAACTGTAGCTAACTGGGATTCCATTCTTCTCAAGAAGACTTGGAATGATTGTAGAACTCTCTCTTTGACATATATCGCTAATCAAGAGCACACTCTCCTCAGCCATGGTGCCGAGGTACGGTCGAGGCGGTCGGGGTTTGTTTGAGAACAGAATATCCCAAACGGCGTACCACTGGTTCCTAGGAGATAGTTTACGATCAACACGACCTTCCAGCAAGTGCAGTGTCTCGTGAGAATCTAGATGTCCAGTGGAAACCTGTGCTCGCCGTTTTCCAGTTCGTGATTGAGTGTGCTCGTCAAATTCAGACTTCCTGGGGGTTGGAGAATATTTAGAGCAGTTAATGTCCGACTGCGCATGTTTTCGATGTATATGTTGTTTGACATCTCGAATTCTTGACAGCTTGCGACCCATGCATTCCATATGCTCGAGAGGGGAGCATCTGAAAAATGGGCAGGCAAATGCGAGATTACCATCTTCTTTAGTCTTTCCTGACCCATCAAAATGACCATGATCATCCTCAGAGCCATATTCATCATCATCATCCTTACAAAGTTGATTCTTGTCTGTTTTTTGTCGCTTTTGGCCATGTTTTGTGCCAGAAGAGTCTTGAGGTGCCCTTTTTGTGGGAAAACTGGATTTGGAGGCTCGCTTTGGCTTTGACTTTGGCGATTTTCCATGCTTATGATACGCTTCATCTGTGTCTATAATCGACACAGTCAAGGGGTCATGAGCCGTGAACCGTGATTCGATAGAGTGGCAGAGTTTGTTGGCAGTATCATGCCAGTTACCATCAACGTTATTGTGGTTGATATTCGCTACAATGTACTCAGTAATCGGCCAGAATTAAAGTTGACAGGAAAATAAAACGCACCTTGCAAGGATTCTTCAATTTTCAGATCAAGCGTGATTGAATTTATGGCCAATTCAAGACCTGTAAGCTCTTTATTCAAGCGAGGAATTGATTTACCAGCAACCTGCGTCAAGCCCAAGTGAAGCCGTGAAAGATCTCTCATATCCTCGAGTACCGAGACACTATGTCCATGTTGAAGAACACACATGTCTGCTGATCCTAATGAGATGCGCGATGTTTGATTTACTAACGATCTAGACTGTACCCATTCTTTCCAGTGCGGGTGGACAACTTGGATCTCAATCACAGCAGAGGTAGTATGTCATCACGAGAGCCAGCATCAAAATGTTGAACCTTTGATTGCAAGGCAACCGTGGAACTGGGGGGGAGGGGTTTATAAAAGGCAACCAGAAATCATTTAGGCAAACGGAGCCTCATTGCCCTGGCGAACTAACCAGGCGAAAAAGGGGAAGAGGGGGAGCAAGAATCAAAAATTCCGTCATCGTCACAAATGTGTGGAAATATGTCTTTGCTTGTGATGGTGGGGTGTGAGCATATCCCTCACTCCGCTGCGCCACAGATTATGGCGTGTCTCTGAAGTCGCGCCTCCACCAAACCCAACATTCTTGGCGATTAAGTAGAGGAGGCGTAAGGCATTTTAGTGGTGGACGGGATCGCTGGCCGAAAGAAGAATATACCAAAGATTCATCTATTGATACTGTTTTCTAAACACTACGCAAATCGATTAGCCCAT
Organism: Calonectria pseudonaviculata; assembly: GCA_004380915.1. Taxonomy (NCBI): domain Eukaryota; kingdom Fungi; phylum Ascomycota; class Sordariomycetes; order Hypocreales; family Nectriaceae; genus Calonectria; species Calonectria pseudonaviculata. The sequence goes on from PGGA01000013.1 coordinate 404,706, forward strand.
TAAAACCGAAAACTCCATAGCGATATAGAAATCCCCCCCCTAAATATTTGCTTGTCGAATCTGTGTTGAACTGGAGACACGGGCATAGCCGGCTGGTTCTGGTGGGGTGTGGCGGGAAGTGCTGCCGACCAGCAGCCGCCCATGGATATCAAGACCCCCGTCCAATAGCCAACCATGACTGCGCAATTCACGCATAGACTTTATCTGTGTTGTGCTAGATAAGAATTACATAATATTGATCATTCAAAATAGTTACGGGAGCGCCAAACAAACCTTGTCTGCGATGTATTAGACATGGTGGCTGGTTTGTCAGAGAACTGGAGAGCTGTTATTCGGACCATGTTGCTGGGTAGCAGACGACCCAAATATATTCCTGAAGCCATCATCCGTCACAACTATGTATGTCACAAGAGTGAAGCTCTGCTTCCTTCACAGTTATTCCCAAAAAGCCCTGATATTGTGTTTTTTCTTGACGTTTCCGTTGGATCTAATCGTTATCAATTGGTCTTGTTAGAAAACTGGCGTCACATTTGTGGGTGGCGATGTTTCGGCCTTTTTTCCAGTTCCAGTGCTGCATTGGCAGTCTGTTCAACCGTCCAAGTGCCCCAGCCCGGGGACACCCATGTTCCAAGGCTATGTATGGTGGGTACAGAGCAAGCTACTGCAAGCCCTTGCAGCCGGATGCTCTTTCCGCCTAATCAGATTGCTTCTTGTGTCGTTAATGTACATTTTGGCCGTTACGAAATGGGGTGTGAGTGCATACTGTGGCACAATTTCGACGAGCTTGGGGGACAAGTCCTGAGTGTCCAACAATGCCATTGGTTTTCTGACTAATAAAAGACAAAGCTAACTCTCGAGTTGAAGGAGAGGGTGCAGCTTTCGATTCCTCGACTATTTCAAACCGAAGACTAGCAATACAATATTCCTCCTTGATCAAGAGCGTACCGCGTACGAATACACTAACTTGGGATCATCGAAAGGGTCTCGTGGCCCGCATATCTTGAGAGCGACAATGAATACACTCCGACGCACGTCGATCACTTCAACGTTTCACGACACTCTTACCGACCATTTAACACTTAATGCTTCTCCATTGCTTCTCTGCGCTATTATTATATTCGAGTTTGTTGTTGTTTCGGCAATCCCGTCATTTGCCGACGCCCTGCGTCCTGTCTTACTTCCCACCAAGAGTGACAAACCCCCGGCGTTCAATACAAACCGTGCATTACGGCGCATGCAGCAGAGGCTTGAACAGAAAAAAAGGCCGCCGGATAGAGGGCACCAGCAACCCTGCATTTCCATGGCCATTAATAATATAAATGGGCAAGCCAAGCTCCCTTTTGACAGGAGCTGTCCTTCTGGTGGCTCTCGGCATGGTGAGAAACCCTATGGGTCTCCAAAGGGCAGTGAAATGCTCTAATCCTTCGGGAAATTTTGGTGCTCGACTTTGGACCCTGGCGATGTCGCTAACTGTTTGTAGGTCCAGACCATACAGCCAACAACCCGACCCTTGAGGCCAAGTTGATTGTGTTCCCACGCCACGATTGCAACCCTGTAGCAACATCCGGAACCAGATCAGCTATTGAGCCACCCCAAGTGGAATCCCGTCCCACCAAACTCATATTCAACATGCGGAATTCTTTCAGTCGTACGGAGAAGAATGGTGCCGTCTATTGGGCAAACCTGAAGGAAATTTGTTCCCAAACTCAGCGCCCCGCAGAATCAGGGAGAGCCAGAGAACCAAATACCCTCCATCCCAAACGGGGAAATGACCAGAGCGAACAACAACAACGCGGACAAGGAGTAGGAAGGAACAACAAGAAACAAAAAACAGTGAGGGATGACCAGAATGAGAATTCTGGTGACGGAAAAGGTGGTGGAAGACGGGCGCCCGGGGGTTCATCTAACGCCCCAAGTTCTCACATGGACATTTTCGCATGCCCTTTCGCCTTGTTTGATCCCCACAAGTATCCTCGCTGTCTGGTGGGATACGACTTCAAGAGGGTCACAGATGTTGTGCAACATTTGGTGCGATGTCATGTCGTTGATCATCAACGCTACTGTCCCAGATGCTGGACAGTGTTTGAAGAAACCGAGCAATGCAATTTGCACATTATCAGTAATGGATGTAACGAGATACCACGACCAACTGGGTCGGGGCTTCTGTTGGACTCGGATTTGGAGACGATCAGGAACAATATGGCGGCCGTGCGAGGTGCAAAGAACAAGTGGAATCAAATGTGGCAAACCCTTTTCCACAAGAATCCTCCGAAGTCTCCCTACAATCTCCCTGTCATATCAGCTGTTCGAGAGGTGCTTGAGAGAGACCTCGCTGCGGCCCTATCAGAGAATCTAAATCATCTGGTTCTCTCCTGGTGTTCTCGCTTCAACGATGGTGACAATCTAGACGATGTGGTGTCCCAGATGAGATCCGACATCATGCATGTCTACGCAACGGCTGACCCAACGAGACCTCAGTGGTCAAATTCGCCACCCACTACGCAACTGAACTCCCGTGCCATTGCAAATACGATTGCCGCAGAGCAACAAGATTCTGGGATCAGAGATGTACAAAACACAACTGGTGAGGGCGTACACATCAACAAAACCCGAGGTGTCATCGAACCCCGTGTGGCTGATGGCCATCAGTCGTTTCATCCAGAATATGAATTAGACGCCCTGGCCGGCATACGCGAGGGATACCAAGGACCGCATCTCATTGATGGCCAAGACATGGATATTTCTAGAGGAAATCCAGGCAATTGTGTCTCGCGTGGGCCGCCCCAAGCTGGAAGGGGACTTAACCAGGAAGACACCCCTCAATTGATACATCCTCCTATGAACGAAGAAGGGAACCCTAGAGTTGTCCCGGGGGAACCGGGCATGGGGGAGTGGGGCGTTGTAGAAAATGAGGCCTACAACGACGCTGGTCTTGAACATAGCCATTCACACCATAACGGATATACGTCACCAGGCGAACTTCTTGACATGTATGTCCTGGACAACGGAACCTCGACAGGAGAGGGATCAGAAACATATAATGCTGTTACATATTTAATGGATAATGATGCTGACCAAGGAGGAGATGGTCAACTCTTTCAGAATGAAGAATATAATCGCCAGGGTTGGTATTAGGTCGGGAAACAAATATATAGGCTAATGATACGATTTAACGACATCGCTTTGTGCGTGATATTTAGTAAGGACTTGGCAACAAATGGTAAAAAATCGACAATGTAATCTAGACGGAATACTAAGTGATGATGAAAATATAACCTTTGCATTTTTTAACGTGTTTGATTAGTGAGTGCACTTAAAGTTTCTTGGTCTTCTACTTTGTCATATCAATAATTAATTCTCATCCAACACTTCTAATGGCTGGGTGGGAGCCTTCATTGCACATCCGAACACACGGATGCACACGCTGTATGGCATTGGTGCCGCAGCTGACAGCCGTTTTCTCGCCAGAGAAGTTGCCCTCCATGGAAAAGGAGAGATTAACCGACAGTCGGGTAAATGGGATCATTCATGCATTTAGGCAGATGTTTTTGACTGAATAATATAAGAGGAACCTATTTATTTTAGTAGGCAAATTGACTGGATATGGGTTCTATGTTATAAGTCTATAGGGTTAGCGAACCAACTTTACTTGAGAGATGCAGTGGATTTATTTTGCTACTCAACGTCAATTGGTCTCATTACCAATACTACACAGTTGAGTATGGAAAACTACAAGATTTTCTTCAAAATACTGATTGTCACGGGTTGTCTGAATTTAGTCCATTCAAATTTCCATCGACTAGTAGCCAGATCCTAGACCAGAATAAGCAAGTGCACCTCCGGTATATCATCACTCTTTCGGTCTATCATATTCGTAACATTGACTACTGGTAGATATACCCCAGGCACATCCCCAATAGTTGTATTCCACAGAGCTATCCAAGGGTCGTCACCTATATTGTATAAGTGAAAGGTAAATATGCAAATCTGGTCAGAGACGTCTTCCGGACTCTCTATTCTCACATTCAGTCCTCCTATCCCTACCATGTAGCCAAAGATGCGCCCATCCTGAGCTTCAAAAAGAGGCCCCTGTATCCCTAGCCACCCATCCATTGGCTCGCTAGAGAGATCTTGGCCTTTTGTGTTAGCGAACAGTCTAGTACTATGCTACATTGTATACCTAAATTGTTGGCCTTCATGTCAGGCATATGGTATGGCCACCATTGCTGAGCCAAGGCCATGTCAGGGAGGGTAATGTAGCGGAATGTGCCAACTCATGACACTCTAGCCCGATTCCAACCCCTAATAAACACAACCCATGACCTGGGCTTCTCGCTCCCAGTTTATCGCAACATTCTGAAAAATACCCAGTGCAGAAACCCATAAATAGAGCAGGCCCAGATGTTGACCAATAATGACAGCACCGGATATCGTGTTAGGTAGCGAATCGGCTCTGATCCCGCGGCTGTGATTCTCGATGGTATCAGTCGTTTTAACGTTTCCGGTACTGCCCCAGAATCAAGATAAAGTGGCACATCACCCATTGTGTCCAGACGTGTCTCTCAATGTTACGATATCACTGCCAGTAAGATGCGTTTGCAAGTGTAGAATTCTGGTTGGTAACCTGCCTTCTTTGAGACGGCAGGCCATGTGATTCTTTACACAGCCCCCAGCCATTCTATTTTCACTCTCAGCGTATTCTTATGGTGGCGTTTACAATTTATTCGTATTCCGCGGAATGACTTTTGGAGTTGGTTAGTCACCTGTCCCCAATAACGTAGCAAGACTTGAACTTGTGATAGCAGTAACAGCCATCAGAATTATGATCACATGTCTTATAGTGGTAGAAATATTCTAAGAGTAAATGAATTGAACATAATATGAGGAGTTATGACACACATGCGTGTATAAGATAAGAAATAGTTGTACTAACATGGTAATGGCCCAAACCCTAGCCCTAAGAATTCATCTGTAGCTCATGCGATTTTCGCAGGTTTGATAGTTGCGATTTGCTTCAAACCTCGTGTGTGACTACATCTCACCTCATGAACACCTACTCTTTAGTATCCTTCAAGGCCAACTGAATTGAAAATTTACTATGCTGTTATAAGAGGAAATTTATACATCAAATTGGGAAATAAATGTGATCATGGTGGTTGTGCTCAAAAACTAAAGATGGCTTTCCTACTCTGCCATGGAGAAGGTTGATGCTCAATAAGAGAGAATAAAAGACCTATTGGATAATAACAGATTGACAAAAAGTAGTTAATTAATAAAACAGTGCATCCGTGTCTACCAATTAGTTACATAGCGCTGTACCTTTCCCAAGCCCATACTCCTTCATCACCCTAATTAAGAGGTCATTTAATAATTCTTTACGGATAGCAGCTAGTTCAAAGTCTTCTTTTCTCTGCATCAGGTCGCAACTGATGGGGTGCCGTGAAATATGTTCTCTGCCATGTGCGAACCAGTGGTCTCGAGCCATTGACACAGCCAACCCAGCACCATGATCGAGATAGGGTGAAACAGGCTTTTGTATGCCCGGGAAGACAGTTTTCCAAGCTCGCATCCAGCGTGTTGTCTCACCCAGATATGGAGAGTCACGTTTTGACAACTGAACTACTTGACCATGATCAAGACCTTCAATCTCCCCTGTCGTAGGAGTGGTGCATAGGTTTTCGCGGACGTGGGTATCCCGTTCAATGGCCCTTTTAAATGCCCGACGACACAGGGGGCAGTACGGTGGCTGCTGATGGTGTTGACGTAGATGGCGAATAACGTCTTCGATGGACTGTAAATCGTGCGAAGCGATGCAGTCTTGGTGCTTTTCTGGATTCCGAACATAATAGGGACAGGCTAAGTGGAAATAACCATCAATCTTGGAAACGACAACGAACCCCGTGTCATTATGCTCTTCCTCAATTAGCATTGACCTGGACTGACGTTTCGAGGTCCTGGCACGTTTCCGGGGAGGCAATTGATCATTGGCAAGTGCAGTATACTTTGCTGAGCTCAGCCAGGTCAGAAGATGGCGATACAAAGATTCAAATAAGGTCGGGCGAATGGCTTGAAACTCAAGATCCTCACTTGGATAGTAGTAGTCCCCGTGATCCTCTTCGCTCTCACTGTTATCGTCAGAATTTTGACTACTGTCTGAGAGGCTCTCATCCTCGCTCTCGATTGACAAGTGAGAGCTTGTAGCTGGATAAGTGCCATTCCGAAAAGACGAGGATTGAGCAAGGTTATTGCGAGCGGGCATGGTCGGTTCTCCAGACCATCTCCGTTTTGTTCCTGAAAACTGCATTGACAACGGGGCGGAACCTGGGATATCTTTTGAACAATTGAATGTGGTAGACCTGGCGCCCGATGACAGTCTGAAAGCAAGTTGACCAACAGATTTCTTAGTTTCTTGCTCCAATAAATCGGAGCCAGAGATTTGCCAATCTATCTTTGCAGCTGTCCAAGAGTCCATGTCGCGAGCCGTGTCGATGGATTGCGAGTAACTGATTTCTGACATGATGGTTTCAGAACAGGCGTCAACTCTGAGATATCGGCCATTCCACTCTCGAAGGTAGATACCGACGGTTTCGGTAGTAGTGGGATCTACTTGTCGCTTTCCAATGGCAAGAACAATGAATGATCTGTTGTGAAAAGTGTGCGATTCAATTTGTATTCCCTTGCTACTGAATTGGACTTTGCCATCGAAAGCCCACGGACTTTGCCACTGCGATTCGTGGCTTCTCGCAAAGTGGCAAAACTCGGATGGCGATCTGGCCAAGAGACCTCGAACTTGTTGGTCGGAATTACTTCGCCACGCAAGGATTGATCCATCCCGGTTATCGTGCATAATCTCCTCCTGGAGGCGCAGGAATGCGCTCGTAGCGCCCTCACCATACCGCACAGAAATGCTTACACCAGTAAGGGCTGATAGAGAGTATGCTATGTCCTCCTCCCGTCTAGAGCACTGGGTTGCGAACCACGAAATGCGTTTCCCGAGTGAGATGTCGGAAAGCGCACGGCTGTCGAGAAGAACAGCCTGGGGAATCCCAGTAATATCAGATAGAAGTGGCAGCAATTCTGGGGACGTTTTGGAACTGCAGTGATTCCATTCACCGTCATAGAACTCCACCTCTTTTGCCAATATGAACTCCTGCAAGGTCCAGGCTCTCGTCCAATACCGGCACTTGGACCATATATTCTTGTCAAAGCGCTCACATACAAGTGGGAGATCGTCGAGATAGGCAAAGCAGACGTCGCAGTTGGTCAGTCTCCTAAAAGAGCCGTTGATGGCTTCTTCCACGTCGGCCGAAGATGATGTGTTGATGCACAGAAAATCGACCCACAGGTATTGAATGCCACGAAGCGTCGCGATTTTGCATGCAAAGTCGAGCTTTAGGCGGAGCGGCTGTGCCAATGTTGGTGCCGAGGTAAATGTGAAGTCGGACGCTGGGGCGCATTGTGCATCCCAGGTGTGTGAGAGTATCGCATACCGCGGAGTGTTCTCATCGGGGCAGTCAATTATTTGACCGGACTGGACATTAAACAATCTCATGCTTTGTATTGTGTGTAGTAAATGTAAAAAGCTTGTAGGTTCTGGCTGTACGGCTCGGATGATGCGATTACATAGGAGAGAAAGTGGAAAAGATGAGGAGAATTCAACCCAACAGGGCAGTGATCCCATTATATATTCAAGAGTTGGGGTATGTAAGCGGGAGTTCTCGTTGGTTTTTCGCACACTTGTGCTCTTAATTGGGTGTGTAATGGGGGCTAAGGCCAACAGGGTTCCACTGCAGTCATTGCCGCATTAACCATGTCTGGAAAGCCTGTTGACAGCTAATTATTTTCCATATTCCACTCTAGAAAGTATGTATTGTTTGCATTGCAAAGAGGGTAGATGAGTATGGAATTATGTTTACAATTTGGACTGTCAAGACCTGCAATCAGATTACGGGTTTCGTGGCTGACGAATGAATGGGGCCTGGCTTGGTTTGCGACCGACCAGTGCAGAAGGCATCCATCATACTTTGCACAGCCCTGGATCAGGCCTCATCCTGCTGAGAAACACGTGGAAACAGGGTGGATGTATTTTTCATGCCCAAGCAAATGATACATGTCTGAGGATCTAGGGTTGGAAATGGTCGATGGAGCAACGTAATCTGTTGGTGTTGCTGCTCGAGTGTGATAAAAGTTCACACCTGTAGGAGTGATGCGTATTTAGTGAGGGGCTAACGCAACACAAACCAGACACACAATAGCCTTAGGGCTGTAATGCGACCGAATAAGTTGGAATTTTGCCCGGGGCGGACTGGTCAACAGGTAAACGGGACCAGGTAATCCCCTGTCATTTTCTCAATATAATGCGAGGGTGGCTTCAAGCACAAGGTTCACGATGACACTCCCCAATTCAACACAAATGTTGACATGGTGTGCGACCAGTCGCTTAAATATACTCCATTTCTTGCCTGTCATCATCACACACTCTTCTTTTTCACGTTTGTACTTGGCCACGTAGCAACACCCTTGGTCTAGCTTATGCATCATGCGTGCATCTGGAGTGGAGGGCCTCAGCCCTCCCTGGCTTGGTGGCCCCATTTGAAGCTTTGTCAAGCTCACATTTGTGACGTAATTTTACCTTTCCCCTCCTAGATACCCTAATCCCTCCATGATTAGGTACTTGGCTTTTCTCGCTCAACGAGCTACACATATGGCTCCGTGCAATTGCAGAGTTGCTAGTCTGCCAATGTTTTATCCACAAGATTGTAAATGATTTCCTCTAGCGGTGAGACCACGCCGCCCCTGATGTGGACCGTCCAGGGCAGAGGTGATAAATCTCGTAATTAATACAAGGGTGAAAAATAATCTCCAGGACTCGTGGGGCTGGAGCCGAACCCGGGACGTTAAATAACATAAACTGAATACATACGCCGTTCAAACACTGGTAAGCGCCATTGTTAATCTAGCTGCTCCGTTGCCAATAATATATCACATAGTCTTAAAACAGTAGTTGGCAAAGGTTTATGCGCCAAAGTGTATGTATGGAACTCAATACGCTGTGCCAACATCGCACAATGCAGCATTTCTGGATGACCGTATGCCGTCATCATCATCAGCGGAGGGGGCATAGGTTCCGTGTTTGTGTTCTTCTGGCTCTTTTGAGCCTCCATCCTCCCATCGATTACCCTTCATTGATTCGTCAAACAAATTTTCATCCTTGATTTTGCTGGTGCCGCATGCAGAGAGATGAGCAAGAAAAGGAGACTGCTCTCGGAGATTGATATCCAACAGTTCAGCTACTCTCAGTGGACTCGTCTCCCAATCATCCAAGCGCAAGTGACTATCCAAAGGATTGATCGGGGTTGTGCAGCCGTTACCAGCAAAATGAAATATCTGGCAGTCTTGTAAATGTGATACCACGTCTTGCATGCACCGCCTTGGTTCGATTGTTGTAAGGGACATTGATTCACAAAGGTTGTACACAATCTCTGCCTCTTGCTTAGCAAACATAAGTGGGGTGCTGTTGGATGTATTTTCCATAGCGACGACTATCGCCTGTCTAGAGTTGGACCTTTGCCGCAGGGATCTGCTCTCTATGATTTCTCTTATTGAAGAGCTGTATGACGACATCACCCTGTCAAGCACATTGTCGCCATTGTGCCTTGAATGATATCCAGCTGCGTGCAATGGAAAGTTGGTCAGAGGCCCCGTAGGAACCCACCACACGCGAGGCCAGCATCCATCTGTAGGAGGTTGATGGAATCCAAGGGCGTCTAGAATCGGGCCTGTAATGTTATCCCACAGCCACTCGAGAATGTTTGGACTACCAAGATATCCTCCCTTCATCTTCTCAATAATGGACTCCTCGGTGATAGTGTTAGATAAGGCTAAGACTCGGATGCCATCCTTGATCAAAATAGCATCGCAGCGATAGCTAATATTAATCACAACGACAGTTCCACTATCCCGGAGCAAATTCCATTGGAGTGAGCTTAATGAGTCCCGAGTACGAAAACTTGAAAAAGCGTCGCTGGAAACCTCCATGTCGGAGTATAGTGTGTCGAGGCGTTTGCTTGCTGATAGACGTTTCATTACTCCAATTACAGAAGATGGATCGTCTCGACTGCTCCTATTCATTGATTTGATATCTGTTCCGTGACTCTCTAGATCAGCACAGACACCCAGAAACTCTGTTCCATATCCAGACCTGGCTTTTGAAAAGACCGAAGTGGGAGTACGGCGTTCGCGCAAAAAGTGGGCCAAAACTCCACGGCCTGTTTCCAGAGTTTGGAGCGTAACCTCAGTTGGTAGTCCATTGGTCAACGACAAAGCAGCTGCATACGATGTGATGCCGCTCAGTTCAGAAATCAATGCTTGAACCTCCGAGTGTTCCAAAAAGTTTGGCACATGGACACTTATGCGTTCTATAGTCAAGCTCGCAATTATCCAAGCTTCCTTCCAGTTACTGGACTGTACTTCTGCAGAGAGAAGATCTCGAGCCACTGAAATTTGAAATTCAACTCCAGAAGATTTCGCCCAAACTGAATAGCCCCATCAAGGTCATCTTCGTCCCCTTCTCGTAAATATTTACTTTCAAACCACGTCTTGAGGTTGGCATAACAATAGCACCGGTTCCACGAGTCTGCGAGAGAATTGCCCTGGGAAATTTCCAATTCTTCCAGGCCAAGACTGATGCATTCATGGAGATCAGAGAGCTTTCCAGTTACATGATATCGATGATAAAGTGCTGTTTCTAGTGCAACCAGATAGAAAGGACGACCGGATGGTCGTAAAGAATCTGGTACGCGTTTTCAAGGTCAGATAATGATCCCATTATGACGTGCCTCTCGCATAATATAGACGCGAAGGTTTCCCAATACTGGCTATCATAAGAACGTAAATCCGATTCAGAACTTGTCTCCATGAGTCGAATAGCCTCTTCGAGATTTGAAACATGCCCCGTTCGCAGGTACCGTTCGTAAAGAGCAACGCCTACCCTCTCAATGGAAATATTTTAGTCCCTGTCTCCCTCTGGTAATTCAATTACAGCTTTTTGTCCAGTTTTTATGGCCTTGTCGAGAAACGAGAGATCATTGCTGAGACGGTATCGTTGAAGGATTCCATGTGAGAGGCTACTGAACCATTTAACAAACCCCACTCGACTCCACCAATAACGAGACATACATGTGCATATTGGTCTTCTGTTTTGTTGGCCAGTAATCTTATTTGCATCTGATTATCTGTTAATCCGATTCCTGTACACAGAATAATATTACCTTGGTTTTGCGTGATGAAAACTGTGTCAATTACTCAGATGAAGACGGCAATATTCCAATTTACAGACAGCAAGCCACTACGTCGTATACACAAACAATGTTGGATGAATTTGATACACCAGACGATCTGCTTCGCAAGTATACATCTCAGTGCAAATTCAGTGTCAGCGCAAGGGTAATATCACCCGAGCCCTCACCACCACGAACATGGCAACCTATCCGCAAGGTAGTAATTCTGTCCCTTGGCGCCTTGGACAATATCCCGATCGAGCTGGTGCTTTCTATACTGCAACTGCTCGACTTACGGACTCTACTTCGCCTGTCAGCGGTTTCAGCAGGATGGGCGAGCATCGTCGAGACGCTCCCCGCATTTGTTGACATGATGCGATTTGCGCCAGAGGCCTTTGCCACATTAGCCAAAACCGGGCTGCTCCATCACCACTCGGTGTCGCTGTTGGGCCAAGCGTTATACTCGGATAGATGCGCTTCTTGTTTTGCCTTTGGTGGGCTTCTCTCCATTTTGAGATGCGAAAGGGTATGCTATGAGTGCATGTTCAAGAACCCCGTCATGTGGACCATGACGGAAGCCGACGCCCAGGAGTGTTTTTGCCTGTCATCTGAGCATTTGAAAGACCTGCCTGTCATGAACAGCGTACACAGTCTTCACGACGGAACAGAGAAGGCCAAAACAGAGGGTCTTGTGAATGTTGGTCATGTCAAACAGCTGGCAGTTGAGATGCATGGTTCAGTCGAAGAGGTGGCCAAATTCAAGCCAACCACGCAAAAAGAAGTCATGTCAGAAAGCCAGTACTACCACATTTACGGGTCAGAATAAACCACCTATGACTATGAACCCACGCAGTAAGGTTAGTGGTGGCAGTTTTGTTTCTCGCCGAACTTGTTGATTCTCTACGGCTACCCTATAGCCACGTGTACTCAAGCGGGTTCACGCAACACCACGGAGAGATAGCAAATTCAAACTTCTATGATTACAGCCCCACTCTGGCTTTAGCCTCTCCATCTATTCATTCAACCCACAAACATAAACACGAGTGAGAATGAAATTCTGTACCATTCATTATCAAGGAACCGATCTTGAATTTACCAAGAATCAAACCAGAAAAAAACCCTTCCCAATAACGCAGCTCAGTTCCGTTGTATTGCCCGCCGTGTCTGCGCTTCTGGTCTGTGCTGACCCAAAAAATACGTGGTGATGCTTGGTTGCTCCTCAGCCATGCCTCAGCTTCACAAATATTTGTGTGAATAAAATAACAGCTGCAAGATAGACAATAGAACAATAGTAGCAGCTATTACTGAATTATATAGCTACCACCGAGCTCTTTTGTTAGAATCCCCATAGACGCAGATACCTCGAGTAACAATATAAGGGAAGTGGTCCAGGTTCCATTTCGATTCATACAGAGGTATCTTCTACAGTCCCTCGGAATCAATTTTGAGTTGCCATGCCATTAACAAGCGTGTATCCCATTTAATATCACTCATCTTCACGATAACACAACGATTTTACCATAAAACGGCGGCTTCATAAACAATTAGTTCTCCAACACGTGTAATCATTAAGCGGTATACTCATTAGAACCAGGGCTTCAGTAAGGCCCATTCATAAGAGAAAACTCGGTAACAAAATGACCCAAAACACCACAAACACCACACAGGGGACGCCTAAAAATGCACTAAACATAGTGCGATAACCATTCAAACACTTCCACATCGTGCCAGTCCACCTGCAAATAGAACCACTCGCGCCATCCTGCATCGAACCACACAAACAACAATAACGCAAAAAGAACCAACAAAATGAACCAAACAATAAAAAAAGCCGAAAAGTAGGACTTGAAGCCTGCTGCCACGAAAAGCATGGCGCTAACCAAAAGGAGGAAGACAGACACCCCAGGCAGGTAACGTTGCTAACGTGACCGAATACCGTCATCGTTGTTGGCGTCTCTCTTTCTCGGACGCGCCAACCAAAGACCGGCGAGAAAAGCAAAGGCAGCCAGCATAACGCTGCTGTACGCGAGCCTCCATGCGATCCCTTTCAAAAATGACGAGTAAATAGCCGCGGCATCGAGTGCCATGATGGCCATTGCCAGTGTCACAATGAGGTTTCCATCACTTCGGACGTCGTCAAGGTCAATGGACTGGGTCTGAGACTGTGGCTGTGGCTGGGGTTGAGTCTGTGGCTGGTGCTGGTGCTGGTGCTGGTGCTGTGGCTGTGGCTGTGGCTGTGGCTGTGGCTGGGACTGTGGCTGGGACTGGAGCTGTGACCCGGATGATAATGACAGCGACGACAAAGATGCAAACTGCGAAGGAGACGGGAGCCGAGCGTTGGTGCCTGAGGCCGACATTTTGGAAAAGCAAGAAGAAGACAAAAAGTGGGGGCGCAGGGTGATGTGATGCGATTCGATGCGACGTGATGCGATGTGATGTGACGCGATGCGATGCGGTGCGATGCGATGTGATGATGGAGGAGAATGGACATGGCTGAAGTCTAAGCTATAATATACCTAGTACTGCAGCTTGCGACTTCACTTTAATATTCGAAAATAACCATCGTAGTAGCCCGTCTATCACAAGCACTTTCCCAAGACACGTCTAAACACGTCATAACGCGCCAGATACCAGGACAGCCGTGTTCACTGGGAGATTAGGAGGCAACTCAATCACAACTCACTACCCTGTAAAGTAGACACCAGATCGAAGTCGATGGTATTGTGGGGTTACGGGTTTATGACACCATCATAACATCTATCATGAATTTGACATTTAACTATTTGGCTTGAAGGTGGTCCTCCTATAGGCTGGGCCAATGGTAACATGCTGGTGGTTTTGTTAATGAATCCTAATCAGCCGTCTGCCCCAGTCAGACCAAGTAGAGAATTTAGATGCTTCTTCACTCGCCGGTCAACTACAGCACTAACCCCTCCGCTGACGACGTTGTGGGCAACGCTCTGAATGGGGCACTTGGCCTTTTGAGGAAGGCTAATTTTACAGTGGGCAAAGTATAGGTAATAGCTTATACTTCGTAGAAATATATACTAAGCTTTGCAGGAATACTTATTAAATTAAACTGTGTATATAATAGAGTGTATATATATAGTAATGTACCTTAAATAACTAAAATATATTATATTTTTATAAATAATAAGATATTTATATAATATATATAATTTTATAATTATCCTAGTATATTTAAGGTAAATAGTATAGTTTAAAGTAAAGAATAAAAATAATAATCTTTTTATTAATCTAAGAACTTAATAATTAAGGGTTTTAGAATTATATTTTAAAAAATATACTTAAAATTATTAAAAATAAAACCTAGAATTAATAAATAAGCTTTAAAGAATTATATTAAATTATTAATTATTAGATTTTAAAGGAAATAGATAAGTAGTATAATATTAGTACTATTAATTATAAACTAGATTTAATAATTATAAATAAATATACTTTTAATATCCTAGATATTTAAAATCTAGCTTAGATTACTAATTTTCCTTGACTTTTTAGTAATCTTTATATTTCTTTTTAGCCTTATTTTTATTATTATAGTTCTTAATAAACCTTATAATATCTATAGTCCTTTCTAAATATTAATTATATTAGCTATTATTAATATTTTCTAAGAATCTCTTTTTTTTAAGCTTTATATTCTTAAAATTACTTAAAATATATTTATTTATTATCTTATTAATTTTTATATATTTCTTTTAAATAAAATCTTTATTATTAATATTAATATTATTTTTTAAAATAATTTAAGTTTAAAATTAATAATTTTTATTTTTTAAAATAATATATTTATATTTAGTTAAAATATAAGTAAAAGTTAGTTAGGGCAAAAAGAGACTAATACCATAGTTATTTAAACACTAATTGTATCCGCTCCTAGAATTGCCTGGTTAAGCCTCCTGCTTGTATTTTAACTAAATATAAATATAAGTAGGAGGCTTAACTAGGCAATTCTGGGAGTAGATATAATTAGTATTTAAATAATTATAGTATTAGTCTTTTTTTGCCCTAATTAATAGAATAATTAATTTTATTTAATATTATAATCTTAATATTCTTTTAATATTAAAAATAATAAACTTTATTAGATTTGACCTAATATTTAAAATAGCTTGCTTATTATATTAAGATTAATATATTTTAGCTTATATTTACTATTATTAAAAATAGCTAAATTTAAATTATATTTTAAATATTATATTCTTTATAATTTATTATATTCTTCTATTTTAAAATATATTAATAATAAACTTTATATTAAGTATTTACCTAATCTTAATAAAACCTTTAAATTAAAGCTTAAAAAGAAAGAGCTTTTTAGGCTATTTAGAAATTTTTTATTAATTTTAAATTATTTTAAAAGATATAATTTATTAAATTTAAGTTTTATATACTTAAAAAGAATAATATTAATATTAATAATAAGTAATTTATTTAAAAAGAATATAAGAAATTTAATATTATTATAAAAAAATCAAATAAAATAATATTTAAGAAGATAATTAAAATAAAGGAAGCTTTTTTAAGAGAAATTAATAGTAATAAATATAATAAGTAGCTAAAAAGGATAATAGGTATTATAATTTATATTAAAAATTATAATAAAAATGGGTTTAAGAGTAAGTATAAAGGTTATTGCTAAAAAGTTATAGAAAATTAGTAGTCTAGGCTATATTTTAAATATCTAGGAAATTAAAAGTGTGTTTATTTATAATTAATAAAAATAATATAAAATTAGTAATTTTAATTTTAAATAATATAAATAGTTTATATTAAGGGAAGATTTATTTAAAGTATTTAATTAGATTAGGAAGGTATTTAATATAAAACTTATTATAAGAATATTTTAGAGTAAATAGATATAAGGGATTATAAAGAATATAATATTTAAAATATAGTATATATTTAGTTATTTTTAATAATATTAAAAATAGGCTAAAATATATTAATCTTAATATAATAAAAAAACTATTTTAAATATCAGGATAAATTTAATAGAGTTTATTATCTTTAATATTAAAAGAATATTAAAACTATAAAATATATAAAATTAATTATTCTATTAATTAGGGTAAAAAGAGACTAATATTATAGTTATTTAAATACTAATTATATTTACTCTTAGAATTATCTAGTTAAGCCTCTTACTTATATTTTAACTAAATATAAATACTAAGTATTAATTATAAATAAATACACTTTTAATTTCCTAGATATTTAAAATCTAGCCTAGACTACCTATTTTCTCTAACTTTTTAGCTAACTATTTATATTTAGTTAAAATACAAGTAGAAGGCTTAACCAGGTAATTCTAGGAGTAGATATAATTAATATTTAAATAACTATAGTATTAGTCTCTCTTTGCCTTAACTAATAAAATAATTAACTTTATATATTTTATAATCTTAATACCCTTTTAATATTAAAGATAATAAACTCTATTAAATCTATCCTAATATTTAAAATAGCTTCTTATACTAAGATTAATATATATTTTAGCCTATTTTTAATATTATTAAAAATAGCTAAATCTAAATTATATTTTAAATATTATATTCTTAATAATTCTTTGTACCTATTTACTATAAAATATACTAATAATAAGCTTTATACTAAATACTCTCCTAATCTAGTTAAATACTTTAAATAGATCCTCCCTTAATATAAGCTATTTATACTATCTAAGACTAAAATTACTAATCTTATATTATTTTAAAAGATATAAATTATTAATTTTAAGCTTTAGTTACTTTAAAAGAATAATATTAATATTAATAATAACGATTTTATTTAAAAGGAGTTTTAGCTAATTATTATATTAATAGTAATAATCTTTATACTTACTCTTAGATCTATTTTTATTATAATTTTTAATATAGATTATAATACTTATTATCTATTCTAATTACATATTATATTTATTATTATTAATTTCTCTAAGGAAAGCTTTTTTTACTTTAATTATCTTTTTAAATATTATTTTATTTAATTTTTTTATAATAATATAAAATTTCTTATACTCTTTTTAAATAAATCTTTTATTATTAATTATTAGTTTATTAGTATAATTAAAGGAATAATACCCTATAATATAGTTATATAGCTCTTTATATAACTTATAGCTAAGGTAAATATACTATAACCCTGCCTAGGCAGGATTAGAAAAGAAGATTAGATATTAATAAAACTATTACTAAAGAACTCCCTAGTAACTACTAAAGACCCCTATTATAACCTTAGCTAATTTATATTAAAAACCCCTAAGACTTACCTATACTAATTAATTCTAGAAAGTATATAAATAATTTTATAAATTAATAAGATATTAAATAAAAAGATATACTATTAAATACCTAGTTTATTAGTAATAAAATCTTATATATTAATCTAAATTAATATTATATTTCTATTTAATTATAATTATTATAATTACCTAGGAAAATATAAAATTATTCCCTATATTTATTATATAAAAGATTCTCTTTATTTTATTTATAGTAAACTTATATATTACCTTAGTAAATAAAAAGAGTATAATAAACTAAAGAATTTTAATTCTATATTTTTTTAATTATACTTTCTTTAATATAATTATATTAAGCCTATAAAAAGATAATATTAATATTAAAGAATTAGAGATAAATCTAAATACTATTATCCCTTAATTATCTAATAAATATAAAGTATATTAAGATAAAGTAAGAGAATTTATTAAATAGCTTTTAATTCTAATAAAACTTGCCTTATAGGTAAACTTATAAGTATAGGGACTTTATTACTTTATATATAATTATAAGATATATAATAAAAAGAAAGTAAATATTAAAATTATATACTTTATAGTACTTAGTATATAGAAAAATCTAAAAGAACTCTAACTTATTAATATATTTTAATTAGACTTTAGTAAAAAAGAAATAGAATACTAGAAAAAGGTAAAAGTAGTAAAGATATTTTATAACTTCCTTAGAAATTATAATATTAAAATTACTAAAGAAAAAAAACCTATTTCTAAAGTCCTTAATAAGATTATTAATTAAAAGAAATTCTACTATTAGATAGAAGAAAAAGTTAAAGTTCTTTAAAAGATTAATAAAGAATTCTAATTTTATTACTAAGACTCTTATTTTATTCCTAAGATTACTAAAAAGGCATAAAAATTATAAATAATACTATTATAAAATACTATATTATTATAATTAATTATAATTTTACTAATACTATATTCCTAATTAATATAAATTAAAATAATCTTAACCTAAAATACCTAAGTATTATCTATAAATACCCTTTATAACTAAAGTTTAATATACTTTTAAAATACTTTATATTACTTATAATACCTATTTTAACCCTAAAAATTATAATTAATAGTAATAGTATTCTTTTATTAAAGAACTTTTTTGCCCTAAAATTATACTTAAGAAATCCTAATAAGTAAAAAGCTAGATAGTAAAAATATTACTTAGCTTAAGAAGAACTATCCTAATAATTTAATATATAATAATAAAAAATATAAGAATTTTAATTTAAAACTTAAATACTTTTATACTTAATACCTAATTATAAATATTAATAAATTTTTATATATATATATATTTTAGATTATACTTAAAAAAAAAAAAAAAACCTATTTATTTTAATATAATAATTATTAATAGAAAATCTATACCTTTTGATTAAATATTTATAGAAATAAAAAAGAAATTTAAAAATAAGTAAATTCTTAATAAATATTACTAAGAATAGTAAACTCTATATATATATACTTAGATAGAGTAAAACCTAAGTATAGAATAATAAAAAGCCCTTTATAAATTCTTTTATTAGATTAAAGTATTTTAATAAATATTATAAAGTATCCTAAAAAATAATATAATTACTTAAGTATAATTTTTTAATATATATAATAGTATTAAAGAACTATAGAATATAGTACTAAATTCTTTTTTAATATATAAGGAAATATACTTATAAATTTCATATACCTTTATTATTATAAGTATACTAATATAATATATTAAGTTTATACTAATTATATTAAAAAAATAATTTATAATAAAATAAATATATAAAGGCTATAAGAATAATTAATAAGAATCTTTATAGTTAAGATACTAAAATAAATATTATAAAGATAATTCTACCTTAAAATAATTATATTAAAAGAATAATAAATAATATATATACCTTAAAAAATATTTCTTAATAAAATATATAGTAAAAGAAAAAAGAAAGGTATATAAAAAATATAAGAAAATTAAAAAGAACCTTTACCTTAGTAAAGCTATTTATAATTTGTATCTAGTTAAATTTAATAAGTCTAATAATAATATAAAAACTAAAGAAAAAAGAGAAAATAATAATAATAAAAATTAATTTAAAATAACTCCTATAAAAATATATACTTATTTTATAAGCATTATTAAAACTATTAACTTATCCCTTATTTTAATTATATTTATAAATTAGGTAATTATTTATTATTTTATATAAAAAGACCTTTTTTATAATCTTTAAAAAAGATTATAAGAAAATATAATAAAGTATATACTTAATAATTATTATAATCTAAATAATTTCTATAGTATTATACTTAATATTAGAGCTATAAAGGTATTTATTAATAGCTAAGAATAATAATTTATATTATAATAAATAATAATTATATTAATTAAATTAAATATATCTAAAGTAAGAAAAATAATTATTAGATTTAAAGGTAGAATATTATAACAATTTTTTAGTATAGTAAATATTATTATATTATTTAGAATTATTTTATTTTATATTATTTTTATAAATATATTATTTCTTTTATATCTATATAATATAAATATATTAAATATTTAATTTTATAATCTTTATAACTATTTTAAACAAAGTAATATTTAAATGCTTATTATATAGAAATACGGATATCTATAGTAGTTATTAAATAATAAGAAAGCCTTAGTATAGTATAATCTTATTAATATTAAACTCTAGTAATTATATTACTAATTTAATTATTTTTCTATTAATAGGCTATATAAATTACTAATAAGAGCTAGTTACTCTATTAAAAGATAAATAATTAAAAAATTAACTAAGATTTATTAAAAATATTAGCTAAATACTAAAGTATTTTAAAGATTTAAGTTTATAATTTAAGATAATTCTAAATTTAATTATTATATTATTATAAATATTATATATTTTAAGAGTAAATTTATATTATATATTATTAATAAAGTAATTATATTTAATATTATTTATTTTCTATTTAATATATTTATATTAATTATCTAAAAAGTAATAAAAATATACTAGATTAATATTTATATAGGATTATTTAACTAAGTAATTACTAATTTAGGAAAAAGCTTTATCAGTAAAGAATTTTATTAAGAAGTAAAAATAAAAGATATAATTATATTAATTATACCTATTAAAGTATATAACTTTATTAGTAAAATTAAATAATATTATATATTAATCTAGTATATATATATAATTATCTAATAAAAGGATCTATCTATAAAAGCAAAGAAAGCTCTCTAGGTAATAATAAAAGCTATTAATAATATTATTAGCCTAAATAGCTATATACTTATACTCTTAGTATTTAGATTATACCTATAAATAATAAAGGATTTTAAATTTTTACTAAGTATAATAAAATATATTAAAGTAATCTAAAAAGAAATAATAAAGGTATATAAAATTTATACTTAAAGGTAAATTACTAATACTCTTATTATATATAATAACTTTAATATCTCTATTATCCTAAATTTCCTAATATTATGATAAGTTTATATATATTAAGAGAAAATATAATAAATAGGATTATATATATTTATTATAATTAAAAAAGAAATTTATATTATTAATAATATCTATAGATCCTTTAAATTTCAATTAATAGCTATTAAACTATTTCTTAAAGACCCTAATAATAAAAAAGCTCCTGAAAAAGTATTAATTAAATAATCTAAGGAAAGTAAGTAAAAAGATAATAAGAATTTTACCTATAAACCTTATTCTTTCGTACTAATAAAAGAAACAAAAGAGAATAATCTTAAAATTATACTATTTATATTACCATAATATAGCTAATCCTAAAAAGAAGTAAATAATAACTATAAAAGAATCTTATTATAATTAATATAAATCTAATTAATTAATTTAAAGATAAAACTAAATATATTAAGATATTTATATTAATAAAAAAAAATTTAACCTTAAACTTATACTTAAATTCTATAAAAAGAAAATTATTATAATACTTAGATTACTATTTAAGGTATTAATTATAAAGGAAATTAAAGGATTAATCTAATATAATATATTTAAGTTTATTTTATATAATAAGAATATATATAATAAGATTAAAATCTTTAAATTATATATTATAAATAAAGTAAAAGGTAAAAATACTAAATTATTATATAAAAAGTTATACTTAGTTATTTAAGGCTATAATAATAAGAGTAAAAAGATAATCCTTATATAATTACCTATAATTTAAAGATATAATTAAAGATTAATTCTTATATTAATACTATCCCTAATTAAGAAAGGTATTAAATATTAGCTCTAAGATATTATATAGGCTTATATATAATCTAAAATAAAACTAAATTATATAATTCTTATATATCTCCTAATAAATATCTAATATAAATACCCAAAGAATATAATAATAAAAATAATTATATTACTTTATAGAATACTAAAGGCAAAAAACCACTAATAAGTAATATATAATAAGTATTATTTAAAAGAGCTTTAGATAATTATATCTACCTTTAATCTATACTTATTAATATTATTATAAAAGAACCCTAGCTTTATAATTATTAAAATATAAATAAATAATATAATTAATATATTAAACTAAGTATTCTTAAAACTAAAGAAGGAGAAGCTTATAGAAGCTACTTTTAAAGCTAAATCCTAAGAAATACTAATAACTAAAAAACTACTTATATTTAATAGTATAATTATTACTCTATTAAAGAATAATAGTATTATAATATAGTAAAAAGAATAAAGCAAGAAAATTATACTAATTAAAATTAAGGACCTAAAGACTACTAAGTAATAATATATAGAATAATAAGTATAAAAAGTATATATTACCTTAATTTACTAACTAAAGGCATACTATAATCTCTTTACTATAGTATAATTCTAAGAGCCTAATAATATAAAAATTAAAGCCTTAAATATATACCT
Source organism: Calonectria pseudonaviculata (assembly GCA_004380915.1). NCBI lineage: Eukaryota > Fungi > Ascomycota > Sordariomycetes > Hypocreales > Nectriaceae > Calonectria > Calonectria pseudonaviculata. Next base: position 427,232 of record PGGA01000013.1, read on the forward strand.
TAATAGTAATAAATAAACCTTAATTATAAACTTATATTTATCCTATTTAACCTCTTAATAGTAAAGCTATTTATATTTATTAATAATATAT
>PGGA01000013.1:433660-449655 GCA_004380915.1 Calonectria pseudonaviculata
TCTATTAAACTTAATCTAATATTTAAAATAGCTTTCCTATTATACTAAGATTAATATATTCTAGCTTACTTTTAATATTATTAAAAATAATTAAATCTAAATTATATTTTAAATATTATATTCTTTATAATCTATTATATTCTTTTACCTTAAAATATATTAATAATAAGCTTTATATTAAAAGTCTACTTAGATTTATTAAGATATTTAAATTAAAGCTTAGAAAGAAAGGGCTTCTTAGGCTATTTAGATCTTTTATTATTAATCTTAAATTATTCTAAAAAATATAATTTATTAAATTTAAGTTTAATATATTTAAAAAGACTAATCTTAATATTAATAATACAAAGTCTATCTAAGAAAAATATAAAAGATTTAATATTATTATAAAGAAATTAAATAATATAATATTTAAGGAGATAATTAAAATAAAAGAAGCTTTTCTTAAAGAAATTAATAATAATAAATATAATAAGTAGTTAGAAAGGATAATAGGTATTATAATCTATATTAAAAACTATAATAAAAATAGGTCTAAGAGTAAGTATAGAGGTTATTATTAATAAAATAATAGTTAGTTAAAAAGTTATAGAAAATTGGTAGTCTAGGCTAGATTTTAAATATCTAGGAAATTAAAAGTGTATTTATTTATAATTAATAAGATTTCTTTTTAATAGAAAGAAATAACTTTTTATAATTAATTTTAGCTTTAAATTGCTTAATAGTAAGTATTATAGGAGGTAAAATAAGTTTTTTTTAAGGTTATTATATTTTTTATTTTTATATAGAAATTACTTTATTAATTATAATAGGATTCTTTCTTAGCTAGCCTTTTCCTCTTTTTTATATTATTAAAGGCTGTAAAGGGATATTATTAATTTTCTCCTTAGATATTTTTATAGCTTACTTTATTTAGAATAAAGCTATACCTTTATTCTTTAAGGAATAAGATTAAGGTTTATTACTAAATAAAAATAGCATTTTACTTTCTTTTTTTTATATTACTTTATATCTTAGTATCTTTAATATATAATTTAATTATTATTAAGTAAAAATTCATAGGTTTTTATATACCTTTAATTATATAGATTTCTTTACTATTAGTAATAAATATATAGGAATTAATCTAGCTTTCTTTCTTTCTTTAAATATATATTATTAATATTAATAGAAGATTAATAAATACTAAAGTATTAGAGCTATTATAAGTAGCTAGGGCCTTATTTACTTTCCTTTTTTTATAAAGATAATATATTTTTATTATTACTTTTTAAATAGCCTTTACTTACTTTATTATTTCTAGTAAAGAGGGTAATTTCTATATTATTTAAGGGTATATACTAAATATTAGGAGGATTAGGATAAGATTATTAGGTCTTATTATATTATTAATTACTTTTACTATAGATTAAAGGGCCTTATTAATTCTAAGGGAAGGGTCTTCTTTTTAAATTATCTTATAAGCTCTATAAAGGGATATATAGTATTATTTAATTTTACTAATTAAATTATAGGCTCTAATAGGTATTATATTAATAGAGATATCTATAATTCTTACTGTTTAATATAACCCTCTTAATATATAATTTATTCTAGTATTTATAATAATTTAATTAGGTAGTCCTTAATAAATATTATTCTAATATAGCTTAAGACTTTTCTAAAGGGTTTTTATAGATTTATTAGGAAGGAAATAGGCTATATTAAAAGTAATAATTAAATTAATAATATAAAGAATAAGCTTACCTTTTAAGTGGAAAGTATTAGTAATAATATAATAATTAAAATTATAATTATTTTAGATAGTAAACTTAAAGTAAGTAGGCTATTTTATATAAAGTTAATATTTTTTATATATTTTAGTAAGTTTTTAATAGCTTTTTACTTAATTAGGTAATTTACTTTATTTAAAAGCTTATAAATCTCTTTATAAAGGGGTAACTAAAATAATAATAAATTTATTATATTTTAATATTAGTAAAATTACTCTAGGTAAGTAATTCCTTTACCTTTAGAAATATCTAAAGGTATTTTTATTTATATATTATTAGAATTTAAATATTACCTTTTTTTAGGTAATTCTTAATATTATAAAAATAAATACCTAATTAATTTATATTATAAAATTATAAAAAGAATAAGGTATTTATAGGAATAATATAAAAGATTATAATTCCTAAAGGTATTAGTATAGTAGCTATATCTAGTGACTTTATTAGGATTCCTTCTTTAAAGATAATTCTTATATCTTTTATAATCTTTATATTAAGCTTAAAAGAGCGGTTAATATTTATTTATAATATAATAAATTACTTATAATTATTAATTTAGAAGCTTATAATACTTATATTAAGGATAATACCTTAGAATATTATTATTAAATATTAATTATTTAGAAAGAATTATAATATTAGTTCCTAAGGTTTTAAATGTTTTTTTTAAAGGAATTACTTTTAATAAAAAAATATACAATTACTTAATTAGTAAGTTAGTTTAAAATAAGGAATATATTAATCTTTACTAAGCCTATAAAGAAGGTATATTATATATTATTATTATAGTAAGCTTTACTTATTCTTTCTTAGTCTTTCTTTTTATTAAAGATAAGGGATTTATTATTATTAAAGTTATTATTAGGCCCTTTATATTAGGCTAGGAATATTAAAAATACCTTACTATTATAGCTCCTCTTAAACTTATAATATAACTTCTTTCTCTTTTTTATAGTATAGTTTCTTAACTAATAGCCTAGCTTTTTATAAATATAGTATATTTTTTAATTTTATTATATAAGGTAGATTTAAGATTTATTACTTTTATTTATTTAAGGGTATTAATAATAACTTTTAGTTTATTCTTAGTATATTTAATTAGTTTAAAATTGGTTTAAATTATTAGTTTAAAGAGCCTTTTTTATTATTATCTTTAGTATAAATATATTCCTAAATATAATTTAAAGCTAATAATATATATCTTTATAAATATTTAAAGGTTTTTAGAGATAATAAAAGAAATTTTTAATATTATTATAGGTACTAATAATTTATATTTATAATATATCTTTACTTTAATTAAAAATAAGGATTACCTTTTAAAGGTTTTCTAATTCTAAGACAAGCTTTTCTAGGACCTCTTTTTATAATAACTTCCTATTATTTTAAAGTATTTTAATAAATAAGGCTTCTTATTACATTTTAAGGTATTCTAGTATATCTTATTATCCTTATATTTCTCTTATATTAATCTTTTTATTCAGTAGAAAAATAGGACCTTATAAGGATTATATATATTATTATAGTAGTAGGTAGTAGTCTTTCCTTTAAGTATAATAGAGAATATTTCTATGAATTATACTTAAAGGATATTAGCTTATTTGTATATTATATAAAAATATAGGCTTTACTTTTAAAGATATTATATTCTTCTTTTTTATATTTTAGTTTTTTTATATATAGTTTCTTAAGGTTAATAAGCTTTTTTATATTAGGTATATTATTTAGTATCTTCTCCTAGTAATAAGGATCTTAGTTAATAGAATCCTTTTTCTTTTTAGGAGGGGTAGGAGTTTTATAGTATATTTTTTTTTCTTTCTTTTTTAGGATAAGGATTTTAAAAATTTTTATTATAGTAATATTCTTAAGTAATTTTTTATTTTTATATAAAGTTATAAATATTCTAATCTTTTATTATATATTTTTAATCTTCTTAATAGTTTATTTGTAAAGTTCCTTAAGTTAAAGGACTTAGGTAAGCTTAATTAAAATGGATATTTTATTCTTTTTAAAATATATTTCTTTAGTAAGAAGGTAATCTTATATTCTAAGGTAGTAAATAATTTAAGCTTTTTTTTAGTACTTTTTTTTGTTTTAAAAATATACTTAAAATATATTAAATAGCTCTTTTCCTATTTAATTAGCTTTATTATATCTAATAATAAAGTAAAGAATTACTATTTAGATATCTTTAGATATATTTATTTTACTATTAAGATTATAATATAAGCCTTAGATTTTTAGGCTAATTAGTAATTTAAGGTATTTTAGGATTAAAATATACTTTAAATATCTTTCCCCTTTTTCTTTATATTCCTTAATAATTACTTCTTATAATATAATTATATTTTTTAAAAAAAGGTCTTATTTATAATTAATAAAGGGTTCTTTATATTCATAGCTCTTTTTATATCTAAGAAGTAAAATAATTACCTCTTAAATAGAGTAAAAAGAGGATCTTTTATATAATAAATATAAGGAGCTTTATTAACAATTATTAGATTAGGCTTTTATTAAGGTATAAAAGTGATTTATATCCTCCTAAGGAGAGGGATAGCTTAATAAGATAATAATACTAAGGAATATATTAAATCTTTTGACTTTTAAATCCTATAATATAATTATCCTTATACTTATAATTACCTTAGAAGCCTAAAAGTAATATAAAATAAAAACTATAAAGCTTTCTCTAATAGAAATAAAATATAATAAAAAGATAGCTTTCCTAATAACTAGAATTAGTATATTATAATATACCTATAAATATACTTATAAATATACTTATAAATAATATTAGTTAAAATATTATTCTAATATTACCTTATCTATAAAAGTAATACCCCTTTTAAATCTAACTCTATATATAGATATATATATTAAAAGATCTAAGCTATTAATATTTAATTTATTATAATAAATAAATATTACCTTAATAAGGAAATCTAGTCTTTATAATATTAAAATATTATATATTTTAAAGCTAAGATTAAGCTTATTTATTAAAAGTATAAATTACTTAAGAGAAAAGGCCTTAATAATAATAATATTAAATTTATTATTTAATAATAAGATATATTAAAGTTAATATTAAATTATTAATTATTTATAAAAAAAAGATTTAGCTTAAATAATTCTTAAAAAAGATTTATAGAGAATATAAATAATAATAATAAGTAGCCTAATAATTTAATATAAATAATTAAATATAAAAAAAAGGAACTAATAAAGGAAGAGAGGTCTTACTAGAATCTATAAATTACTATAGAATTATAATATAATAAAAATATAATAAGAAATTAGGCTTCTATATATTAATAGTTTAGATTATAATATTATTTTAGTTAATATATAGGTATTTTTGCTAATAAGGTTCTAGTTAATTACTTAGAGTTATATTTCTTTGTTTAATATCTTACTAATCTAAGGGATAATATAAACTATTTCTAGATTAATTAGTATAGGTTTATCCCAGGGATTATAATATTTTTATAGTTATAGGTCTAGTAATTACTAAAGGGGGTTATTATTATATTTATCTTTATCCATTTTAATTAGCTAGGTCTATAAGGCTTAAAGTTAGTATTAGGATTATATTATATAATCTGGAATAATACCTCTTCTAGGTCTAGGTAAGGCTATTTAGTAGCCTTATTACTAATAGCTAAAATGCGAAAACACATGCTATTTAATAGCTCAAATAATGTTCTAATATATTATTCTAATACTACCTTATTTATAAAGGTAATATTCTTTTTAAATCTAACTCTATATATAGATATATATATTAAAAGATCTAGGTTATTAATATCTAGCCTAAGAGGTTTAATAATATATTTATTAATAAAATAAAAGATAAACTATACCTAAGTAATAATCTAGCTATTAAAACTAAAATTAAGATTATTTTATAGGAGCTTAAGCTACTCTAAAGAAAGGATCTTATTTATAAAGATATTAATTTTATTAAATACTAATAAAAGCTAATAAAGCTAATATTAAAGTGTCTTAATATATAATTTAGAATTAGCCTATATTTTTATAAAGAGAGGTTCTTAGAGTATCTAAAAATATATAAAAGTTAGCTTAATAATATAAAATAATTTATAAGAAAATAGAGATTTTAAAATCTATAAATTACTATAGGATTATAATACAATAAAAATATAATAAGAAAAAACATAGTATATTAACTATTATACTATACTACTAAGCTAACTCTTTTTTATATAAATAATTAATAATTTAATATTAATTTTAATATATTTTATTATTAAATAATAAATATAATAGTATTACTTTTAAAGCCTTTTCTTTTAAATAGCTTATACTTTAAAAGGATAAGCTTAATCTTAGCCTTATAATATATAATAATTTAATATAATAAAGCCCTAATTTCTTTATTAAGATAGTATTTATTTACTATAGTAAATTAGATATTAATAACTTAGATCTTTTAATATATATATTTATATATAAAGTTAGATTTAGAAGGGGTATTACCTTTATAGATAAGATAATATTAAAATAATATTTTAATTAATATTATTTATAAATATATTTATTATTACAAATAATAGTATTATAACCCTATTAGCCATAGAACTAACTACCTTAGATAGTAAGCTATTAAGTTATATAACCTAGGAAAAACACTAATATAAATTATAATAGCTAGATTAGATATAGAATATAATATTATTAAGTACACTAACCTAACCCCTTATAATAGTACTAGTATAATATTACTTATCTATTTTTTTTTAAATCTAATACTAATTAATAAAGCTTTTTATATTTTAATAAAACCCTAAAGAAAAGATATTAAATATAAATATAAAAGATATATTAAAAATAGATATCTAGATATAATTATAAAGGTAAGCTTTTAGGGTTAATAGTAATTTAGAAAGTAATATTCTTAATAAAAACCTTCTACTAAATTTTACTAAACCCCTTATCTATTATAAGAAATACTAATTTAAATAAATATCTAGTATTAGCTTAGATCTAGAGATAAGAAAGAATTCTATAATTTATCCTATAATCTTTTTTATAAAGAATATTATAATAAAACTAAAAAAGGTAGTATAGTATAATAGTTAGTATACTATGTTTTTATAGAGACTAGGGTTTAATTCCCTGTACTAGCTCCTAGCCTAGGAAATAAGTAAAGAGTTATTATAACTAGTTACTTTTCCCTATTAGGGTTTTTATAAGCAATAATTATAATTATAATAATTATAATAAAAAGCTCCTATTACTTCTTATATAGTATAACTAGTAATAAATGCTATATAAAGATATATCCTATTTATAGGTTAAATTAAGTAGTTTAAAAGGGTTTGTTTAAAATAAATAAATAAAAAAATGAAACTATTAAAATATTTATAGAAAAAAGTATACTTAAAATTATTATTAATCTTAACTAAGAAAAGATTAAATACGATCTTTCTAAATAAATTATAAAATATAATATCCTCTTAATTATTAACTAAAAGAAAGTAAATCTATTAAAAGAAAACCCTTTAAATTTTATAAAAATATAAATTAATAATTACCTTACATATATAATCCACTCTTATAAGGATTCTAAGGATTATAATAATAAGATAATTAAAATATTTTAAAATAATTTTAATAAATAAAAAAAAGTAATATTTAAGAAAGAAATTATAATATTATTAAAAAGCTATAAAATACTCTTTTTAATAAAATAATAAAGATTATAAGGAATAGATTAAGAGTAATAATAAATTTAGTTAACTTTTTAATCTCTAAGATTAATATATAGCTAATATAATATAATACTTAATTACTTTTATAATAAAATACTTCCTAAGTATTAATAGAAGTACTAAGAGAATTTATAGCTATTATATCTATCTTAGTAATAATACCTTTAAATATAAAATTACTTACTATACTAATAAATACTAAGTAATATAATATCTTTATTAATATAATTAATAAAGGTATTATAAAGATAATAACTAAACTAAATAAGATCTATATAAATAAGAACTAATATAATAGTAAGTAAAATAATGTTTAATTAATTAAAATTACCCTTTTTAAAAATAAATATAAATAAATTATTATACTAATTAAAGGATATACTAAAGTATTTTTAATTATATTTACTAAAAAGATATAATAGTATTATATTATAGCTATGTATATCAAGCCCTTAACTCTATATATTAAGCAGCCAAATTATAGCTAGTTATAGCAGGACATCCCTCCACCTACAAGACTAGGATTTAGCTATAAATCTAATAAAATTTAGTAATATTATATTATACTTAATCTATATTATATTTTTAGCTTAATATAAAGTATATCAATTAAAGCTATTATAATATAAGAAATAATACTTATAATTTATTACTAACTAATACCTAAAAAGTATTTTTAGCCTTTATAACCAATATATCTATTTTATCCTCAAATTTAACTATAATACCACTATCCTAGTTATCTAGCTATAGTATTATAATTATAATTTCACGCTATTACTATTATAACTATAATACCTCTATAACCTTATTATTATTATTATTATTACTACCCTTATTAATATCCTTATTATGAGCATTATTAGTATTATTAAAATCCTCCTCCCAAGCTAGAATTTATTAATATAACCTCTATATTATAATCCCTAGCTTATAGGTATTACTAGCCTTAAGTTACTATAGCCTAAGTAAGATTAATAATAATAGCTTATAGTTAATAGCAATAGGAGCTATTAAAGGCAATAGTATTATTAGCTTTATTAGTATTATATATAATTTTAATCTCTTTAAAGCCTAGGGTAATATAATAGCCTTGGTAGCCTTAAAGGCAGTAATAAGGTTAGCTATATAAGGGTCCCTTTTAATATAATTAATAAGGCCTCCCTTCTAAAGACTAATACTCCCCTTTAGCCTGCTTTTTCCTTGTATAATAAGGGGATTAAATAGTATAAGTAAAAGTAATATATTAAGATTAGGCTTATTATATTCCTAATACTAGAAAATATTAACCTTATTAGGCTTAATAGGCTTTTTATATATTAGCTTCCTATAAATAAGATAATAGTAAGGTAGCCTATAAATAGTCTATATTATATATAGTAGATATAGCTTAATTAGGGGCTTCTTAAGGTTATAATTAAGGCTCTTTTACTCTTTTATAATAAGGGATAATACCTTAGGGGATATTTAATTATAAATAGGGATATAAAGAAATTATAATATATAGATTAATACCTTATTTCTTTTTTATATTTACTTAGAAAGGATATTAGCCTTTTAGTTATTCTAAAATAATATTAATTTCTAGAAGATTATTACTAAGTCCCCTATATTAGCCTAAATAATCCTTTTTATTATTATATAAAGAGACTTAATTAAAAAGGTTATTAAGTAATTATAATAATAATAATAGTTAATATAGTATTAAATGATTTTCTCTTTTTATAGATAAATTTATATTTTAAGGGTATAATTAATAGCTTTAGAGAGGAAAAGTATATAATTTTTAAAGGCTATAAGATTATTACTAAAATCCTTAAATATAGGGCTATTTATAAAATTATTCTAATACTAAAGGAACTCTTAGAAGGCAGGGGCTTACTATATATAACTAGTAATTAGATCCTTTATACCTTCTGGAAAGAAATGCTAATACTTTGCTAATATATTTATATTTATATGCTAATAGTAAAGTAAATAAGGTATAGTATAAAAAGTAGTGTGGTTATTAATAGCCTTTATAAGAATAAGCTTATAATTAGTTATAATAATCCTTAGTATTAATAGACTATAATCCTTTAATAGCTAAAGTAATTAGCCTAGGGCCTAGGTATATTATACCTTTATTTTACTATTTATAAAGATAATTATAATTTAAAAGCCTTAATAAGTAAAAGTTATTTTATATATATTAAATAAAAATATATTAAATTAATTAGTTTTATATATATTATTATAAAGGATTATATTACAAGAACTAGAATAAAGCTTAATACCTAAGAGAGAAGTAATAAAAAGATATAAAATATAATCCTCTTTATTATAAAGATTATAATAAAAAAAGTCTTCTTTCTTTAGTTAGTTAATTAACTACTTTATTAATATTCTACTTATTAGTTTAAAATAATAATAAGAGCAAAGGAGATTATTTATATTATCTTTAGTAATTATATAGATATTAAGATTATTATTAATATATAGCTAAGTAAGGATTTAAATAGGATAAATACTAATATTTTACTATAATATAATATTAATCTTATACTTTTAAATATCCTTATTTTAATATTATAAAAATATATTAGCCTAAAGCAAATTATAATTATATATATTAGCCTAATTAGCCTATATATATTAAATATACTAGTATTAATTAGACTATCTCTATTATACTAAGTAATATTAATATATAATTATTTAAGAATTAGTATTTTACTTTTTTAATTTATATATTAATTTGGATAATTAGTCTTTATAGGGGTAGCCTTTACTATAGTAAAGTATTATATATATTAGATTAATAGTAAAGGGTTTTTTATAGTAAATAGTAAGACTATAGCCTCTATCATTAGCTATTATATTAGCAGTTTATTAGGCCTCTTTAAAAGAAGGAAATATTAGCTTAAAAAGAGCCTCTATTATAATATATATATTATAAGTAGTTAGGGTAATATATATATATAGGTAATATATATATAGCTAGTTATAATAATAGATATAGGTAGTATGTAGAGTAAGTTATATTAGAAAGCAATATAATATATCTTAGTTACTATACTAATTTATATATAAGAGCTAATATTAGATATCTTTAGCTTACTAAGTTATCTAAGCTATAATTTAGCTGCTTAATATATAGAGTTAAGGGCTTAATATACATAGCTTATATTATTTTATTTACCTAGAAAAGATACTTATATAAAATACTATATAAGAAGATTTAAAATTATTTTAAAACGGAAAAAACTATCTAAGCCTATTAAAATAACCTCTAAATAATAATTTGAAAAAATCTTATCTAAAGATTTTAAATATATTATTACTTAAGAATATTAAAATATTTATTTAAAATATCTAATAAATCTATTATAAAATCTATAATAGCAAAGAAAATAAAAAAGAACTTTACTAAACCCTCCTATTATCTATTAATAGTATTATAAAGAGACTAATACTATAGTTATTTAAATAATAATTATATTTACTCCTAGAATTGCCTAGTTAAGCCTCCTACTTATATTTTAACTAAATATAAATAGTATTATAAAGTATAATATAGCTTAATATAAATATATAAGTATATTTAAAGGATTAATTAGTAATATCTAAATATTACTAAAGATAGTAAATAATAATAAAATAAGTAATATAATTTTTTTATTAATTATAAATTCACCTAAAATAAATAATATTATAAGAAAAGAGTATTTAAATAAAATAACTATTAATAATAAAAATAATAATAATATTTTATATATTACTAATAAAAATATTAATTAATTAAATATTTTAAAAAGGAGTTTTAATAGTTAAAATAAAAATAATTTAATATATAAGATTATAAAATAAAATTATTAAATAATACCTATTAAATCTTCTTAATAATATATAAAGAAGAAAATAATAATAATATTAATTAATAAATAAACAATATTATCTAAGAAATAAAATAACTTAGAAATAATAATAATAATTTTAAGAAAAAACTAAAAACCATATAATATATTATATACTTTATTATTATAATAAATAAAACTAAGTAATTCTTTAAGACCTATAATCTAAATAATAAAAATATAATTATTATCCTTTACAATTAAGTATTTATTTATACTTTTATAAAAAAAGACCCTTAGACTAAGAAAGTAAAAAATAAGATATACTTTACTATAAATTAATATAATTACCTTAGACTAAGAAAGTAAAAAATAAGATATACTTTACTATAAATTAATATAATTATAAAGTATTTTAAGGGATTATCCTAAATATAAAAGTAATTATTATACTAATTACTAGCTTTCCCTAGGTATAAGTACTAAGAAAATTAATACTCTTACTATTAATTAATAAAACTAAAGATTATAAAATTAAATTTAATAAGAATTTAATAATATTAAATAGTATTTATATTTAATTAAAATATAAGCAGGAGGCTTAACTAGGCAAATCTAGGAGTAGATACAATTAGTATTTAAATAACTATAGTATTAATCTCTTTTTACCCTAATTAATAAAATAATTAACTTTTTATATTTTATAATCTTAATACCCTTTTAATATTAAAGATAATATACTCTTAGACCTATCCTAATATTTAAGTAGCTTTCTTTATAGGTTTATCCTAGGAATTATAATATTTTCACAGTCACAGGTCTAGCAGCTGCTAAGGGGGTTGTTATTATATTTATCTCTATCTCTTCTAGGTAGCTAGGGCAATAAGGCCTAAAGTTAATATTAGGATTACATTGTATAATTTAGAATAATACCTTTTCTAGGTCAAGATAAGGCTATATAGTAGCCTTATTACTAATAGCTAAAATAATAAAAATATATACTATTTAATAGTATAAATAATATTCTAATACTTAAGCTTTTCTCTTTTATATTAAGGCCTTTATTTTAGGTTAAATAACCCTTACTGTTTGCTTTTATAGTAAATAGCTCTTATTATTATATTTTATTCTTTATTATTTAGCCTTTTATTTAAATTATTACTTTATTATTATTAATAAACTACTCTAGGGCATAATTAGGTAATATCCTTATAAGGGTATTAGTTAGATTATCTTTTCTATTAACTTATCTTACTTTATAAAGCTTATATCTTTTATAGGATTATTTTAATATTATAATATTAATTATTAATCTTTTCTTTTTTATTATTTTAATTTTTATAAGGTATTTATATAGGGAATATAAATTAATATAAATAATAATTAAAATAAGAGTTAAATTAAGCTAATTAGTTATTTTTATAAGTGTTATTATAAAAAAATATATAATATTAGCTCTTATTATTATACTATAGATTTTAATAGTAAATATATTTTAAGTAATTTATTAGTATTTAATTAAATTAAAATATATAATATTTTCCTTTATTATAAAAACTCTATTATTTATATATATATAAAAATTTTTTAAAAAAAAAACCCCTTTTTAATTGCTTAACTTAACCTACATATATAAATAGGATGCTTTCTTATTTAGCATTTAGTTAGATTTTACAAGGAGCAGTAGGAGGTTTTATTATAATTATTCTAGTTACAATTATCGCCTATAAAAACCCTAGTAGGGAAGAATGACTAGTTATAATAACTCTTTTACCTATTCCCTGGGCTATATATTTATTTATAATAAAAATAATAAATCTAAATTATAAAAAAAAGATTAAAATTATTTATAAATACTCTATTAATAAATATAAATAGCATTATTATTATAAGATTAAGTAAGATAAATATAAAGCTATGGTTAAGATTATCTTTTCACTATTAAAGCTATTTATTTAGAGCTTTTACTTAGGCTATACTAGGCTCTTAGTATTATATAATAATTAATAAATTATAACATATTTTAGGTTAATAAATTAAAATTATATAGGCTTCTTATACTTATTATTTAATATACTATTACTTTATAAGCTTAAGTTTCTTAGCTTTAATTATCATAATCTTTTTCTTTTAGCCCTTTTAGTAGATAGTAATTATATTGCCTTTCTTAAGGGTTATAATAGCTCTATTAAAATTAAAAGGGTTCTTTTTTAATAGCTTCTTCTTTAGCTTAGCTTTAAATAATATTTTTTGGAGTTTTTCTTTTTCCTTTTATAAGAATTTTTTATTAAATATTTTAATTATATTATTAGTTTATATTCTAATAATAGTAAAATTATTTTTTTCTTTTTAATAAAATTAATAAGTATAGGTTTAAGGTTAATATAGTAGTATAGTGCAATGGTTAGCATGCTATGTTTTTTATAGAGACTAGGGTTTAATTCTCTGTACTAGCCCCTAGCCTAGGGAATAGGTAAAAGAGTTATTATAACTAGTTATTTTTCCCTACTAGGGTTTCTATAGGCAAATAATTATAACTAGAATAATTATAATAAGAAAAAAGCTCTTACTACTCCTTGTAAAATATAACTAGCAAAAAATTCTATATTAAGAGATATCCTTCTTATAGGTTAAGTTAAGTAGTTTAAAAGGTTTTCTTTCTTTTTTTAAAAAAAACCAAAAAAAAGGTTAATATAATTATCTTAAGGTAGTATGGTGTAATAGTTAGCATACTGTGTTTTTTATAGAGACTGGGGTTTAATTCCTTGTACTAGGCCCTAGCCCAGGGAATAGGTAAAAGAGTTATTATAATTAGTTATTTTTCCTTACTAGGGTTTTTATAGGCAATAGTTATAATAGGATTTATTTATAATTATTTTTTACTTTTCTTTAGGATTAGCTATATTAAGATAGTATTAGTAGTATTCTTTTAAGATTATTTTCTTCTTTTTTTTTCTATTAATACTAAAGATTAAGGTTTATAGGTAAAGTTCTTATTATTTATATTTAGTTAAAATATAAGTGGGAGGCTTAACTAGGTAATTCTAGGAGCAGATATAATTAGTATTTAAATAACTATAGTATTAGTCTTTTTTTACCCTAACTAATACAATAATTAATTTTATTTAATATTATAATCTTAATATCCTTTTAATATTAAAGATAGTAAGCTTTATTAGACCTAATCTAATATTTAAGATAGCTTTTTATACTAAGATTAATATATTCTAACTTACTTTTAATATTATTAAAAATAATTAAATCTAAATTATATTTTAAATATTATATTCTTTATAATTTATTATATTCTTTTACCTTAAAATATATTAATAATAAACTTTATATTAAATACTTACTTAATTCTATTAAGACCTTTAAATTAAAGCTTAAAAAGAAAGAGCTTTTTAGGCTATTTAGAATCTTTATTATTAACCTTAAATTATTCCAAAAAATATAATTTATTAAATTTAAGTTCTATATACTTAAAAAGAATAATCTTAATACTAATAATAAAAGGTTTATCTAAAAAGAGTATAAGAAATTTAATATTATTATAAAGAAATTAGATAGAATAATATTTAAGGAGATAATTAAAGTAAAGAAAGATTTTCTTAGAAAAATTAATAGTAATAAATATAATAAGTAGCTAGAAAGAATAATAAATACTATAATCTATATTAAAAACTGCAATAAAAATAGGTCTAAGAGTAAGTGTAAAGGTTATTATTAAAAAGGTATAGAAAATTAGTAATCTAGGCTAGATTTTAAATATCTAGGAAATTAAAAGTATATTTATTTATAATTAATAAATCTAGTTTATAATTAATAATTATTTGAAGTATTTAATTGGATTAGAATAATATTTAATATAGAGCTTATTATTAGTATATTTTATAATAAATAAGTATAAGAGGTTATAAAGAATATAATATTGAGAATATAATTTAGATTTAAGTATTTTTAATAATATTAAAAGTAGGCTAGAATATATTAATCTTAGTTTAATAGGGAAGCTATGTTAAATATTAGTATAGGTTTAATAAAGTTAATTATTTTTAATTTTAAAATGATATTAAGATTATAAAATATATAAAGTTAATTATTTTATTAATTAAAGTAAAAAGAGACTAATATTATAATTAGTTAAATATTAATTATATTTATTCCTAGAATTACCTAGTTAAGCCTTTTACCTATATTTTAACTAAATATATATTAATTAATTAGATATATCAAAAGAGAGTATTAATAATTAAAATATAAATAGTTTAATATATAAGATTATAAAGTAAAATTATTAAATAATACCTATTATACCTTCTTAATAATATATAAAAAAGAAAATAATAATAATCTTAATTAGTAAATAAAAGATATTATTTAAAAAATAAAATAGCTTAGAAATAATAATAATAATTTTAATAAAAAACTAAAAAACTTATAATATATTATATACTTTACTATTATAATAAATAAGACTATAATAATTATAAATAAATACACTTTTAATTTCCTAGATATTTAAAATCTAGCCTAGACTTACAATTTTCCTTAACTTTTTAGACTATCTTATATAGTATCTATTAACAATCTCTATATTTCTTTTTAGCCTTACTTCTATTATTATAGTTCTTAATAAACCTTATAATATC
>PGGA01000013.1:449665-464208 GCA_004380915.1 Calonectria pseudonaviculata
ATAGTCCTTTCTAGCTACTAATTATACTAGCTATTATTAATATCTTTAAAGAATTTATTTTCTTTTAGCTTTATATCCTTAAATTTACCTAAAATACACTTATTTATTATCTTATTAACCTTTTTATAATCCTTTTAAATAAAATCTTTATTATTAATATTAATATTATTCTTTTAAAATTATTAAAGCTTAAAATTAATAATTTTATATATTTTAAAATAATATAAAGGTAATAATTTTAATCTTAGATAGTATAAATAGTCTATATTAAAGGAGAATCTATTTATAGTATTTAATTAGATTAGGAGAGTATTTAGTATAAAGCTTATTATTAGTATATTTTATAGTAAATAGATATAAATAATAATAAAG
This sequence comes from Calonectria pseudonaviculata, assembly GCA_004380915.1. Classification (NCBI taxonomy): domain Eukaryota; kingdom Fungi; phylum Ascomycota; class Sordariomycetes; order Hypocreales; family Nectriaceae; genus Calonectria; species Calonectria pseudonaviculata. The sequence continues at coordinate 450,038 of PGGA01000013.1, forward strand.
AATATAGTATTTAAAATATAGTTTATATTTAGCTATTTTTAATAATATTAAAAGTAAGCTAGAATATATTAATTGTAGTATAATAGGGAAGCTATATTAAATATTAGGATAGGTCTAATAAAATTCATTATTTATAATATTAAAAGGGTATTAAGATTATAAAATATATAAAGTTAATTATTCTATTAGTTAGGGTAAAATAGATTAATATTATAGTTATTTAAATACTAATTATATCTACTCCTAGAATTGCCTAGTCAAGCCTTCTACTTATATTTTAACTAAATATAAATAAATAAGACTAAGTAATTCTTTAAAACTAATTATTAGTTTATTAGTATAGTTAAAGGAATAATACCCTATAAGATGGTTATATAGCTCTCCTTGTGATTTATAGCTAAGGTAGATATACTATAACCCTATCTAAGTAAAATTAAAAGAGAAGATTAGATATTAATAAAACTATTACTAAAGAACCCCCTAGTAGCTACTAAAGACCCCTTTTATAACCTTAGCTAGTTTATATTATTAACCCCTAGAACTTACCTATACTAATTAGTTTTAAAAAGTATATAAATATAATTCTATAGATTAGTAAAATATTAAATAAAGAGATATATTATTAAGTACCTAGTTTATTAGTAATAAATCCTTATATATTAATTTAGATTAATATTATATTCTTATTTAATTATAATTACTATAACTATCTAAGAAAATATAAAATTATTCCCTATATTTATTATATAGAAAATTCATTTTATTTTATTTATAATAAACCTATATATTACCTTAGTATATAAAAAGAGTATAATAAACTAAAGAAATTTAATTTTATATTCCTTTAATTATATATTTTCTTAATATTATTATTTAAAGCTTATAAGAAGATAATATTATTATTAAAGGATTAGAGATAGACTTAGACATTATTACCTTTTAATTGCCTAATAAATATAAAGTATATTAAGGTAAAGTAAAAGAATTTCTTAAATAGCTTTTAATTCTAATAAAGCTTATATTATAGGTAAACCTATAAATATAAGAACTCTATTATTTAGTATATAATTATAAGATATATAATAAAAAGGAAGTAAATATTAAAATTATATATTTTATAATACTTAATATATAAGAAGACCTAAAAGGATTTTAAATTTTTAATATATTATAATTAAACTTTAGTAAAAGAGAAATAGAATATTAAAAGAAGATAAGAATAGTAAAGATATTTTATAATTTTCTTAGAAATTATAATATTAAAATTACTAATAAAAGAAAATCTATTTTTAAAGTTCTTAATAAGATTACTAATTAAAAGAAATTCTATTATTAGATAGAAAAAGAAGCTAAAGCTTTTTAAAAGACTAATAAAGAATTCTAATTTTATTACTAAGACCCTTATTTTATTCCTAGGATTATTAAAAAGGTATAAAAATTATAAATAGTAATATTATAAGATATTATATTATTATAATTAATTATAATTTTATTAATACTATCTTCCTAATTAGTATAGACTAAGGTAATCCTAACTTAGAATATATAAATAATATCTATAAATACCCTTTATAATTAAAGTTTAATATATCTTTAGAATACCTTATTATATTTATAATATCTATCTTAACTCTAAATATTATAATTAATAATAATAATATTATTTTATTAAAAAACTCCCTTATCCTAAAGTTATACTTAAGAAATCCTAATAAATAAAAAGCTAAATAATAAAGACTTTATTTAGCTTAAAAAGAATTATTCTAATGATTTAAAGTATAATAATAAGATATATAAGAATTTTAATTTAAAATTTAAATATTTTTATAATTAATATCTAATTATAAATATTAATAAATTCTTATATATAAAGGTATTCTAAGTTATATTTAAAGGAAAGGCAAAGAAATATTATTTTATTATAATAATTATTAATAAAGAATTTATACCTTATAATTAAATTTTTATAAAAATAAAATAAGAATTTAAAAATAAATAAATTCTTAATAAATATTATTAAGAATAATATACCTTATATATTTATACTTAGATAGAGTAAATCCTAGGTATAAAATAATAAGAAGCCTTTTATAAGTTCTTTAATTAACTTAAAGTGCTTTAATAGGTATTATAAAGTATTCTAAAGAATAATAAGATTATATAAGTATAATTACTTAGTATATATAATAGTATTAAAGAATTATAAAGTATAATATTAAACTCTCTCTTAATATATAAGAAAGTATATTTATAGCTTTAATATACCTTTATTAATATAAATATACTAATATAATATACTAAGTTTATACTAATTATATTAAAAGAATAATTTATAATAAAATAAATATATAAATATTATAAGAATAATTAATAAGAACTTTTATAGCTAAAATATTAAAGTAAATATTATAAAGATAATTCTATCTTAAAGTAATTATATTAAAAGAATAATAAATACTATATATACCTTAAAGAAGGATATTTCTTAATAAGATATATAGTAAAAAAATGAAAAGAGGTATATAAAAAATATAATAAAATTAGAGAGAATTTTTACCTTAATAAAGCTATTTATAACTTATATTTAGCTAAATCTAATAAATCTAATAATAATATAAAAACTAGAAAAGGAAAAAAGAGTAATAATAATAAAGATTAATTTAAAGTAATTCTTATAAAGATATATATTTATTTTATAAATACTATTAAAATTATTAACTTACCCCTTATTTTAATTATATTTATAGAGTAAGTAATTATTTATTATTTTATATAAAAAAGCCTCTTTTATAATCTTTAAATGGAATTATAAGAAAATATAATAAAATATATATTTAATAATTACTATAACTTAAATAAGTTCTATAGTATTATATTTAATACTAGAGCTATAAAAATAATAGCTTATATTTAATAAATAATAATTATATTAATTAAATTAGATATATTTAAAGTAAGAAAAGTAATTATTAGATTTAGAGTAAGAATACTATAGCTATCTCTTAATATAATAAATATTATTATATTATTAGAAACTTTCTTATTTTATATTATCTCTATAAATATACTATTTCTTCTATATTTATATAATATAAATATACTAAATATTTACTTTTATAATTTTTATAACTATCTTAAATAAAGTAATATCTAAGTACTTATTATATAGAAATAGGGATATTTATAGTAACTATTAAATAATAAGAAAGCCTTAGTATAATATAATCTTATTAATATTAAACTCTAGTAATTATATTATTAATATAATTATCTTTCTATTAATAGGCTATATAAATTACTAATAACAGCTAGTTATTTTATAGATAAATAAGTAATTAAAAAGTTAACTAAGATTTACTAAAATATTAATTAAATATTAAAGTATTTTAAAAGTTTAAGTTTATAATTTAAAATAATTCTAAATTTAATTATTATATGATTATAAATATTATATATCTTAAAAGTAAATCTATATTATATATTATTAATAAGGGGGCTAGTAATATATTAGCTATACTACTAGTATAGTTAAGTTAGTAACTAAGATTAGAAACCTTAGTTAGGGATTAACTAAGTTAGTTTAAATCTGGTAATACCTAAAGCTAAATTTTAGCTAATTATATGAAATATTAACCTTAGTAGCTTACTTTATATTAAAGAGTAGATATAACTTAGGAATATAAATCTGCTAGAGATTTCAATACTAATAGTAATCTAAGTATAAGGTTGTTCCTTTAAAAGATTATTATATTATAGCTATATAGTAGATAGAAATAATATAAAGAAATTGAAATATTATTAATAAAATAATTATATTTAATATTATCTTTTTTTTACTTAATATATTTATACTAATTATTTAAAAGGTAACAAAGATATATTAGATTAAACCCTATATAGGATTACTTTATTAATTATAAACTAGACTTATTAATTATAAATAAATATACTTTTAATTCCCTAGATATTTAAAATCTAGCTTAAACTACTAATTTTCTATAACTTTTTAATAATCTTTATACTTACTCTTAAACCTATTTTTATTATAGTTTTTAATATAGATTATAATAATTATTATTCTTTCTAGCTACTTATTATATTTATTACTATTAATTTCTCTAAGAAAATCTATCTTTACTTTAATTATCTTTTTAAATATTATTTTATTTAATTTCTTTATAATAATATTATATTTTTATATATTTTTTTTAAATAAACTTTTTATTATTAATATTAAGATTATTCTTTTTAAATATATAAAACTTAAATTTAATATATTATATTTTTTAATATAATTTAAGATTAATAATAAAAGTTTTAAATAGCCTAAGAAGCCCTTTCTTTTTAAGCTTTAATTTAAAGGTCTTAATAAGATTAGGTAAATATTTAATATAAAGTTTACTATTAATATATTTTAAGGTAGAAGAATATAATATATTATAAAGAATATAATATTTAAAATATAGTTTAAATTTAGCTATTTTTAATAATATTAGAAGTAGGCTAGAATATATTAGTCTTTATATAATAGGGAAGCTATTTTAAATATTAGGTTAGGTCTAATAGAGTTTATTATTTTTAATATTAAAAGGGTATTAAGATTATAATATTAAATAAAGTTAATTATTCTATTGGTTAAAGTAAAAAGAGATTAATATTATAATTATTTAAATACTAATTACATTTATTCCTAGAATTGCCTAGTTAAGCCTTTTGCTTATATTTTAACTAAATATAAATACTTTAAATAGATCCTCTTTTAATATAAACTATTTAAACTATCTAAGATTAAAACTATTACTTTTATATTATTTTAAAAAATAAATATTATTAATTATAAGCTTTAATTACTTTAAAAGAATAATATTAATATTAATAATAAAGATTTTATTTAAAAGGAGTATATAAAAATTAATAAGATAATAAATAAATATATATTAGGTAAATTTAAGGATATAAGACTAGAAAAAGAGAGGTTCTTAGTAGATATTAATAATAGCTAATATAAGTAATATCTAGAAAGGATTATAAATATTATAAGGTTTATTAAGAACTATAATAATAAAAGTAGGGCTAAAAAGAAATATAGAGGTTGCTAAAAAGTTAAGGAATATTAGTAGTTTAGGCTAGATTTTAAATATCTAGGAAATTAAAAGTGTATTTATTTGTAATTATTATAAAAAGAGTATATAAAAATTAATAAAATAATAAATAAGTATATTTTAAGTAAATTTAAGAATATAAAGCTAAAAAAAACTTATTATAATTTTATTATATTATAATTCTATAGTAATTTATATATTCTAAACAGATCTTCCTTTTTTTATTAGTTCCTTTTTCTTTTTTGTTTTTAAATTTAATTATCTATATTAAAGTATTAAGCTATTTATTATTATTATTTATATTCTTTATAAATTTCTTTTAAGAGTTATTTAAGCTATATCTTTTTTCTATAAATAATTAATAATTTAATATTAGCTTTAATATATCTTATCATTAAGTAATTAATTTAATAGTATTACTATTAAAGCCTTTTCTCTTAAGTAACTTATACTCCTAAAAAATAAGCTTAATCTTAGCCTTGGAATATATAATAAATTAATATTAAAGGCCTAATTTCCTTATTAAAGTAGTATTTATTTATTATAATAAATTAAATATTAATAGCCTAAATCTTATAATATATATATCTATTTATAAAATTAGATTTAAAAGGGATATTATCTTTATAAATAAAATAATATTAGAATATAGATATTTTAACTAATATTATTTATAGGTATATTTATAGGTATATTAAAATATACTAAATCTAGCTATTAAAAAAGCTATTTTTATATTATATTTTATTTTTATTAGAAAAGGCTTTATAGGTTTTATTTTATATTACCTTTAGGCTTTTAAGGTAATTATAAGTATAAGGGTAATTATACTATAAAATTTAAAAGTCTAAAGGATTAATATACTTCTTAGTATTACTATCTTATTAAGCTATTTCTCTTAGGGGGATATAAATCACTTTTATACCTTAATAAAGCTAAAACAAATTAGGTTCTTAGAAAATATTAGTAATAATTAATATAATTAATAGCTAAAAAGGACTATAGATATCATAAGGTTTATTAAGAACTATAAAAATAAAAGTAAGGCTAAAAAGAAATATAAACATTACTAAAAAGTCAAGAAAAATTAATAATCTAGGCTAGATTTTAAATACCTAGGAAATTTAAAGTATATTTATTTATAATTAATAAGCTTTTTATACTCTAATTAATATATTCTAGTATATATCTAATATTAATATTACAGTAATATAGTACAGTGGTTAGCATGCTATATTATTATAGAGACCAGGGTTTAATTCCCTGTACTAGCCCCTGGCCCAGGGAATAGGTAAAAGAGTTAATTATATTTAATTATTTTTCCCTACTAAGATTTTTACATATAATAATTATAATTAGAATATTATTTAAAAGCTCTTATTACTCCTTATAAAATTTAATTAAATACTAAATAAAAAGTATCCTATTTATATAGGTTAAGTTAAGTAGTTAAAAGGGGGTTTTTAAAAAATAAAAAAATTTATTATTATTATAAATAAATAAATATTAATGTTTATCTATTATATTAAGGGCTTGGATAGGTTTAGCTACTCCTCTAACCTTTTGTTGCCCCACTGTAATAAAAATTTACTATTAAAAACCCCTAGATAAAAATACTGCGTAATACTACATAACCTTTACAGCAGGAAGGATAATGAAAAGTAGCATTATATTAAACAATGTATGCGTGAACAATGGAGGCTCTTACCCAGCCTTGAATAGTAACCACAATATCAGGAGCGCTAGCTTCCGGAACTTTGTTATCGCCACCGGTTGAGTTAATAGATATTGTTATGATTACCATAAGAACTCAAGAAATTCATCTCGTCTGTAGGTCGGTGGCTTGTCAAACCACCATTGATATCATTCATACCCAACTATGACAGGAAATAGCCCGGGTGTGTATGTCAGGTCACCAAAATATATTCAAGGGATTGCAAGAAGGCTTACTATTCTCACCACTTTTAGTTAATGTTGCTCGGGTATGGGGACCCATAGCACTGATGGATTTTGTGAGTTCTTACGGTATTTAACCCTCACACCTTTCAGGATGGGTGCATTTCCAACGACAATAAAGTTCAAAATTAGGTCACAAGACTGTTACCTGTGTCAATAAATGGTCAACCTTGTGGCACCCATCGCAGGAGCTGCTGATTTCATTGGCGATTATCTAATATATTTTCTGCTATGAAAAGAACCTTACTCGTAGAAAATGAATTAATAGATCTAGAATAGAAATACTAGGAAAATAGAGACTGAAATACAACTTATTAGACCGACATTTAACCCTTGGCTGTCAACAAGAATACATCTTAATGCGTTCCTGAAATAGGTTTATGAAGAAATGCCCCTTGACCCATTTTTACATTTTCTTTTCTATGGTTGTGTATCCATTTTAAAAAACCTAGCTTTACTGAATCCACCGTAGTACCTTGTGTCTCCGATGGTTGTTGTAGGAAGACTTCGTATAGATTCCCTTAGACAGCCATATTTCTATATTACAATCATATAAAGTCCTCCACCTTAGTCTGCCTTGACTCCTCAATCTCTTTTTATTTGTTCATTTTGAGATCCTAAGTTAGTAATTTCATCTCCTCGATCCCACAAACGACACCCCGACTTGGCTTGGCGTCTTAGCCATTAACCACTCACCCCCCTCCCCTTCAAAAAAATGAAGTTTCCAAAAATATCCCGTGGCCTTTTGTCAGTCCTGGCATTTTTCTCTTCTACAACCGCCCGACCTCCAATTAGTTCACAAGAATGTACTTTGGACCAGTACTACTGTGGTAATCATCTTGATGAGATTATAGGTAAAGCTCACTGAATTGGAAACTTGTGATTTTGGCTCATGATCTAATCTGTTTATAGGAAACGCCGATAAAATCGAAGAACTTGCGCGCAAAGGGGGCATTGGAGGTGGAATGCCCGCAAACTATCTATTTCGTTGCAACGTCATTGGCCGTACTGGAAGGCTTGAGCTAGACATAGCAAGGCACTGCGAACATGGTTGCAAGAGCGATAGCCAATCTACAAACAGCTACTGCCTTCAGAAACCAGCATCTTGGTATGCTAAAGATCTGATGAGAGAATACAGGGATGTGCGGCGTTAATCGTCCAATTTCACTGCATCGTTTGTGTGGGGCCATTGTACCACGGGCAAAAGACGCCGTGACATGAAATATGGAGGGAATGTCATTAGGATGTGTGCCTTAGGTTTATATCAACAGTCAACGGATACCTAGTACTAAGATAAGGTAAAATTAAAAGACGATCTACCTACCCTCAAACCTAAACAATACTTGGGTTTGAGCTTATCTAAAAGACATGTGCGATTCGCGACACAAGTCAATGAAAGGACAAAACTTGCTCCACGGCTGCGTGACATTTAATGATATGTACTGAGTGGATACCTATCTAGGCCCGATATTTGCTCAAAATCTCTCATTCAATCAGATCGTTGTGATTACTACACACTTTACGACCAAAGGCGGTTATTTTGGGTTGGGCCCATTAAAGGTTACACTTGGAACCGAGGCCCACAGCATTACCAGGCGCAAGACACCTTATATTCCGTGAAAACAGTTAGATATAGATTGCTGATTCGATTTCAAATCACCATAAGCAAAAAATAGGTATATCTTGGTCGGAGAGACATATGGGTATGGACTAATGGACGGGGAGGCAACACGACTTGATCTCGATGGAGTGTAAAATACATATTTCTTAATATCAATCTGAAGATTGGAATTATAGGTCCCATAGCATGCATCACTGTGTGGATTTTCATTATTCCCAATTCTATAGGGAAAAAAAGGGAGCGCAGGCATTCACGCGCGTCCTTGAGGTGCGAGCTTTTCATTCCCGCCCTCTTGCTGGCATAACGCTAGAAGCTTGAGGTCTTTGTACATCCAAACATTTACCCTAAATTCATGTGCTGTTGATCTATGTTCTTTGATTAGGGATCCAGTATACGCAGCCTAATTGCTTTTTTTCCTATTAGATTACATAGCTTATTACCATGCTATAGGCTAATGTTAAATTCTTAGATTAGTGAAAAGGTACTTATTATTATTCTCTACTTTAAACTATACTATCTGCCTTAAATATACTAAAATAATTATATCAAGTAGTATTTTAATCTAATATTTTTTAATAGTAAATATTAATATAAAAGCATTAATTAAAACAATAGATAAAGTAATCCCTTATACCTTAGAGTGTAATTATTAAAAAGAAAGCGGATAGGATTGGCTTTAGATATATAATTTAGTTATTTAATAAAGGTTATTATATATGTAACTTAACCTAGTTAGCCCTATTTACCTTTGTAACTTCTCTGATATATAGTTAAAATATAGTAGTTTAATCTTAAGTTTATAACTAAGGTTTATAGCTATTTAGATTAGTGGATTAATAATCTATTTTAAGTTAATAGTAAACTAATTAGATAATTAATCTTTAAATATTATAAGTATTATAAATTAGTTATTAGGATAGTAGTTTCTAAGGAATCTTAAAATCTAAATACTTTTAATAATCTTTAAACCTAAGGTTTAAAGAAATAATGAATACTTTAGATAATTATTTGATAGTAATACTTAGTAGTATTTTTATTAAGGTATAAAAATGATTTATATTCTCCTAAAAAGAGTAAAAGCTTAATAAGGTAATAATAGTAAGGAATATGTTACATTTTTAGACTTTTAAATCTTATAATATAATTATTTTTATATTTATAATTACTTTAGAAGCCTAAAGGTAATATAAAATAAAAATTATAATATTTTCTCTAATAAAGATATAATATAAGAAAAAGATAGCTAATAGTTAAAATTAGTATATTTTAATATATCTATAAATATACCTACAAATAATATTAATTAAAATATTACTTAAATATTATCTTATTATTATAAAACATAATATTATAATCCTATTAGCTATAGAACTAGCTACCTTAGATAGTAAGCTATTAAATTATATAGCCTAGGAAAACTACTAATATAACTTATAATAGCTAGATTAGATAAAATATTAAGTATTATTAAATATATTAACCTAGCCCCTTTATAATAATACTAATATAATATTACTTATTTATTCCCTTTAAAATCTAATATTAATTAATAAAGCTTTCTATAGATTAATAAGGCTCTAAAGAAAAGATATTAGATATAAGTATAAAAAATATACTAAAAAGAGATATTTAGATATAATTATAAAGGTAAGTTCTTAGGTTTAATAGTAATTTAGAAAGTAATATTTTTAATAAAAACTATTTATTAGATTTTATTAAACCCCTTATTTATTTTAAGAAATATTAATCTAGATAAATACTTATTATTAATTTGAATTTAAAGATAAGAGAAAATCCTATAATTTGCCTTATAATCCCTTTTATAAAGAATATTATAATAAAATTATTTATATTTAGTTAAAATATAAGTAGGAGGCTTAACTAGGTAATTTTAGGAGTGGATATAATTAGTGTTTAAATAACTATTATATTAGTCTCTTTTTATTTTAACTAATAAAATAATTAACTTTGTATAATTTATAACCTTAATAATAAAACTATTAAGATATTTAAAGAAAAGAATATACTTAAAGTTATTATTATTTTTAACTAAGAAAAAAATTAAATAAGATTTCTATAAATATATTATAAAGTATAATATTCTTTTAATTATTAATTAAAAGAAAGTAAATTTATTAAAAGATAATCCATTAAATTATATAGAAATATAATTTAATAATTATTTTATTAATATAATTTACTTTTATAAGGATTTTAGGGATTATAATAATAAAATAATTAAAGTATTTTAATTTCTTTATATTATTTTCTATTTACTATCTAGCTATAATATAATAATCTTTTAAAGAAAAAACCTTATACTTAGATTACTATTAATATTAAAACCTCTAGGAGATTTATATTCCTAAGTTATATCTGCTCTCTAATATAAAGTAAGCTACTAAGGTTAGTATTTAATATAACTAGTTAAGATTAGCTTTAGATATTATTAGATTTAAATTAAATTAAATTATCTTTAACTAAGGTTCCTAATCTTAGTTGCAAACTTAACTATACTAGTAGTATAGTTAATATATTATTAGCTCTTATAACTAAAGTATTTTAAGGTAATTTTAATAAATAGAAATAATTATAAAATACTTTTCTTAATAAAGAAATAAAGATTATGAAAAATAAATTAAGAGTAATAATTAATTTGGATAGTTTTTTAAATTCTAAGATTAATATATAGTTAATATAATATAATATTTTTTTTAATGTTTTTTTAATTTTTTAATTCTTTTTAAATAAAAACCCCTTTTAAATTACTTAATATAATTTATAAATAGGATATATCTTTATATATTATTTTTTTGCTAGTTAAATTTTACAAGGAGTAATATGAGCTTTTTATTATAATTATTCTAGTTATAATTATTACCTATAAAAACCCTAGTAGGGAAAAATAACTAATTATAATAATTCTTTTACTTATTCCCTAGGCTAGGGGCTAGTGCAGGGAATTAAACCCTAGTCTCTATAAAAACCATAGTACACTAACTATTATACTATATTACCTTATTTATATTTAGTTAAAATATAAGCAAGAGGCTCAACTAGGCAATTCTAGGAGCAGATATAATTAGTATTTAAATAATTATAATATTAGTCTCTTTTTGCTCTAACTAATAGAATAATTAATTTTATTTAATATTATAATCTTAATACTCTTTTAATATTAAAAATAATAAACTCTATTAGACTTAATCTAATATTTAAAATAGCTTTTTATACTAAGATTAATATATTCTAGCTTACTTCTAATATTATTAAAAATAACTAAATCTAAACTATATTTTAAATATTATATTCTTTATAATCTATTATATCCTCTTACCTTAAAATATATTAATAATAACCTTTATATTAAATATTTACTTAATCTTATTAAGATTTTTAAATTAAAGCTTAGAAAAAAGAGCTTCTTAGGCTATTTAGAATTTTTATTATTAATTTTAAATTATTTTAAAAAATATAATTTATTAAACTTAAGTTCTATATACTTAAAAAGAATAATCTTAATATTAATAATAAAAGGTATATTTAAGAAGAATATAAGAAATTTAATATTATTATAAAAACATTAAATGAAATAATATTTAAGAAGATAATTAAAGTAAAAGAAGCTTTTAGAGAAATTAATAGTAATATTTATAATAAGTAGCTAGAAAGGATAATAAGTATTATAATTTATATTAAAAATAATAATAAAAATAGGTCTAAGAGTAAGTATAAAGGTTACTAAAAAGTTATAGAAAATTAGTAATCTAGGCTAGATTTTAAATACCTAGGAAATTAAAAGCATGTTTATTTATAATTAATAAATCTAGTTTATAATTAAAAAAATCAGTTAATAATTTTATAATATTATCTTATTAAGTTTAGTTTTAATAATATTATATATTTATCTTAATAGGCTATAATAATATTCTACTTTTCTAATATTATTATATAGTGTAATAGGTATTTTATTTATATTAATTACTAATATTTAAGTATAATATTTAAATTCTATTAATATAAAGTTTATTCTAATATTATAGATATTTTAATTAAATAGTCCTAGATAGCTATTTATATTTAGTTAAAATATAAATAAAAGGCTTAACTAGGCAATTTTAAGAGTAAATATAATTAGTATAGGGGCTAGTAGTATATTAGCTATATTGCTAGTATAGTTAAATTAGCAACCAAGATTAGGAACCCTAGTTAAGGACAAATTAAGATAGTTTAAATCCAGTAATACCCAAAGCCAATTTAGCTAGACATATTAAATACTAACCCTAGTAGCTTACTTTATATTAGAGAGCAAATATAATTTAGGGATATAGATCTTTTAGAGGTTTTAATATTAATAGTAATCTAAGTATAAGGTTTTTCCTTTAAAAGATTATTATATTATAGCTAAATAGTAGATAGAAATAATATAAAGAAATTAAAATATAATTAGTATTTAAATAATTATAATATTAGTCTTTTTTTACTCTAACTAATAAAATAATTAATTGTATATATTTTATAATCTTAATATTCTTTTAATATTAGAAATAGTAAACTCTATTAAATCTATCCTAATATTTAAGATAGTATTCCTATTATACTAAAACTAAAGCATTCTAGCTTACTTTTAATATTATTAAAAATAGCTATCCTAGATAGCTATTAATCTAGTATTTATTTATATTTAGTTAAAATATAAGTAGGAGGCTTAACTAAGTAACTCTAAGAGCAGATATAATTAGTATTTAAATAATTATAATATTAATCTCTTTTTACTCTAATTAATAAAATAATTAACTTTATATATTTTATAATTTTAATACCCTTTTAATATTAAAGATAATAAACTTTATTAAATCTATTCTAATATTTAAAATAGCTTTCTTATTATACTAAGATTAATATATTCTAGCTTATTTCTAATATTATTAAAAATAATTAAGTTAAATTATATTTTAAATTTTATATTCTTTATAACCCCTTATATCTATTTAGTATTTATATTTAATTAATGCACAAGCAAAAGACTTAACTAAGCAATTCTAGGAGTAAATATAATTATTATTTAAATAACTATAATATTAATTTCTTTTTACCCTAACTAATAAAATAAGTAACTTTATATATTTTATAACCTTAATACCCTTTTAATATTAAAAATAATAAACTTTATTAAACCTATCCTAATATTTTAAATAGCTTTCTATTCTAAAACTAATATTAAGGTATAAAAGTAATTTATATCCCCCTAAGGAAAGAGATAGCTTAATAAGATAATAATACTAAGAAATATATTAAACCTTTAGACTTTTAAATCCTATAATATAATTATCCTTATACTTATAATTACCTTAGAAGCCTAAAGGCAATATAAAATAAAAACTATAAAGCTTTCTCTAATAGAAATAAAATATAATAAAAAGATAGCTAATAGTTAGAATTAGTATATTTTAATATACCTATAAATATACCTATAAATATACCTATAAATA
>PGGA01000013.1:467898-506330 GCA_004380915.1 Calonectria pseudonaviculata
TATACCTATAAATATACCTATAAATATACCTATAAATAATATTAATTAAAATATCTATATTCTAATATTACCTTATCTATAAAAGTAATACCCCTCCTAAATCTAACTTTATATATAGATATATATATTAAGAGATCTAGGCTATTAATATCTAATTTACTATAATAAATAAATACTATCTTAATAAGGAAATCTAGTCTTTATAATATTAAAGTATTATATATTCTAAGGCTAAGATTAAGCTTATATTTTAGGAATATAAGCTATTTAAGAGAAAAGATCTTAATAATAATAATATTAAATTTATTATTTAATAATAAGATATATTAAAGCTAATATTAAACTATTAATTATTTATAAAAAAAAGACTAATTCGTTTGATTTTAATATAACATCTAAGCCTAAATAACTTTTAAAAGAGATTTATAAAGAATATAAATAATAATAATAAGTAGCTTAATAATTTAATATAAATTATTAAATTTAGAATATAATAAATATAAAAAAAAGGAACTAATAAAGGAAGAAAGGTTTTATTAGAATCTATAAATTATAATAAGATTATAATATAATAAAAATATAATAAGATACTAAAACTAATATATTCTAGCTTACTTTTAATATTATTAAAGATAATTAAATTTAAATTATATTTTAAATATTATATTTTCTATAACCCCTTATACCTATTTATTTATATTTAATTAAAATATAAGTAGGAGGCTTAACTAGGTAATTCTAAGAGTAAATATAATTAGTATTTAAATAATTATAATATTAGTCTCTTTTAGCCCTAATCAATAAAATAATTATCTTTATATATTTTATAATCTTAATATCCTTTTAATATTAAAAATAGTAAAATCTATTAAACCTATTCTAATATTTAAAATAGCTTTCTATACTAAGACTAATATATTCTAATTTACTTTTAATATTATTAAAAATAGCTAAATCTAAACTATATTTTAAATATTATATTCTTTATAGCCCCTTATACCTATTTACTATAAAATATACTAATAATAAGCTTTATACTAAATATCCTCTTAATCTAGTTAAATACTTTAAATATATCCTCCCTTAATATAGGCTATTTATATTATTTAAAATTAAAATTATTAATCTTATATTATTTTAAAAGATAAAAATTATTAATTTTAAGTTTTAATTACTTTAAAAGAATAATATTAATATTAATAATAAAGATTTTATTTAAAAGGAATATATAAAGATTAATAAGATTATAAATAAGTATATTTTAAGTAAATTTAAGAATATAAAGCTAAAAGAAAAGAGGTTCTTAGAAGATATTAATAATAATTAGTATAATTAGTAGCTAGAAGGGATTATAGATATTATAAAGTTTATTAAGAATTATAATAGTAGAAATAGGGCTAAAAAGAAATATAGAGATTATTTCTAAAAAGTTAAGGAAAATTAGAAGTCTTAGCTAGATTTTAAATATCTAGGAAATTAAAAGTGTATTTATTTATAATTAATAAATCTAGTTTATAATTAATAAATATAAAAGGAATATTATATAATAAAAAATATTTTAAGTAATATATAATAAAATATAAAGTTAATTGTTCTATTAGTTATGGTAAAAAGAGACTAATACCATAGTTATTTAAATACTAATTATATCCGCTCCTAGAATTGCCTGGTTAAGCCTCCTGCTTATATTTTAACTAAATATAAATAAAATATATCTTTACCTTAAAAGCTAGCCTAAGTATTACATTTTATTACTAAGTTTTCTAAGCTTTTATAAGGATATCTTAAGGTTATTTTACCTTAAAAAGCAAAGTTAGTTATATAATATATAGCTATATTTGTAATACTATTAGTTATATCCAAAAAACGGTTATAGTATAAAGGTGTTCCTAGGTCTATTGCCTAGTTAAGCCCACGGTTGATTTTGTTTACAAATACTCGTTAGCTTATATAGGGCTATGCCCCAGGCAATCTAACTTAGCAAGCTAAGTTAATTACAAAATTATAAGATAGCCACAAAATTATAAGATACCTTATTACCCCGCCCTATCTTTATTCCTATATAATTTATATACTAACCAAGATCCTAAATATTAGGATAAAGCTAATCTATATCTATTTTTATTATTATACCCTTAGAAGCTAACCTAAAGGCAGCAAGGGAGGTATTATAATTATAAGTATATTTTTCTAATACTTATATACACAAAAAGGGATTAAAAGCACCCCTTATAATATAGCAAGCTATTGCCTAGCATAAGGACATATTATATATAATAGTCTCTAAGCTTATTAAGAAGCTTAAGAATAATAATAAGAAACCTAGGCTATTAGCTAATTAACTAAAGCAATTAATAAACAAAGAAAATAAGGCTATTATCTCCTTTATTATTTAGATATAAAGGTCTAGATTTTTAGCTTCTAAGCTAGAAATTAAAAATACTATTAATACCTTTCTATATAATAAAAACCTAAAAATATAGCCTATTAATAAAATATAATATTCCTACTTTTATAATAATTATTCTAAGCTTTAAAGATAATTCTAAAAGCTATTAATAAATTATATAAATCTTAGAAAATTAATAATATTAAGAATATTAAAGAGTTCTTTAAATAGCTTACTAAGGCTATTAGGAACTATAGAATTAATATCTTTAAGTATTAAAATATAGATTAATATAATATTAGAATTATAATACTTAAAAAGAAAATATAATACCTTATTATATATACTAAGTAATAGACTTATACTTAGGTCCTTAATCTTTCTAATTATAAATCCTATATTATTATTAATATAGATAATATTATAAGGAATATAATTCTAGCCTAGGTTATATTTAAAGTATTTCTAATATTAAACTAAGTATATATTAATATTAATCCTAAGATATACTTTATAATATTAAAAATAGCCTTCTTAAATAATAAGATTACTCTTAAGTAAATATAGTACTTTAATAGGTACTTATAGGGTAAATTAGTAATAGTAAAGTATAAAGAAGTCTCTTTAAAGGAATAATTTAATTATAATAAGTTTCTTTAAGATCTTATTTAATAGTATATTTAATATAATATACTATTAATTTCTTATACTATAAATAATAAGATTTATTACCTTCTTATTCTAGATAGCTTTACTAATTATAGCCTTTTTATATTCTATAAGTATTATATTAAATTTAATATTATTTTAGCTCCTTTATTATCTTATTTAATATATATATTATAATCTATAAATATTAGTATTTTTTAATCTCTAAAAAATATATACTAAAAGGCAGTTTATTATATAATATAGAAAAGTAATATTACCTTTATATACTTTAACTTTATAAAATATTTTTAAGTAATTTAAATAATATATCCTTTAATATAGAAATATATAATAATAAAGTAATAGAAATTCTTTAATAAGGGCTTTAAAAGTAAGAATATTATCTTAGCCTTTAAAAAAACTAGTAATTTCCCCCTTATTATTAAGCTTATAATATAATATCTTCTTTATAAATAAATAAAAAAAAAGTAAATAGTTTACCTTACTTATACCTCTTTTTTACTACTAAAAATATATTTTTAATATACCTTTAATATAGCAAAATATATATAAAAAAAATATAATAAAATTTTTAATTCTCTAATTATATAAAAGTTTAAATAAATATAGAATATTATTATAAAGGTATTACTTTTTTAGATTATAATTAATATCTATATAAATAACTAATATATATATATTAAGAAGTACTATTATAAAAAGAAAAGAAGAAAAAAAAGTAAACTAATAAAAGATTTCTTTTATAATATTAATCTCTAAGAACTTTATAATTAATAAAAAGAGCAAATTACTAAGACTTATAAAAAAGAATATAAAATATAAATTTATTTTATATAATTAATATTACTATAAAAAATAAAAAGAATAAAAAAATAATAATAAAATAATAAAGAAATTATTATTAATAATAATAAAAAGAAATTAATATTTAAAAAATAGCTCTAATATATAAAAAAGAATAAGGAATATCTATCTATAGATATATAATAATTATAAATAACTTAATTACTTAATAAATAGACTAATAGCTTTATAATAAATATAAATTTACCTCTTAAGATTAAAAAATTAATTTTTTAAGTAAAATATACCCTAAAGCCCCTTAATATAATAAATTAGATTACCTTACCTAATAATAATAATATTATAATCTTTAATTTTACCTAATTACTTACTAATAATAAAAATAATAATACTAATAAAAATAATAAAAAATAAAACCTCTTATTAATTAAATTACCTTAAATTTATAAGAAAAAAAAGATTTTATAATAATAATAATTATTATTATTAATTATACTATTAAATAATTTTAGCTTTTCCTTATTATTACCCCTAAAATATACTTTAATATTATACTCTTTATAATTACTATAATATATTATAAGCTATAAGAAAATTAAAAAGATTATTAAAAAAGGAAAAGCTATATAATAAGCTAAATTATATAATTTATAGAATATTATATTAATATAAATTATATAGAGAACTATCTTAAAGGTAATAATATATAGGGGCTTAAGCAATAACTTTTACTTTAAAATAATAACTTATATATATTTAGCCTAGTTTAATATCTTTAAAAAGCTTTATATTTTACTTATTTATTCCTTAATAAGAATTATAAATAATATAATAATAATAAAAAATAGAATTACCTATAAAATATAATAAAATTCAGCCTCCACTAATATCTTATAATTTTATAGCTATCTTATAATTTTATAACTAACTTAGCTTACTAAGTTGGATTGCCTAGGGTATAGCCCCATATAAGCTAACAAGTAAACATTGAAAAGAGGCCTGTCAGCAGCTCTGTCAGCAAAGCCTATGGCCACAAGAAACATAAAGGCCTTAGGCATCAAACATAATGCCTCACAAAAACGGCCGAACTGGGCTGGAAGGATTAAACACCGCATTTTGCAGTCCGGTCCAATCTTCCAACAGCTGTTAGCATCTCCAACTTGTGTTTAATTTCATATATATACCCTTCATCGTTATTAATGCTAACACTGCAAGTTTGGATTAATTTTGGTTGAATATCCTCTCACCATGGCCGACGGAAATTCCAGAATAGAAGATTTTGATGAAGCTGTCATGCTTGCGAGAAGAGTCCTCGAAGTTATGCCTTATGACCACGCCGATAGACCACAACGACTAAGGGAACTTGCGGGTCTTTTGGATGCTGAAGATATTGTTACACCGCCTTACATCCTCGACGAGGTCATTCAGTTGAAGCATGAAGCTTTTGAGTTAACTCCAACAAGTCAAAAACAAGCTTCTCAATTGAGCGACATAGCTAGCCTGAATGAACAGCATTACTTGATGAGTTCCAGCATCTCACATTTAGAAGAAGCCATAAAGCTAGAAAGAAGGGCTGTAGATATTGCTACTGACGAGCAGGACCGAGCCATTCGTCTGAAATATCTTGGGCAAATGTTTTGTCATAGGTATAGAAGAAAATTCATGACGGCATTGATTGAGGGTGGGATTCAGGCCGGAAAGCAGCAAATGGATACGATCATCTGTGACCCAGATCCAGAACTCCTGGCCCTAGCAATTTTAGATTTGGAAGAAGCTACCGAAATGTCGAAACGAGCCATTGATATGGTTCCCGAGGACTACGCAAACCGTTCATCATGGCTACTTGAAATTGGTGATCTTTACAATGATCGATATTCTCACACAAAAGCAATGAAAGATCTTGAAAACGCCATCAATCTTACTAGGCAATCATTGGAAACTAATGAATTACCGAATCCAGAAGTTATTGGTAGTCTGGGGAGACTCCTTGGTGCTCGTTATATGAGAGGTGGCAACATATGTGACATCGAAGAAGGATGTAGCTTGTTGAAGAAGGCACTTGGTGAAGCCGCCTCAAACGATAGGTTCGCTGCGTCATACCATTTCACGACTACATTGTTCCAAATGTACAAAGGAGTCGGAGGCGTGCACCACCTCGACCAAGCAATTGAGGTGGGCAGACAAACAGCTGCCACGACTAGAAGAAATCTGCCGCAGGTTCAAGTTTCCTATCTTCTCAAGGATATGTTTTTGGAACGGTATCAGGAGACAAAATCATTATGTGATCTTGATCAGGCGATCGAAATGCAACGCATTGTTGCCGATATCATGTATTTCGATATGCACAACAAGGGAGTCAGATTTGCTCCCGGGGCGGTGCGTGCCCTCCTCGAGGATTGGTGGTATGAGACTGTCGGCGCCCCGGCCAAACTCCCCGACCTCATTGAAGCAATGAGACAGCCGGCCGGGGTACCCATCGGTGGAACGACACAGGTTGTTTCCTTGAAGAACCTGGCACAAATACTTCAAGAGCGATATTTGAAGATGGGGAAGATGGAGGACCTTGTTGAAGTCGTTCAAGTCAGGCGCACTATTGTTGGATTGATGCCAAAGCCTTCGCTGTTGGTCGAGTTGGGATTTGGTCTCCTTGAATTATATGAAGAGACGGAAGACCACACATATGCGGATGAAGCCACCAAAATTTCCAGACAACTGGGCTCAGGCGAAGAGCATTATGACGACTTGCCTCGGCATACATATCTGGCCTATCTGATTAACGAACTTTCCGTCCGGTTTTTGATTTCGGGGGATGCAAGGAATCTGGAAAACGCTCTTCAGCTGGGGATGCAAGCCATCGAAATGCAATCTGAAGATGACGAAAACCAAGCAAGTGCCTTCAGCCGGATCGGAATGCCTCTCTACCTGAAATTCTGCACTACTAGAGCCCATGCCGATCTTGAGATAGTGCTGAAAAATAGCGATCAGGCATCTACCACAACGAGAGAAAGTTCTCTCAGCCAAGGTCATCGTTTGAGTCGCCACTCTCGGAATCTTTTGCTCAGGTATAGATTTACAAATAGCGTGGCCGACCTGGACAATGCCATCCGGATTGGATGGCAGGCTGTGGATGTATCGCTGGAGGCGCTACATTTGCAAAAGGTTATTCTGGATCGGCTCGCAGCCACTTTGTACCAGCGCTACCTGATAACGAAGAGCGTGGCAGACCTCGAGGAGGCCATTCAACTAGCGCGTCGGACGGTAGATAAGGATTTGAAAGACCCCATCAGCAGTTGTCGCTATTTCATCAATTTGGCATCTTTGCTATGTGAGCGCCATGAGATCACAGAGAGCCTCCATGACCTCGAGGAGGCTCTTGATATGACAAGTGTGGTGCAAAATTCCTTGGAACCACGGGAAGTCCCAAATCCAAATCTGGCACGGATTTTGTGTTACTTGCCATCGGAGGCATTCGTTCACTATTTGGCTGGACCACATGGTAATACTGCCGCGGTTGTTCAAAAGTATCGAGATAAAGTTCAAGTATCATCTGGCAACAAGGATCGGTCTTTGAATTTAAGCGGCCTCGTGTTGGCGTTAAGCGGATCGGTCCTGAGTGAGGAGCCATTGGCTGACCTCGACGAACCTGTTCGTATTGGACGACGGGCGATTGACATGGCCCGTACGAGTGACCCAGAGAGCCTTCAATGGCATATAAGCTGCCTGGCCATTGCGCTAATTGGTCGTTTCAAGAGAACCAACATGGCCAAAGATCTTGCCGAGAGTATTAGCTTGGGACGACAAGCCATGGAAACGGCACCAGAAAATCACCCTGGCAGACAATTTTATATCATTGTGTTTGCCATCGGCCTAAGCTTCAGGTACTATCGCACTGGAAGACTATCAGATGTACATGAATGTATCAGTCTTGGTCTGAGGGCCTGGAGACTTTCGTGTCTAGGAAACACCATTGAGGATCGTTACAACCAGTTTTGGTGTTCGGGTAACCTCGCAGGTTGGTTCGGCCATAGGTACCTCAGAGAAGGCCTGGCTTCCGACCTTGACCAAGCTACAGAGTTCAGGCGACATGCCGAGACGTGCCTGACATTTTTAAAGGAGGGTGAGCATGCCGACTTTGTTCACCTTCATCTCGGTACAACAAATAGTGCACCCCCCTCCGATGCTACACGGAGCGAAACTCTTCATGTTACGATTGATGATATCTCGGACTTTCCGGCTCGGCTATACGGCTTAGCGGTTCACCTCTACGAGCACTGCAGTGAAACTGGAATCGAAGCGACGCAGTCATCTGCCATATTCCTCTCTCAGGTGTCGGTTGATTCTACTCCACGGGGGCATCTAGAGAGACCAAAGTACTTGGAACTTCTGGGGAGATGTCTTCATACTCGTTACAGCAAGGTCATAGATGCTTCGGAAGTCAGGAATCCTGAAAAGGCTTCCATCGAGAAGGCAGCGAAAGACCTCGATAACGCCACAAGTGCACTTCAAGAAGTCATTGATGTGGCTTCTAGCAGAACTCCGGTGTGGTACGATGCAATGCACCGTTTGGGATTGTTATATGACGAGAGATACCGCCGTTCAGGCGATCTTGGCGATCTCAAAATGGCACTCGTCGTGCTGCAAGAATCGGTACAAGCTACGCCGACGCACCATCCCTTGCGTGCGTCACGCCTTCGTCTTCTTGGTGGTGCGAAAAAGAACAGCTATAACATTTTCAACAAGATTGACGACCTCGAGGACGCAAAGAGGCTCTTCCAGGAAGCTGTAGACATCACCCCGGGAGACTGTACATCTCACGTTCGTCATATTACGGATTTAGCCTCCATCTACCATGTCGAGTTTGAAAAGCTTAAGAACGAAAAATATCTCGAGAAAGCTATCCAAAAATACGAAGATGCCCTACAAAATTGGCCATTACAACATGATTCCACCCATCACCGTGCACAGCTAAGTCAACTGCTTGGTAACCTTGGTCAAGCATACCTGGAAAAATATAAAATCACCAAAGCTGAATCTGATTTTGACAAATCTGCTGAGTCTACACAGAAGGCTGTAGAAAATTCATCAAAGGAACACCCGGAATGGGCAGACTGGGTAGTGGCCCTTGCAAATACTCATCTTACTGGTTATACCTTCACGCACCGTACAACATACTTGCAGACGACAAATGGCCTTCTCCAAGAAGCCACCATGGCGGCAATTAAAATGCTTCCCAGGGCTGATCCGGGCTGGATTGAAGTAATGCACACCATTGGAGATTGTCATAGAAGGAAATATGATGTGACGAAACTAAAGGCCGATCTCGAGGCTGCCTTGCAATGCCTTCACAAATCATTTATTCTATTTCCTACCAATACAAAAGGGAACATTGTCAAGATGATAGGCATTGGAAAAACCCTCGCCTCTGCCTTGATAGAAGTGGGAGACTTGGATGAGGCATACTGTGCCATTGACAAGGCTGTGTCGATGATCGCTCTGACGATCCCCCGCTTTTTGGACATTTCGGAAAGCCAAGCTTGTCTCTCCAAGTACTCTTCTCTGGCATCTGATGGTGCTTCTCTTGCTTTAAGCGCAGGGATTGGTGTTCTCGATGCGATTCAAGTTTTGGAGGCTGGCCGTGCAGTGGCCACGGTAGCCATGAATGAACTTCGAGTCAACCTATCATCAACAGCCTTACTCAGTGCGGAAGAAGAAAGCGAGCTCCTCCAGCTTTGTGATGAATTAGAGCCATCTTCTTCTACTTCTTCTACAGGAAGTGTTGGACGTGACGAATTCCCCAAGTTACAACCACATGAGGGAGGAGAAAACGATGGTGTCGATACATGCATCATACGCAAGACAGCTCGACGTCTCGTCGCAAGCGAAAGATTGGACAAGTTTATTCACGAATACCAATCTCATCGTCGCCAAACCGCGTTTCCTTCAGAGATTGATGGCGGCATGTTGGACCAGGTAACGGTGGATGGACATGTAGTGGTTGTGAATGTGAGCTATCGCTGCGACGCCTTTCTCATCAAAGGCTACATGCCCGAAACAATACCGCTCCCCAAATTGTCTAGGCAGGCGATCCAAGACAAGGTCCAGAACGGAAGCCTCACAAGTCTAGAAGTGCTCGAATGGCTCTGGGAGACTATTGCCAGCCCGGTTCTCGATGCGCTCGGATACACCAAACCACCCCGTGAGGGTGACCCATGGCCGCGAATCTGGTGGATCCCGACTGGGCCCTTGAGTAAGTTTCCGTTGCACGCAGCAGGGCGGCATTTGGAGGGGTCTCACGAATCCGTCATGGACAGAGTCATTTCTTCATACAGCACTTCTATTCGCGCCCTCTGGGAGTGTCGAAAATTCATCCATGTCAAGTCCAAAATGGCCGAGGCCCAGCCGGAAACACCAGCCACAGCGTTAATGGTTGCCATGGACCAGACGCCCGGGAGTGAGCCACTCCATAATGCGGGCGATGAAGTCACAGTTGTCTCCGAAGTGTTTGAGCGCATGTCCATCCAGGCTATACAGCCAGACCAACGCACCACGCAGGCGGTATTATCACTACTGCGGGATTGTGAATTCTTTCACTTTGCTGGGCATGGGTATACAGATGCCAATGACCCGTCCAGAAGTCACTTGCGCCTTCAAGATTGGGTGACCAATCCGCTCACAGTGACTGACATTGTTGCACTGAATCTGCGCGAGCGAATGCCCTTTCTCGCCTACCTCTCAGCCTGCGGGACGGGGCAGATTGAAGAAGCCCGGCACCTAGATGAAAGCATTCATCTAATCAGCGCGTGTCAGCTGGCTGGTTTCCGACATGTTATCGGTACGCTATGTGCGGTGAATGACAAGATCTGCGTGGATGTTGCGAGATTCACATATGAAGGCATTCGCAACGGGGGCATGTCGGAGGAGTCGGTATGCCAGGGGCTGCATAACGCCGTTAGAAAGCTGCGAGATCGTTGGCGGGATTCATTGGCAAGAAGCGCAAACAGCAGAACTATGAATATCGCGATGAGAAGAGTTGAAATCCCGCTGTCAGCCACGGAGGAGAATGGTGATGTTGACAGACTGTCTAGAAACGTCATCGCTTGCTCCGAAGGAGATGACGAAGCTCATGCCATACCATTACTATGGGCTCCTTATGTTCACTACGGCTGTTGAACGGTTGGACCATGGGACAAACAAAGCTTCGTCGGATGTGTGATTCAGGATAATAGGTAGCAATTAGACCATACATCAATTGCCAATATTGTAGGATTCTAATTAATAAGCTTTAAATGTGATTTGGTGTCCCCTGATGAGAGAAATGGCCCAACAAGGTGTCAACATTAAGGAGCAGAGGGCTACAGTAATATTTCGCTTAAAAGGTATTTGTTGAATGGATTTGGAGATGATTAATTTCTGGCCTTTATTTCCGCTGTCAAACAAGCCATATGAGTCCCACGGCCCGTGGCACAAATTGATAGTCCAAGTCGTATGAATTTGGGATCGCGGACTCACACCCGGAGGGGGGGTTCCAAGGCTCCTCTCGCCTAGAGTTAGCATGCCTTTCGCAAGTTGGGCGGCGTGATGAGAATGATCTGAGGGTCTAGAGCCCAAAATAGGATTAATAAGAGAGACCTGAGCTGCTCAGACCGAGAGGTGAGCGCTGCGCTGATGCGGGGCTAAAGGGGCACTTATGAGTGACTGAGTTGAGCCGGAGCTCGGAGAGCGCGAAACAGCGGCCAATATGACGACTAAAAGGTCCCTTGAGTTCCGTCTCAGGATATCGTAGGAACTTGGAAAACTGCTACACTCTACCATCTCTACGGCAAATATGGTAACCCTTGGGGTAATTAGTATGTACCATTGTCGAATAGATTGAAGCGATACTGGAGACGTTGTTGTATGTCAATTTGTCGAGTTTTTCCTGCTCACACCCTAACTCGGTTACGTGATAGTGTCTTTTCTAAATTCGGGTTTTCGATCTGTAGGACATTTGCGTAGTGCGAATACAAGAGCCGCGTGAAGCAGATCAACCCAAATCTGATGGACATACACATCCTATGTTGGACTTTTGGAGGACCAGTTTTTGGGAGTCGCTAATCCATAGTATCTCATGTCAAAAATCCCTCAGCTGAACACCTTCCGCGATACATGGGCATGTCATTGGTTAGTGTACGCACGCTTCTAATATGCTCACCAGCAAATCAGCACTCACACAGCTGACCGCATGCATGGACGCGTAATCTTAGCCGAACCAGGCTGGTTTCAATATTACTTGGAACGCACCCACGATTTTTCCTACCTGTTTTCAAGTTCCTTTTAGTTTGCGGGACATGTTGATTTCATGCGTTGCTGGACTGTCTAATCCTGTTATTTCATGCCCCTCGCAATGTCAAACCCAAATGATTATTCGGTTGGCTGGATATGCGCTCTAGCGACCGAGTCTGTGGCTGCGATAGTGTTCCTCGACGAAGAACACGACGATCCAGAGGCCATTAGTCCCAATGACAGCAACGTCTATACTCTGGGTAGGATTGGCAGACATAATGTTGTCATAGCCGTGCTACCCGATGGTGAATATGGGACCGCCTCGGCAGCCGTCGTAGCTAGAAACATGCTGTCTAGCTTCCCGAATGTACGAATTGGCTTTTTGGTTGGTATTGGCGGTGGTGTCCCAGGCCCACCAGGTGATATCCGCTTGGGGGATATTATAGTTGGTGTGCCTGATTCCAACAGCGGCGGTGTTTTTCAATACGACTTCGGAAAGACAATGCAAAACCGGGAATTTCAACATGCTAGACATCTTGACCAAGCACCGACAGTCCTTCGGACGGCCGTCTCGGGGGTGAAGGCTCAGTATGAGATCAGAGGCCATCGAATTCAACAATCTATTGACGCAATTCTGGACAAAAATCCTAGGCTTCGGGCCAAATATGGACGACCACCTCCAGATTCCGACAAGCTGTTTTTTGCTGACTTTGATCATACCTCAAGATGCTGCGCGCAAGCCTGTGGCGATGACCCGTCTTACCTAAGATCACGAAAGCAGCGCTCTTTGAATGAAGATAATCCAGTAATTCATTATGGAGTCATTGCTTCTGCTAATCAGCTAATGGCTGATGCCAATGCACGAGATCTATTGGCAGCAACAAGGAATGTCCTTTGCTTTTAAATGGAGGCGGCTGGGTTGATGAACAACTTCCCTTGTCTTGTTGTTCGTGGCATATGTGATTATGCCGACTCGCACCGAAATAAGGAATGGCAAGGGTACGCAGCCATGGCGGCCGCTGCATATGCCAAGGACATTCTACTGCGTGTTATACCTAACAAAGTTGAAAATGAAAGGAAAATAACCGAGGTTGTTTCGCAAGGTAAGTATCTACTGAAGGGGTAAGGAGTAGCAACTCACGATGTAATAGTCAGCGATGCTCTGGGCAAAGTAAAGGAACACATGAAAGACCTCGAGTAAGTTGTACATATTATTTGAAGAAGAGTCTGTTATTGACTGCGACCTCTTAGTGCGAATATCCAAGGCGTTGACTTAAAGCTGGTTCTGGATCGGTTACCCATTGCAGCTGGGGCATTGTTTGACTCGGGTTCAGAGCAGCATAATCAGATATGCCTCCCAGAGACCCGAATAGATCTTCTCAGACATTTACATGAATGGCTAAGAAATTCTGAACCTAGCTCAAAAACGCTGTTTTGGCTAAATGGAATGGCCGGGACGGGGAAATCCACCATCTCGCGAACTCTCGCTCATGATCTTAGGTTGTCAGGCCGACTTGGCGCTACCTTCTTTTTTAAACGGGGAGAGATGGATCGAAACAATATATCCAGATTCATCCCGACAATCGCGGCTCAATTGGTTCAAAATGAACCCGCCATTGCACCCTATATGAAGGATGCTGTTGAAGCTGACCGACACATTGGCACCAAGGCCGCACGACACCAGTTTGAGAAGCTCATTATCACACCACTGCGGAATGTTTCCCCAGAGAAATTAAAAATGTCTATAATACCTATCATAATTGACGCGTTAGACGAATGCGATGAAGACGAAGACATTAAACTCCTCATCAATCTTTTCTCCTATAGCAACAAGCTGCAAAACCCAAAATTGAAGGTTTTCATTACAAGCAGGCCTGATTTACCAATTCGCTATGGCTTTTCAACCATACAGGGCTCCTATCAAAACATTATCCTTCATGAAATACCACATGGCATCATTAGACATGATATTTATGCATTTTTAAGTCGTGAATTGGCCAGAATCAAGTCCGAGTATAACCTGGCGGTGCCGCAACATCGCCACTTACCCTCTGACTGGCCTGGGGAAACCAAAATCTCTCTTCTTGTAGAGTTTGCCGTTCCCCTTTTTGTGTTTGCCGTAACCGCATGCCGCTTCCTCACTGACCGCAGGTATGGTAACCCTGAAAATCAACTAGAAGAGTTTTTAAAACATCGAGAAACTCGCCAGGAACGTCGGATTGATGCGACTTATAAGCCAATTATGGAAAGGTTATTTGGCCAGTTGCAAGATACTAAAGAGTCGCAGCATTTAAGGAGATTCAAGAATATTGTTGGCTCCTTGGTTAATCTTTTTAATCCTCTTTCTGCTTATGCCCTTGCAAAGATTCTCGATATATCACAAACGGTAGTTGATGAACAATTGGATCTGCTTC
The DNA here is from genome assembly GCA_004380915.1 of Calonectria pseudonaviculata. NCBI lineage: Eukaryota > Fungi > Ascomycota > Sordariomycetes > Hypocreales > Nectriaceae > Calonectria > Calonectria pseudonaviculata. The sequence continues at coordinate 482,440 of PGGA01000013.1, forward strand.
ATTCCGTCCTAGACGTCCCATCATACCACGCTCCGGTTAGAATTTTCCACCTCTCGTTCCGCGACTTTTTGATCGACCATACGAAGCGGGAGAAGTACGCATTCTGGATAGATGAAAAAGAAGCTCATCACAAACTTGCTACGTACTGCCTAGCGGTAATGAACAAACATCTCGAAGAGAATATCTGTCGACTGTCATATCCGGGGATAGACAAGGAGGCTTTAAGTCGCGAAGTTATCAATAAGAATATCCCGGAAGAAGTGCAATATGCATGTCCATATTGGGCTCACCATATTCAAAAGTCTGGTTGTCTCATTTCCGATAATGACTATGTGCATTCATTCCTAACTAGCCACTTACTCCATTGGATTGAGGTTCTTAGCTTGATGAGAAGAACCTCTGAGAGTATAGGCATTCTAAAGCTGCTGAAAACAATTCTAAAGGTACGTTATGTCTTGACTAACTAGTAATGATCCACTGGGCTAAACATCGACTAGGACAATGAAAGCAAGATAATTCTAGAGTTTCTGGAAGATGCCAGGCGGTTTATTCTGATCAACATACAAACAATTGAATCTACACCTCTTCAAATTTATTCTTCAGTCCTTGCCTTCACGCCAAGAAACAGTATCATACGAACTACATTCTTCAAACATGAACAGATACCTGAGTGGATATCTCTTGCACCAGAACCGGAAGAAGAATGGGACCAATGTGAATTGATCTTGGAAGATTATTCATCGGCTGCATTCGCACCCGATTCTAGCCTCATTGCCGTTGGCTCTAACAATGACACTGTCAGACTCTTTCGTATCGAAGATGGCGTATGTATTCAAGATATGGAAGGCCATCAAGGTTTTGTGGAGGCTGTGGCATTTTCTCCGGATGCAAGTCTTATCGCATCTGGCTCCAGAGATACCACTATCAAACTTTGGCGCCCTGATGGCGAATGTATCCAGGACCTAGTGGGGCATACTGACGCTGTAAGATGCGTTGCATTTTCACCCGACTCATCATTAATAGCATCCGGCTCTGAGGACTGTACTATGAGGCTTTGGCGCGCTAATGGCGAATGTATCAACGTACTAAAAGATCACGATGACCATGTCACGTCTGTGGCATTCTCGTCCAGCCAAGACCTAATTGCTTCAGCTTCCTACGACTGCATCATCAAAATATGGAATCTTGACGGCAAATGCCTTAACACTCTGAAAGATCACCAGGACAAAGTGGAATGTGTTGCGTTTTCTCCTGACTCAAAAACCCTTGCCTCGGCATCACGAGATAACTCTTTTCGACTTTGGGGCGTCAAGGATGGCCAATGTCTTCGGAAAATAGATACCGAGACCGATACATGGGGAAGGGCAGTATGTTTCTCTCCAGACTCGAAGCTTCTGGCATTGGTCTCCCTGGAAAGCATAAAAGTCCGTATTATCGAAACGGACGAGTGCATGCATGAATTTTTAAGGCGCTCGGATGTATACTGGGGGGCGGAATTCTCTCCTGACTCGAAGCTTCTGGTATCCAATTGCGTTGATGACACTGTTCGAATCTGGAAGATTGGGGGAACAAATCCTGCTAGAAATTTCAAATGCCACAGCAATGCCGTCTCTTATATAACTTTTGAGCCTAAAATGGACCTTGTTGCATCGACATCATACGATAACACAATCAGATTGTGGAATATAGCAAATGGACAATGCACTCAAGAGCTACGGGGACATCAATCGTCTATGGATTCTATTCAATTCCTACCCGATTTGCGTCTCGTAGCTGCAAGTTCTACCACTCATAAAATCAGCACCATCTTCCTTTGGGCCATTGACAATGGCAAATGTATTAAAACACTGGAAGGCCATAAAGGGTCGGTTACATCGATGGCGTATTCGGCAAACCTGGGTTATCTAGCTTCGGCATCCGACGATAATACTGTTCGAGTGTGGCGTGTCAAAAATGGAAGGTGCATTCGGGTGCTAAAACATCACAAAGAATCCATCTCATTCGTCATATTCTCACCCGATTCAAAAGTCCTAGCCTCACTTTCTATTAGTGGGATTCATCTTTGGCGCATGAAAAATTGCGAAATCATCAAAGCACTACCGCAACATGGTGGGCATTTGGCTCATATTGAATGGGTCGATTGGCGGAAGAAGTTAATGTCATTTTCTCCTGATTCAGAACTCCTTGCATCGGTTTCTGGTAATAATGACATTTACGTGTGGAATATACGGTCAAGTACATGCCTTCTAAGGCTACCGCATGATAGATTACCAATCAATGTAATATTTTCGCCTGACCAGCGCTCTGTTATATCGACCTCCGGAGGGGTCCTCCGAATTTGGCGAATCACGGATGGCGAATGCATACACTCACTAAACGACAAATCTTATACCAGTATTGAATTTCACGGTGATGCTTCACGCTTATTCACTAACGCTGGTGTCATTTCTCTCCAAAATTTTAGTTTCTCAGAAGAACATTCCTCCCCGACCTTAGATGCCCATTTTTTAGGAATTTGGATAACCAAAGATAAGAGATGGATCATGTTTCAAAACAAAAGGTTATTTTTCATACCCACCTCGTTACGTCCATTTGTATTTACAATCATAACACCTACGTCACATGTTATCTGGGATAGAGCTGGTAGGGTTTTGATTATGAAATTCAACCCATGTACTCTGGAATTTCACAAACATCATTTTATATAGTGTCGGTATTGTTGTTAAATTATAGTCGTGCTGTAAACTCTGAATTTCTTCACTGAGAAATTGACACATCTTGTGGCCTATCGTCAGAATTAGCGAAATTTATCTTCAGCTAGGTTCCTCATATTCCTCCTTGGTCAACGCAATTCAATCAGCGGCTACTTAAGTATCAATAAGACCTAAATTTGGCATATTATAATTGATTTCCATTGGCCAATTGTATCCCTCCTTCCCTGAGAGAGGCTAGGCGAGACTGAATGAAACCGGTATGTTATCATTACTACGTTGAGTAGCTGTCATGCGCTATATAGAGCACCTTACCAGTCCCGCAAGGGACGTTCGTCTTTTGCGCGATAGTAGCGGTATGGGTTGTGCCTGTTTTATGAAGAGACGACCAATACAGGAGCTTGGGAGTGGAGCTAGACTAAATCATACAAAATTTTGCAACAATCGTGTCTCTTAGTTCCATACACTTAATAATATAACAATATGTACCGTCTTATCCTCGCAAACCTACATCTCCACAGAACTAAGCGGGCCTTTAGGCATACCAGCCCTTCAATGACATATTTCTAAACTACTAAGAATGGGGATTTATGTACTGTTTTCGGATCCAGTGCGATTATTGAAATAAATACAAAGGTATTTAGCCTCTTATTGGATAAACCTAGAATGCAAGTTGGTTATTCGATTTCTCTAGATTGTACATGACTCATTGCAAATAATAGCGCACATATATCTATACCTAAACGGCACCTCCTCGATCATAATTTTCCCCTTGGAGATATCGATGCTGGAAAGAAAATCGGCCCTAGCCATTATCCAGCTATTTAGTCACAGCTTCAAAGCCCAGAACATTGGTGTCTTTACCTCCATGCTCCTCAATTTCGTGCGCGGGGCGTTCTTGATGGTGTCAACCATGGACGAAGAGCCCCCCGGAGTTGAGTGGGACGATGGCAGCTCCAGCAAGCTACCACCCTGGGCGTGTTTCTTTGGCTCTCGCATTGTTGGCGGCCTAGAGCATCTTGATCTAGTGAAGGTGGCGGGAAAAAATGGATCGATAATTATGACGGGCCAACAGCGTCATAACGTAGTTGTTTCTGGGGTTGTATTAACCACCATTCTGATAATGAGGTAGCCAAGCCCAGGTCATCTCATGTCGGAACGAATGGGTATGCCAGAATAGTAATAGAGAGATACAATAAGCCCAGCAGCTTGGGCTGCCACCTATATGACTCTGCCAAGGGTTGCCCTATATCCACCGCAATGTCTCCAGGCGATATCCGCAGAGCCACGTAATGTGCGATGAGTACCCATTTTATTCTTTGCAAAGTTTTCATTGGGCCAAAACACTCATGTTTCACTCACCGAGTATGCCGATTGAACATCTTTGACTATTTCATACTGGCCCTTACAGAGCATGCCTCTCAAAAATTCCATGTCTCGGAAAAACGCGACCCATTCCGAGATGAAGTTTGGGACTCTTGGAAGACGCAGATTCAACAGTGGTACTTGGTCCAAGACAAGAACGTCGATGAAATCTGCGAGGAATTGAGTAACCGAGGCCATGATGTTTCGTAAGTTATATGCACCATAACCAGTGATTTATTTTTTATTTACTCTTATATCTAGAAAGGAGAGACTCATATTCCTCCTCAAGAAGAAGTGGATGTTTGTGAATAAGCTTAATGATAAGTTCTGGCCATATGTTTATTAAAGTATCACTGAGAGAATAACAGTCTTTCACAAGAATTCCATCGTTATCCTCTCTGGGCAACGCATCTCTGATGAAAAGATTTCGCGTGAAGTTAGACGCTACAAAGGCCTCACTCAATATGAAAAATGTTCATCATAACTTCTTAAATGACCCGACATTATTAACCTTTGCTGACAAACCTCTCCATATACAGTGGCACCTTCACACCCACCGGGTACTGATTTTCCATTATATATCTGCACCCCACCAGGCTAGTCGATGGACTTATCAAGATATGAGCCATGGTCAGAGGCTATACCCTGGATTCGATTCTGCAACACCCACTTGGGTGATGTGATAAGCGGCATGCACAAACTGGCAACAATCACAAAGACACAAAAAATATCTATAGAGGGGCCTGAAGTACTGTCATTATCACAATTTGCACGCTAAGGGGATTTGATCTTTTCCAAAACAGACTGACAGCAACTGCTATCAAGTATCGCCAACCGCATCGTTCGGACAACCCTGCAAATCATCAATAGGATCGAGTCAATAACGAACCAACTATCAACTTAAAAGAGCATTGCATATCTGGCTGCAAACATTGACCTAAGATTGCCAGAGATGTACAAGAGTGAAAATCTTCACCGTGCTAGCACCTTTTCACAGAGCAATACATCCAACTCCCTTGGGGAATGCTTTAAAATAATGCTATATCTAGCATCAAATGGCTTTATCGCAGATTAGTGTCTACGAAATGACGAAAACCTACACCGGTTCATTACTATTTGTCGTCTATCCGGTTTAATTCAACCACAACCAATACACACTCTCGTGCATCTTGCTCAATCTAGTTCAACGCCCACGGCAGTAGTCAACGCCATATTATGCGGTGATATCGCGGTATTTCATTTTCTCATTGCTTCGCGGGCGGACCTTATCTATAGCTGTGTCAATAATTCGATTGGCGATAGAAAAATAGGCATGGGACTCAGTATAAGAACGCTGACTTGTGTAGGATTAGCCGCTTCATATCCATTAAAGTATGTTTTTGGCTATCTCTTCATATGAAATCGAAATTTACATGTACCGGATGAGCAGATGGCTTTATACTTTTTCAAAATGATTATTGAAACATGTCGGAATAGCAGGGCACTAACCCATCGCGCAATCAATAGCCGAAGGTCTTATTGGGGCTGCCAGCAAAGGCTACACAGAAGTTATTTCGTTCCTTCTCGAGAAGGCACCAGTCAGTATCGACTCAACATATGAATACATGTCTCCACTCTGTGCTGCCATATTGTGGCATCAACAAAAGGAAATATGTCGACAGCTTCTGGAGCTCGGAGCATCTACTGACACTAGAGCGTTGTGGGACCGCCCTGACAAACATGGACTTTCATTTCCAAGTATCATGCATCTGGCCGTGGTTTATGGAAGTCCTGAAGTTGTGAAACTATTGATGGACTATAATGTGTCTGTACACGAAGCCTGCAAAATTGGAATCCGAGAGGAAGTTTACGGAGTTTTCATTCACTGGCCATCTGATTCCGACATCTATACCCATGTCTCTAAGATAACATCTTTCTAATTGGCACTTAAGTCAAAACAGTGGGAAATGGCCCTTCTGATTGCAAATTCAGGAGTCCCTATCACAGAAAACGCCCTTCTTTCGGTAGCGAAGACGGGTCATTTGGAGTTGGCAAAGAAGTTGGTAAGAAGAGGATTGCATCCTAGCAATCTTTCCGACAAGGTTATTGGCGCCTATGAAGCAGCTTTACGTCATGGTCATTTCGAGGTTGCTGGGTATTTTATCACCATAGGTATCAAGGTTACAATCCCAATCTCGGCATCTGTGTGGAGAACTCATGGGGTAGGAATTATCAAGGAACTCTTACAACACAAAGGTTATAAAGATCCGATCACCATCAAGCGCGATAAGCATGGTAGAAGTTATCTGGAGAATGTCATCTTAGGCCACAACGAGGATACCATTGAAATTGCGTTCGCGTTAAATGCGGAAGCCTATGATTCCGGCGCTCTCTGTGCTTCTGTTTTGATAGCTTACAAGTATACACTGCCAGTCACAGATTATGCACTGAATGAATGACTTCGGAGGCGTGGTCGTGGAGATTCATCCGGGGACATTGAAATTAACATCAATCTGGAAGTTACGGCAATATCGCTAGCAGCATTTCTTTGCGGTCAGATATAATCAAGCTTATCCTAAACGACCAGCCACCACAATCATTGGCACACTGTGCAGTGTTACCATTTGAGTTGGAGCTCGAAGAATTCGAATTTTATGGCCCAGAAGATTACCTGACGAAGCCTAGTCATTTAATAGACCGCCTCCAACCCTGCGCAGATAACTGACACAACCCGATATATTCTGAGCTCTCACCCTTACTTTACGCCATGTCATCAGGTGCAGACCTAGAGATCTTAAATAGTCTTCTCGGTGCCGGCTACTTAGCTGATGGCCTCGTACTAAGGAGAGCGATTATCAAACAACTCTCGCCGGATATATGCAAAACCATTATGGCAAGTTGTAACGACATTGACGCGAAGAAGTCCATTCTCTTTCCAGGCGACAACAAGACGCCGCTACATCTTGCAATACTCCAGGGAGATATAGATACTTGCCGAGCGTTGTTGAATCACAACGCTGACGTCAACGCTGTAGGGCTAGATGGGGAGGATCATTACACTCCTCTTGCACTGGCCATCGAATTACAGCAATATGCAATAATGGAAATCTTGTTGGATGCAGGCGCAAAAATAAACTAGCGACAGTGGTCACTTAATGGAGGCTATTTTACCCCTCTAAATGCAGCTGTAGAAATGGAAACATTGGTCTGGTGTCGCGTCCACTGCGTTTAGGTGCCGACGTGAATGTGCGAAGAGGTTTTCAATACCACGACAGGTGTGACAGAGCTGGTACCATGACGCCTCTGGAGACAGCAGCAGCTCGTGGACGTCTCCATATTATTAAATTACTGCTTATAAAGTGGACTCTACACGAACGGCTGAGCCCGAATCAGCTATCTTCTTGCAATCCACATCGCCCGGGATCGAGTTTTAAGTTCGATTGCGGATCTTCTGATCCTAAATGCAGTATATTCAAATGAGTATCATGATCTGATAAACGAGGTTCTCTCAGGCACTTAAATCGGGTGGATCTGTTCATTCTTACACTCCAAAGAATTATACCCAGAAAGTCTAGTAGAAGTAGTTTCACAGTTAGAGACTGGTATCTAAGAGAAATATGGTAGATGGGGAACTTGGACACCAAGACCATGGCATAAGCGATTATTGTTTCAAGCGTTAAATATAACGAGCGGTTGTTGCGAAATCTACTTGGAATCAATTTTCTGCTCTGAGCCATTGTGTATCAATTATGGAAGAGAGTTTCCAGAGATGTACGACAACAAAGCCACCATATATTTTTCATAACATTCTTGATAAGGAGGTTGTTTCACAAGAAGCAGAAAGAATTTCGTCTGCAGCACTTTGTCACTGGGCTTTGAATCACGGAGTGGCGAGTGATGATATTGGGATTTCAGACCAGGAGAGTTATACCGAGGTCGAGGAAATAAGAGAGGAGATTGGGGAAACCGAAGTTGGATTCAGAGTGCCAGAAGCCATTTCGTACATCATGAGTGAGAACTTGCAATGTCCTGAACTTGTGGAAGATGGGAATGAACAAGTAGAAACAACTGCGCCTTGGCAAGCTCACACACAGTCAGAATCGGATGATGATACAGACGCCTAGTCGTCCAGCTAACGAGTAGGTCACAAGGGACGCAGACCGGAAAAGACCTAGGAAAGAAATCACCGGCCTCGCGAAACATACAAAGGTTCCAAAATCAACCATGGGCTCAACTTGGCTGTAAACCTAGGAACACCATTATAATACAACCTTTTTTGGATACAACCAGTGCCATTACGAATGCAGCCCCATTACATGCAACGAAATTTATTTTTCTAGCCAAAAAAACCTTGAGGAGGATCCTTGGTGATTATTTGAAGAGCCCAGCTGAGATCGTTGAAGCAGCCTGATTATTTCCAGACGCTGTTACTATTCCGCATTTCTCTATCTTTCATAACAGTGGTTACTGCCTACTTTTCAAAGGCGGCTAAGGGCCACATGTATGTATATCGCATACAGTGAGCGGTACCTTGAGAAAGTACTTGTGTTTGACGTTTGATAGCTCCAAGGCCAGGGATATATACTGGAAATTCGAGAAATTCAACCAATTGGACAGCAGGAGTATTGAATCTCTAGGGTAGGTGCTTCATCAAGTGACATGCTCGTTATTTGCCCAGCCAATCGCGGTTATTTGATGCCCAAAGATGAAACATGGCTCTTCTACGCAAAAGAGAGCTCCATGCCCCTGCGGAAGTTGTTTACTCCTATTGCCTAGGGGTATTGCAGCGATCATGCAATATTCGTACACCCAAATGGCTCACGGCCTGGTGATTCTTTCATTATTCCTGTGATAATCGGAAGATTGCTCTTCCCGCCGTCGAGAAACAGTGCAACCTGACCGTTGCGAGTAAACATTCTGTTTTAACCTGCACATCTCTGCCAAAACTCTTCGCATAATACCTTGGGTTACTTGACGTCGTCCATACATGCGATACCACGGCGCTATGGTCCAATATCTCTAAAGGGCACGCTTAGAAAAGCGGCAACTACCAGGAGCTGATCGAAAATTAACTATTCTGCTTGTGCGTCAAGAGGTAGAAAAAAGTCGCTTCAGAGCCAAATCTGAACCCCAAATAATCAGACTGGCTTTTAATCACCGGATATAGCGACAAAAATCGTCTTCTTAGAAACAGTCTTGACTTTCGGTAGTGTGGAAATAATCCCACCTGTCGGACTAAAAAAGGTTCAGTCTCATAACCGTCATGACGGATCTAGATGAAGCTATCCAGGCTATGCGAGATGCCCTTCAAGAATCTCCACTTGATCATCCTGAACGTGGATTGTGACTAGAAGGCCTGGCACTTGGACGTTGTGCCAGATACTCAAACGCAAAAGTGATTGGCCTGGGCCATCTCGATGAAGCTATATAGATCACCAGAGAGGCTCTAAGTTTAGTTTCCCAAAATGCCCCATATCGCTCTACGCTGTTGAATAATCTTGGCGCCCGGTTGGGTGATTGGTATTACATTACGAGAGCTGATCTAAATTTCGATGAGTTGATACGGCTTGGTGAGAAAGTTATCAGTATTACTTCAACAAGTTATTCAGATCGTCCAATACGCTGGTACAATATTGGATTGTGATTAGAGGATCGGTATCACAGAGGAGGGAACAAGAGCGATCTTGATGAAGCAATTCGACTGGGCCAAGAAGCAGTCAATTGACTCACTCAATATGACCCAGGCCGGGTTAGGTACTTGAATAGACTGGGTAGTCAATTGGGAGACCATCATTCAAGTACTGGGTCTATGGTCGATCTTGAGGAATCCATCCAATACTATCGTCAAACCGTCCATCCTATGTCGCAAGACTATCAAAATAAGGCAGAGTCGATGAATAACCTTGTAGTTCAGTTCGGCTTTGGAATTAAATCATAGGTTCTAGAAATGAAAGATTTAATGGAATATAATGATGAAATGGACTCGTAGAACTAAGAGCTGGCTTGGAAAGGGGAGTAGGGAGCATGCTAGAGCGATGTTGCTTTGTTGTTTTGTAGTCTACACAATCGAAACACTTTACAGGTAGATCAGGTGCCAATCGTGTCCGCTCTCGAGGAAAAAAGATTTTACACTTTCATTCTAGTAATTCTTCTATTAATTATATTACACACCGTAATGGACATATGGAACCCAGTAAGAGGGCCCTAACCCCCAATTTCTTTCGTCTTCATCACTGACAAGACTTACGTTCCGGTTACTCTCATTCCCCATCTGAGCACTTTTCAAGTCCATGACGGCTACCAAGTTCGGTTGTCCACGCCCCTCATTCTGTTGGGCTTTTAGCCAATAGTCCCTGAGCTGACGGGTTGCTTCGTGGAGGGCTCGTCAAACCGAGTCATCCGTCATGCCTCCACCCCTCATTTTTTCATAGTTGATTCTAGCCATGTCTACGCAGAATCTATCGTCAACCTCCCATAGAGTGCCAATGACATGACGGAAGCCTGCTAGCTGGCATCCACTGATGAGGTGGATGCTCTCGTCCACGGCTGTTATGTCCTTCATTTGACCAGTCCCACAGGCTGAGAGGTAAGCAAGAAATGGGGAGAACTCTCGAAGATTCATGTTAAGAAGATTGGCAACTGTCAGCGGGCTCGTCTGATTACTGTCCTCATTCACCAAGCATAAGTAGCTATGCAATGGATCACCCCCATCCGTATGGCCGTGGCCTGCAAAATAAAGACTCCGCAGTCTCGTAGACTTTGAACGACTTCCTCCTTGCCGCTTAGTTGAACAGTTTTGAGCAGCATCGATTTACATAGACCCTGTGCTATCGTCACTTCTTCTTGGACAAAAGCAAGCGGTCTGAGACCGGGCGTATTTTCCACGGCTACAAAAACGGCCTGGCCTGAGGTGGATGTCTGGATACCGAGTCGGCGATTGTTTATGATCGTCTTTACAGAAGAGCTGTAAGAAGACATGACTCGGTCGATTACCGTCTCGGACGAACGGTTGCTGTGGTACCCTGCCGCGTGCAATGGAAACTTGCTCAACGGTCCTGTGGGGATCCACCATAGACGAGGCCAATTATCGCCTGAAGGCGTTTCACTGAACCCTAGGGCCTCCAAAACCGGGTGTGCTACTGTATCCCATAGCCATTCAAGAACTCGGGGACTTCCTGGCTTATTAGAATTTGAGTGTTCTCGTATGTCACTCATTGTGAGACGAGTCAACGGTAATGTCTGTACTTGATTTTTCCATACAAGGATAGCATCGTTCCGAAGATGACTGACATTGATGATGGCTATCGGACCAGATTTCGCTGCATTATGGATCTCAGCCTCGTTTGGAGGGAATAGAAAGTCTTTGAACCCGGGCAGTGTACGAATCTGGACAAGTAACTCATCAAGCTCTTTCCCAACTTCGTGACGCCGACTCTCTTGAGCTTTCCATGAGCTAGCACCTTGATCTGCAGTAGCTGTATTGAGAGTTTGAGAAGATTCTAGCTCATCACGAAGGCAAGAGAAACGGTGTGCTAGCTCGGGATGACTTCTTTTGAGATCCAATATGTCGGTTCGCAACTCTTCTAGGGATGCTCCGAGTACACCCCGGCTCTGCTCTAGGAGGCTCAAGGCTATTATTGGCTTTTCGTCTATTCGTATGGCGGCAGCAGCCGCATAACAGGCCAAACCGACCACTCTCCCAAGCATTTGCTGTCTGTCCGAGTTTTCTAGCGACCGTACCATCAGCTTCGGTACAAGGCTTATAGCGAATGCTGCTGCCTGATAAGCTCGCGTCCAGTCCGGATCAAGCCTGACAATGGATATGCCAGCTCGAATGCGATCTATAATGTGTGAATTGGATTGATGTAAGATTGTATGCCACAAAGCAATACACTCTTCAAGATCGGCTGTTGCCTTTGTCTCTAGCCATCTTAAGCTGAGTTGGGTTGCAAGATCGTGTTTATATTTGGCCTGTGACAGATTATCATCCGGCGTTGCATTGACAGCCTGTCTTGATTCTTTGATTGCTGCCTCAAGATCACTTGGAGCTTGCGTGCTCATGTATTTCTTGATTAACCGGCCTCCAAGATTATGTATCCATCTTGCCCGGTCTGGGTGGCCCTCGGGGGTGATTTCAATGACCTGTATTCCGATTTTGATAGAATCTTCAAGGTCTCTTTGTGCTCCCGTTTTGATATATCGGCTGTTTAGCCGGGAGGCAAGACTGTTTATAACAATTGGTCGTTCTGTATGGCCCTTTGGCATTATGTCAATGGTTTCCCTCGCAAGATGGATTGCTTCTTCAAGATCGGCGAGATCCTCTTTTCTACCATAATGAGTATGGAGACGATTTCCAAGATTACTTAATACAGCTGCCCTTAGCGGGTGATCCTTTGGTGTGATTTCGACAGCTTGTCTTGCTATGTCAATGGATTCCTTTAAATCCTGCATGGCCTGATTTCTCTCATATCGATCACTAAGCCGACCTCCGAGGCTATTTAGAGCTGAGATACGGTGCAAATTGTTTTCTGGGCTGGCATATGCGGCTTGTCTCGCCACTTGGATAGCTTCATCGAGGTCAATCATGGCTCCGGTCACAGAATACCGGTTTCCAAGGAGAGTCCCGAGGTTAGTCATCCACACTGCCCAGTTTGGATCCTCCTTTTCTGTCAATTTGATGGCTCGTTTTGCCGGTTGAATTGCTTCGTCGTGGTCTTCCATTGCCCCAGTTCTAGAAGCCTTATTGTTTAAAAGAATTCCGAGATTGTTTGCTAGAGTCGCCTGTTCTGAATTATCTTGAGAGGCCAGATCAGTGGCTTGCCTAGCAGCCTTTATAGCCCATTCAAGATCGCATAGCGCTCCTGTGTTTGAGGATCGTTCATCTAGCAAATTTGCAAGATTGTTCATGGACGAAGGCCAAATTGGATGATTCTGCGGCATCATATTGAGGATGTCCTTCAATGTCACGATAGCTTCTTCAAGATCCTTGCTCTGGCCCATTCTCAAGTATCGATCTGTGAGGCGGCGTGCAAGATGGTCCATCCACACGACTTGGTAATCATGAACTTTAGGCAATACTTGAATGATATTCCTAGCCACATCGATACCGTTGTCAAGATCTTCAAGCGATTCATATTCAGAATATGAATTGCTCAGTAATGCAGATGATCTGTTTTTGTCATCTAGCTTTTCTGATCGACAATGTGGAGTTTTATCAATGTTGTGGTGTATTCTTTGGAGCCCCTCTCCGAGATCAGCCACCGTCTCTATTTTGAGTCTCGGGTTGCTTTTCACGCTTGCGAGAAGATTTGACAATATTCCCCGGGCTACGGTGTCTTCCGTTGTTTTGAAGAGTTTTTCTGCTGCCTCCAAGGCTCCTTCAGTCGCGTATATCGTGTCGTCAGCGGAGACTGGCGAGCATTCGTTGTTTTCGAGATCCATTTTATTAGGCTTAAACGCCTGTTAGCAAGTTAATCTTGAGAGGATACTTGAAGAAATACCTTGGTTGTGAGCTTGGTCTCGTCGCTGTTTAACTCATTTGTCTTGAATGCCGCACTATCATTGCCTTTGGTCGGGCTTATCATCGACATGTCGTTTTGTGGCATTAAATTACCGTTTCTGTTCAGAAAAATGGAGAGGAGGCTGTCTACCAACAGCCATTCCCTTTCATAAGAGCCTAGCAGTGAGTATTGGCTTCAGTCCCTATTCACAAAAGATAGGTTTGCGGACTAGTCTCGCCAAGTTCCAAATGATCAGATAGTGCAATGGTATCCTGACAGGTGACCAAAATAGAGGTTAATGCTGGTGGCCACTGACTATATTGAGCAAGGTGATTGAATCAACGCCCCAAAGCGAAGCTCGAGGTTTACGAGTCGTGAGGAATATCTGAAAATAATCGATGTCGGCTCAGCCCCAGGACGTATCGGGCGGGGTAGATTGAACAGGCTAATTACTAACGATTCTAACTGTCAATATAGCCGCCTTAGTGAGTCACCTGAGGCCTGAGGTGGCTGTATTGATGACTCTGACTATCTAAGCTAAAACCCTGGGTCCGGTTCGAGAAAGGGGACCATCTTTGGTGCCCTACATTTAAGGTGTGCAACGGGATTCGGTCTGCCTTTGAGTCCGATACTCCACCTTCTAACCGTATTGATGGTCGGAGCGGTGGGCTGGTTTAGTGCGCCACACTCTTATATGGCGTACACGGTGCGCACTTTCAACCTGGAAGAACGAGGTGGGAAATGCCCTTCACTATACTTTCACATTATCGTACTCGGCGTGGGCGTGAATACTAACACAACAACCACCGGCATCAACAACGTAACACAAGCAAGGCAAGATTTATCATAACCCGTTCGTGGCGGGATTATCAGGTGGAAATTTGGTTTATCAGAAGCAGCAGTACCGCATTTCTCTCAAATGTTTTCTTTTGGAAAAACAAGAGATCTTTTTCTCGCCTGGATGATGATTGGAGAATGAATATGTTTATGCTTATTACGTGATTCGCTGGCAACTAACAAGGAGTCTAGAGTCTTCACTGTTACGTTAAAGCCGTGAAGAAGAGTAGTTGAGCCCATGATGGTATAGTGTTGGCTGTTTTCTCTCACATCCCATCACCAATAACAGTTTGGCTGAGTGGCCCACAAATCCCATGATAACCAATAGTTAGTGTATCTCACATCCGTGTGGTGATCACTTGATAGGGTTGAGTAGAATTCGAGTGGATACAGTGTTGGCTGGACAGCTGGATCCAACTTGTCTTTGAAGTTCGCTTAGCTCTAGGGTAGCTTTGACCTTGACTCCCTGCCGACATGTTGTTATCTGCAAGCTTACGTAGCGAATATATTTATTATTTATGATACCGTTTCAATTCCAGAATCTTCTTTTCTATTTTTGCCACAAAAGTGTAGAAAGTAGGCACCCGGCGAATCCAGTACAATGAGGGGATGATCATGTTGCCCAGCTCACCCCAGATGTCAATTATCTCTAATTGTTTCTGCTCAAATTTGCAGATGAAGCAAAGGTTTTCATTTCACCATTGCTACTAGCAATGCTACTAGCAATGGCTAAAATAATTCAAGGAATCCCGATGTACAATTATGCGCTCAGTGCTAATCATAGTATAAGAGGGTGGATAAGATATGGCTGGAGGAATAAACACCATGTTAGCTATATACAACTATGTTTCTAATAATTGTACATTAACTCGAATTTTGAAGACGGAATGGAGAAATGGAAATCTGATATAGAATGGGTACATATGCTGAAGGCAAAAACTTACAACATGTTGCTTGACAATTGGTGCGTCGAGAGCGGCGATATGCGAATATAGAAAGTGCCACGTGTGGGATCGAAAATACAACAGCGACAAGTCCGATGATGGCTTCAGCGGTCATTGTCATGGTAACGAAATGTTATCGGCCGGGCCAGTCAATGAGGCTGATTGGGTCAAAGTAAGAATGAATCATGAACAGCTTGCGGGCAATGCATGTGAAGTTTGGGAAATGGAAGTGTTGTTCACTGTCAGTGGTTATTATATAGCTACAAGGAAAGATGATTATGCACAATTCAAAGCCCAACTGCTCTGGTGCGTCTGACGTGGGAGGAGCAGCTGCTCAATTATTCGCGCCATTGTTACATTTTTTCATACTTTGGAGGGAGCCAATCAACGACATGATGGAATCCAGGGGCCAGGGCAGCAGTGGGTCTTCAGGTTTTGGTCAAGACCAATGGGAAGCCTTTCAAATCCTGGAGACTAATCACAGTCCAGAGACTGATGGCGTTACCCACATTCCATGGCAGACTGATCAGAGGGCGGCACATTTCCAAGTTCCAACAGACAGAAGCAATGGCTGCCCGGCCCAGCCATGGCACGGATTAGCCACGACAGCCCCTGCCGCCACAAGGCGCAATTTCTTGTGGAGATTTCAGGTTTTTGCGTCATCCAATCAAGTATCGACTTTGCTTTTTTTACACGTGTTTTGGTGCGCAGTGTGGCCAAGGTTAATTGACCAAAATTAGCTGACTATTCCTTGTGACTTTGATATCTGAAAATACTATCAACTAAGGAAGCCTTCTCAGCATCATCATAAACATACCACATGTTCTATTATAATGACAGCCAGAGTTACTGATGCGGAATGGTTTGGGTATTAACGCATGATCCAGAATTTGTATGTCGTAAAGGGCATATCCCCAACGAAGCTCCTAGATGAGCTACAGGAGCGCGGGCTCTCCGTCAGGTTAGCCAGCTAAAACTGACCAAGGTCCAATTGTATCAATACTAGAATTATATACCAAGTAAGAGCCAGCTTGAATACCAATTGAAGAAATGGGAGTTCTCCAGGAACATTGCCAAAGAAACATGGGCCGTCATTGATAGTGTCATCAAAAGCGTAAGTTTGATGGCAAAGGAAGTGATCTCATCTACTGCGGCAAGCGTTTTAAGCAAGAGAGTGTCCCAAAAACACAGACCGACATAGATTCAAGTGGACTGCTACCCGACCAAATCCCCGTTAGTTTGATGCAGAAATATTCACAACATCACAGTAACTGAGTAATGCAGCTTCAATTCCTAAATACGGGCATCTGCATGATGACTAGAGTTCAATGCGGACACAGGTGCATGTTGCGACGGCTAATGGTACGACAACATTTGGGCCCACCAGGATCTGCACAAAGAATGCATAAACACAGAGAATAAAATATTCGGGAACTTTTGTTTTCGAATAAATAATATTCACCCAACATTCTGAGCTCGGCCTTGATAGTTATACACCAAGTTACCTCACTAAGTGCACAAGAACCGTAAATTGGGGCTCTGTTGCAGCCACAGCATTTCCCAGCACAATGAAGCGATATCGGTTGAATAAAGGGGCGTTGAAATACTGTGTTGCATATTTGCCTAGAATATTCATAGAGCTCATTAGTGGGTAAAGAAGGGTCCATAATAGCAACGCTTCTCATGGATGTGGAAAGCCAAAAAGGCGCCAACAGCGGAAAAGAGAAGTCGGCTACAACCGAAAAATAAAAATGGACTTGGTATTAAGTCTCTTTGCTTTCCTTGATCTGTATCTAGTAGTAGTTTTATCTTAGGGTTTTCAACAGTAAATCAATGCAAAAACATCAATCGGAACAGTACGTAAGGGAATCTCTCATGCCTTAGAGCGCAATAGCTGGACAATGAAACGGATGGAATCCAATCTTATGAGCTTCGGAAAGATTCATGTATCGTATAGTATATCCCTACATTAGCATAATTCTTTCGCCTTTCCATGCTCAAGGGCAGCCAGTCCCAGATCTGTGTTGCTGCACCCCACCACAAGGTTGAAGCTCCGAATGTTCTAGGGCCCAGATCATCCTCTTCGGCCTCGTGGCCAATGATGTTTCATGTCCCCAGTTTGCAACTTTTGGCAGTAATGGCGTGCTTGCAAACATGCGACATTCCAATCCAATGCTTCAATTTAAGTGGATGATTGCATCCCAATGAGGAAGCTGCAGATTTGATCGCTTACTCGTCCCTCTCCACCTTTGCTAAGAGTTGGTTGGCCCTTGCACGGTTGCGTGCTTAAAACAGGCGCCTTTATAAACCACCAGGGACGAGAAACCTGAACCTGACTGATCATTTGCTTAACTCTACCTCGATACTGCCATATTCGCTCCCGAAAAAGCCATGACAGAAGTTGTCGAGAAAGGCGAGGGGGGTGACTCGAGCCCGCCACAGATTCAGACGCCACCTCAAGTCCACGCACCCAAACTTGTGTCCAAGGACGGCGCTGATGCCGCACTTCAGCTGCTTGGCAGAACCAGGGGGTTGGCTGCACCGGCGGATCCCCAAAGTACCCAAAGACTTATTCGAAGAATTGATTTGCACATTATGCCGCTGATCTGCGTCGTCTATTTTCTCCAGTACATTGATAAAACGGCCATCTCATACGCAAGTGTCACGGGGATAATCCAATCAACAGGACTGAAAGGCAACGAGTTCAATTGGGTGGCTTCCACATTCTTCTTTGGGCAGTTGGCATTTGAATTTCCCACCATCCGCCTGATCCAAATGTTTCCATTGGCCAAATACGTGTCGGTCAATGTAGTGCTCTGGGGAGTGACACTTGCGTCAATGGCTGCCTGCAAGAACTACGGTGGTCTTGTGGCCTGTCGATTCTTCCTCGGTGTACTCGAAGCTGCCATTGTACCCGCCTGGGTTTTATTCACCTCGCAATGGTACACAAAGGAAGAGCAAGCGTTCCGCGTTGGCATCTGGTTTTCTGTCTGCGGTGCAGCCCAGATGTTTGGCGGCTACTTTGCCTATGGCGTGGCAAGGCATGTTGGCAGCGACCCCAATGCCGCACTTGAGGGTTGGCAAGTCATATTCCTCTTCCTTGGCCTCCTGACTGTCTGCGTTGGTATAATGTTCTGGTTCATCATCCCAGACTCCCCGGCCGTGGCAAGCTTTCTGAGCGAGGAGGAAAAGGCTCTTCATCTGGAGAGAATTAGGCACAACGAACAAGGCATCGGCTCACAGGCTTTCAAGTGGGACCAGGTCAAGGAAGCACTGACCGATGTCATGACCTGGCTCTACGCCTTCTGGATCTTTGCAGCCAACATCCCGAATTCTATCGCAACTAGCTTCGGGAATATTTTGGTCAAGGGAATGGGCTACTCTAGCGAAGAGTCGCTCCTCCTTGTTACTCCTCTTGGAGCTTGGGAGATTGTGGCACTACTCGGTCTGACATATGCCGCAATGAAGACCAGGCAGCGATTATACTTTTGCGTCTTGGGCCATATACCCGCCATCATCGGCGCCATTCTCATGGCAACCACTGGGAAAGTGCCGGCCCTCATTGGATATTATACGACTGGAGGAATTCCAATCGGGTGGACGACGATTCTCGGTCTCCAGAGCTCAAACGTAGCTGGCTCCACCAAGAAAGTCACCGTTGCCTGCATTGGAACGATTGCGTATACTGTGGGCAACATCATTTCGCCACATACATTTCAGGCCCGTGATGCCCCCCGGTATTTGCCAGCGAAAATATCAATCTGCATTATTTACTTTTTGATCACTATTGATCTGTTGGTTATGAGATGGGTCTTTGTCCTCAGAAACAAGCAGAGGGAGCAAGAAAAGCTACAGAATGGAGATTCTCATCATGTGGAGGAGAATCATGAGTTCTTTGATCATACAGATCTCGAGAATCGGGAATTTCGCTACGAGCTTTGAGAAATCGTTTGTTTTTGTTGGGTATGAAATGTATCAAAAGACCAACGCTTGTCTCCGGGTAACTAGAAAGCAATCAATACACACTTACCTCCGGTATTTTAACGCATCCCATTTAACGCTCCATGGTACACGAAAGACAAAAGTCGTGGAATATCAATGGGTAACATGAATAAATCTCTCAAGCCCTATTGGCCATGGCCAGGGCCCGAATAAAACCTTACGAGCCTCAAGGGTATACATAGAATTTGACTTTATCAAGAGATTTTTTACGTATCTCAATAAACTCACTCTAGTACCATATCATGCTATAATCAGATACAGTGAGATATTCATTTTGGTTGGTACTAACAGCGGTGCACAGCGCTTTACGCGCGTATAGTGTGGTGTAGAGACATTCCAAGCCGAAAAAGGTAATCTCTGTCCCCCATGTCTGTGCGGGTCAAGACACTATTTCAAGCGCTGACCTCCTCGATCCAGGTTAAACTTTGTAACCCACAAGGGACGGGCCGAGGTGTTATACTCAACAAGCACAGTCATGGAGAATTTTCTGTCCCAAAGTCGGTGGTTTTGAAGTATCTCGGCTGTCTGCGTAAAAGAACACATGAATAGCTGGATCTAGTGCGAACTATTCATCATTGTGGCTGGCGGAACTACTTTATCGGCTAGCATGCAGCAAAATCATTTTTGTGGCTGAGAAGACGTGTGGTTGTGTAGATGTTGATAGAGTAACGGATCTGTGAATTCCAGGCCTGGATGAATCTAATGCGCTTATTAAGAAATATGAATACTGTCTCAAGTGGCATGCAGTGCCAAGTCTAACGATAGAACCCGACACGGGTGTTAACAGCACTCGGAGATTTGCCATAGAAATTTCCAGGTGAAGCACGAAGCACTCGTCGGGATAATTTGAACAAACAGTCGATTTGTTTCGCAGGGTGGGCAAACACTTTATAACGTCCATTTATGTCTGCACTGCTCAAGATGGCTGAGGGCTGGGGTCAGACGACAGAAAATACCGCAATATTAGTCCCGGGTATTACATTTGGACCATCAGATGAGAATGGTAATTGAGTATTATCCCTGCTGAGGTGGGATATCTAGGACATGGAATATCGCCTGACTACAGAGTCTGCGTGGCAAAATGCATTGTCGCAATAATTATGTTGAAGCAGATAAGCCCCAAGGATAGTTGCAACTAGTCTCTGAAACAGCCATCTTTACACCAATGAGAAAGGCTGATTTGGTAAACTACGTCATATACGGAGTCTGGATACGGGCTGCCATTCAATCATTTTTATTGACAACGTCAATCTTCTTGCTTGAAAAATTGGGTTTGAGCTGCCCCCCTAGCTGAGACTTCCAACGATGGTACAAGTTCAGGCCACCAACGAGCCATTCATCTCTCGCATCTGAGTATCTATTCTGACAAATATTTCCCCAGGAAGACGGTTCTAACGTCTTGTTCTCGTTTATTCGGATCCTTGCTCTCATAGTAGTTTAAAACTGTCTTGATGAGTTGGAATCCACGTCTGCTGAACCATTCCTGGTTGCTCATCTATAGCTGCAAGTTGGTTGTTTGATGCTAACGTCAGAATGCCCTGTCATATACCTGAGGCACTGTATGTCCGTAAGCTCGCGCAATGTCTTTATTCATTTGATCTTGATGATGAACCGCATCTATTAACAGCACTTTGGCGTTGAATGGCTCCGTGATTGCCAGTCGTTCAATTTCATCCATTGCGGTCCTAGCCGCCCCCAAGCCTTGAAAGGCGAGTAATATGAAAAGGCTCTTTACCCAGAATCCATGTTCCATTGGTGTGTCCAAGTTCACCGTCTCTGCCTCTGGATTTTCTTTGTCAAGCGACATATGTCCTATCGGCGTGAAAATCAATTCAGAAGGGAGTCTTGGTATGCCGAAAATAGTATTACTTGTGCCATACAGGGCAGAAAATGCCTTATGATAGGTTAGCATCTTTACTAAAGTTATGGGTCAACAACTGCGAGAACTCACAGTAGGATGCTGGGGAGAACTGCTTTGGCGGTCGGGGGAAGCCTGCGCGAAGAATCGCATCAGCAGTGTCCGTTCAGGTTTAGCTCATTTGCTGCGTCTTACAATCCAAAACATGCACTTTTCCCCTTTTGCTTGGGCGTCTCGCCATATGTTCTCGACTTTTTCTGCGGCCCAACCACACTCTTGTTGTTGTGCAACCAATCTTGAAACGTGCTCGGTGGAGTTGGAATCCCAAGGGATTAATTTGAATTGGCTCTGGGATATGGCGAGCTGCTTTAAGAATAATCTTGCCGCAAATCTGCGACTCATTAGATTTGAGACGCTATAAACAAGACGAATTATGTCGCCTAGATTTGCCCCCATACGCGCAAGGCCTTCTAGATATACCCATAGGCGTAAGGTGGGGCGCATGCCTTTATACCTTGTCCTAAGGTAGGCCTAGAAAACCTATATTAGCCGGGAAAACCTATATTAGCTTACTATTTATAATTTATACTATAAAATAATTAATTTTTTAATAATAATTATTTATATTTTATAATATAATTATTATTTAAGATATAAGGCTATAAATAAATTAATTTAAAAGCTATAAAATAACTAAAAATAAATATATTAATAAAAATAATAAAAATTATATTTTTTAGCTTAATTAAATTAATTTATAAAAAGCTTTTTTTTTAATTATATTTTTAATTTTATTAATTTTAATTTATTTTTTTATTATTTTTAATATTTATTTAATTTAATATTTAATTATATTATTTATTATATTATAATAATAATCTTTTTATTATAATAAAATTAATAAGCTTATTAATATAAAGGAATTATAATTTAAATTTAATAATATTAAAATTATTACTAAAGAAAATAATAAATTTATTATTAATAATATTTTTTAATATAAAAAATTATTATTAATATTATTTTAAAGATTATTAATATTCTTAAGCTTAATATTATTATTATTATTATTTTAGAATAATTTAAGGCTTATAAATTTAATATTTTTATTATTATTTAGCTAAGTATATTAATTTATTATAATAATTAGTCTTATAATATAAAATATTTTTTTTTAAGCTTAAGAAAATATTTTCTTAGATAATAAGTTTATTTTATTATTATATTATCTTCTTTTAGCCTTAAGGCTATTATAGATATTATATTTATTAGACTTTTTAAGTTATTAGTTTTATATTAGCTTTAGAAGATTTTAAGCTTTATAGAAGATAGTTTTTTTTTTTATAGAGTTTTAAGGTTCTTAATCTTTTAAAGAATATAATTTTAAATTATAAAAAACTATTTTTAATTATCTTTTTATTTTATTTTAATTAATAAAGCTTTATATTAAGTTTAAATATTAGGAAAGCTAATATTTATAATAAAATTATTTATTAATCTTATTTATTAATCTCTTTTTTTTTTTTTATTAAATTTTTCTAATTAAGAAAGGTAATTTATTAAAAATACCTTATATTTATAATATATTAATATAGCTTTAGAAATAATATTCTTAATAAGGCTTATTATTTATAAAATAGATAAGCTTATAAATTATTAGTATTAGATATAGATATTATTAATATAATTCTAAGTATTCTAAAAATAAATATTTATAAGTATTATAATTAAAATAGTAAGATAAATAGCTTTTTATTATTATTATTACTTTATAATAATATAATTAATTATAAGCTATATATTAATTAGCTAAATATTAAATTTTTTAAATTTTAATATAATATTATATATTATAAAGCTAATTTTATAGATTTTAATAAAAATAAAAGTAAATTATAAATAGAAAAAAGTAAAATTATTTTATTAAAATAATTATTAAATTTCCTTTTAATATATATTTTTAAGTAACTAAAAAATATTAATATTAAGTAGCTATATAAGATATATAAAGTATAATAATAAGAGATAGATTATAATATTAAATTAAATATAATATTTAATATATTTAAAGAAAATATAATTTAAAAATCTATTAATAATAAAAAGGCAATAGATCTTCTTTTTTATAAAATAAATATTTAGAGGATATTTATATTAAAGCTTTAGTATTATAAGATTATAAAGCTATTTATTATAATTAAATTATATTTAAAATAATATTTCTTTTTTTTAGTTATAATAAAAGCTTTTTATAAAAATATATTAAAAATATAAAATTATTTAAAGGTAATATTATTATTACTAAAGTTAATATTTAATTAAATAAATTATATATTTAGAATAATATTAATATTAAATTAAAAAACTAAAGAAAATATTTTAAAAATAAGCTAAAAAGAAATATTTTTTTTAATAATATTTATAGCCCTAATATTAATATAAAACTTCTAGTTTATAAGATTAATAATTTTAAGGTACTAAGAGTATATTATATAAATTATAATAATTTTAATATATTTTTAAATATATTTAATATAAATTTTATATTTATTTTTATTTTAATATTTAAAGAAACTAATATTATAATTTATAATAATATTCTAAAGATTTAAATAAAATTTCTTAATATTTTTAATATTAAAAACTCTAAATATTTTTTATATTTTATTTATTATTTTAATAAATATTTTTTAAA
>PGGA01000013.1:510906-536037 GCA_004380915.1 Calonectria pseudonaviculata
GGGTAATATAAATAATAATAAGATTATTTCTAAAGATATTTCTAATATAGGAATTATTTTATTTTTAAATTTCTTAAGCCTAATAAACTTTATATTATTATTATTATTATTCTAAAAGGCCTTTATACTTATAAAGTAAATCTTATTATTATTATTAAGCTAAGTACTTTAATTTATTATAATAATTAATTTTAGGGCTTAAGTAGCTTATTTTTAGGCTTTATAAAAGGAAAAAATAGGTTTTTAGCTAAGATAGTTATTATATATTTTTTAATTTATTTTTAGGGATAAATATTAATTTTTATTATTATTCTTAATAAGCTATTAATTAAAAATTAGTTTAAATAATAATATATTTCTTAGGAATATTTTTATTATTTTTTATATTATTTTTAAGATATTTATTTTCTTTATAATAAGCTTTTTAATTAATTATAATTATATATATTATTTCTTTTTTATTATTATTTTTAATAAAGCTTAAAATTAAGCTTAAATATTAGGAAGGCTTATATTTATAATAAATTTATTAGTAAGTCTTATATAATAGCTAGATCTTTACCTTTTATTATAATTTTCTATTTTACTAAGTTAGTTTATTATAAATAATTAATATTATTAATATATTATTATAGCTTTTATAATAATTTTACTAATATTATTAATAATCTCTAAAGTAAATAAGCTTATTATATATTAATATTTCTTATAAATATAATTAATTTATATTTAGATATTCTTAAAGTAAATTTTTAATAATAATAATTTTAAAATAAAAAAATAAATAGATTTTTATTATTATTATTATTTAATAATAATATAATTAATTATAAATATTATATTAATTAGCTAAATATTAGCTTTTTTAAATCCTAATATAATATTATATCTTTTAAAGTTTATTTTATAGATTATAATAAAAATAATAATAAATTATTAGTAATTAAATATTAGATTATTTTTTTATATTAATTTTTAAAGCTCCTTTTAATATATATTCTTAAGAAGCTAAAATATATTAATATTAAAAGATTAAATATAATATATTAAATATAAGAGTAAAATATAAATAATAATATTAAAGTAAATATAATAATAAATAAATTTATATAATAAATAACTAGAAAAGCTATTAATAATAAAAAGGTAATAGATTTTATTTTTTTTATTATAAATAATAAAAAAAGCTTTATATTAAATATTAGGTAATAAGGGATTATAAAGCTACTTATTATAACTAAACTAATCTATAAATAATACTTTCTTTTATTATACTTTAGTAAAGGCTTTCTAGGAATATATATTAAACTTATAAAATTATTCTAAGGTAATTTACTAGTTACTAAAGCTAATATCTAATTATATAAATTATATACTTAGAATATTATTAATATTATTCTAGGATTTAGTTAATAATACTTTAAATATTAGCTATAAAGGGATATTATCCTTAATAGTATTTCCTACTCTTATTTATATATAGGACTTATAATTAGCTAGATTAAAGATATTAAGATAGCTTATTTATATTATATATATTATAAGAATCTTAATATATTCCTAGAAATAGCTAATTTAAATATTATATTTATTTTTATTTTAATATTTTAAGAGGCTAATATTATAATTAAAAATAATATTCTAAAGATTAAAAAAGAAAATATTAATATCTTTTATATTAAATAGCTTAAATAATTTATAAGCCTTATTTATAGCCTTAAGAAAGATCTTTTAAAGTTCTAGGTAATATTTATAAAAATAAATATATTATATTTTTAAGAAATAAGGCTTTTTATTACTTTTTTAATAAACTAAGTCTTTTATAATATTTTTAATTTAATATTTTTTTAGCTAAAAAGCTAGATCTTTTAAGCTAAATAATATAAATAATAAGGCTAATATCTTTACTAACTAATAAATAACTTAGGTAGCTATAAAAGTATATAAAAATAGTAAAAATTAAAAAAAAGGCTATAATATATTAAATTATTAATTTAATTATATTAAATTAAATTATTAAAATCCTATATAAGGATAGTATTTTAATAGTTTTTATTATACTTCTTATATTATAAAATATATTTAGATATTATATTATAAATATATTTTATATTAATTTAGCCTAAGCCTTTTTTAGTATTTTCTTTATCTTTATAAAATACTTAGAATTTTATTAAATATAAAATATTTTATTATTATATAAATTCTACTTAAAAATATTTTATTTTAATATATTTTTATATAAGGTTTAGTAAAGCTAATATATAATCTATTATATTAGATTAATATAGCCATATTACATTTTTATAACCAACCTTGTAGAGGTTGGCGGGCGGTCAAGCCCTACAATGCCAACGGGTAGTCGAGCCTGCCAATTGTATTGTATGACAAATGGATAGTAGCCCCGGATCCAACCCTGGGCCTGATTGTAAATACGACACTATATGTCGATAATTCTGTATATATAATACATTATCTCCTGTATTACTTCTCCTCTCGTATCTGCAGAGTAAGATCAATGCTACTACTCGAAATGATTGAATATTATTGAATAAGAAGGACTGAATTTTATCAGCCATGCCGAAATGATTCTCGAGTTGGGATAGCGGGCAATCTGAGTATGGGGAGAGACAGCAGTCAACTCCAGCTACCGGGTAGATGGACAAGCATGTTTGCCTCTACACATTTTGGGGGTCTTTAGGAACATCATTAGCAAATTCAAATTGGGAAGCTTTCCATGTTTCTAGGATTATTTCAAAGTTTTAGTACGCCCAGGCACCAACGATGAATGGTGGGATATCTTGTGGAGATAGTGACCCTGACTGGGAAAAGCAAACTCACCTCTGCCACGATTCATCCGACATCAACACTTCTAATATCGTTAATTCTTCGTCTAAAACGGAAATCAAAGTTGAAAAGTATCCGCTATCAAAGCTTGAAATACTCCCCAGAAGCCCCTGAAACGGTCAGGGCTATGGAACTGAGGCATCAAAGCAGGGCTATGCTGCTTCCTGTAGCTGCCCTTGCCGTTTGGATTGGTTGTAGCAGGTTCTTACCAAGACTGCCTCGGCTGTGCGGCTGCGGTGAGGCTGACAAGGTCCGCTAATTTGTCTCACTCACCAGGTGGTCTTGATGCGACCTCCCTTCCAGTTGCATTATCGATACTACTTCATATTTTTTGCGTATGTTGCCAGATATAGTTGGAGTGTCGGTCAACACAGACATTGTCACTTGTATTGGAGTGACATTCATTATTACCAAGCTTGGGCAAGAAAATGAGTCTCATAATTTTATTGCCACTGAATCAATTGGAGGCTTACTACTCTGAGGGATAGTGGGTGGTGTCAGCAATATTCAACGCAAAAAAGAAGAAGATAGAAAACGGAAAACACGAGCTCAACCAATACTCGTAATAGAGATTTTGGTTTCGCATTGCGCCTATGGTGCCAATTTTCTATGTAGCGGCGGTGTGTACAATGCATCTCGATTGATACTATACTCAAATTAGATATTGGAGCGCTGCTTCCAACGCCCAGTTTGGCGCCATCTTTTACCACCCTCCATGTCTGTGGCTGGACGCGCTACCCCAATGACCGGGCAAACATCGGCCCAGCCCCGTGGCAATGTTGCTTCGGCCTCGACGACGACGTGACAGCAGCGAGCTGAAGGCATCATGACAGCATGGATCCGTTGTCGATAACCACCGGCTGCCTGGCGCTCCTCGGTGCCGTGGGCAAGACGACGGTAACCATCACAGATTTCGTCCGCGGCTGTCGCGAAGCCCGGTCTGATCTAAGCGCCGTCACCGTCGAGCTCTCTCAATTGCAGCTTGTGCTGGAGCTCCTCAAGGACGATACCGCTGTGAGCGACGACCAAATCATTCCGGAATCCCTCCAGAGCCAGATCACATCCATTATCGCCAATTGCTCCAACGTAATAGCCACCATCAACACCGTCCTCGCCAAGCATGACGGCAAGGCCGGAGCGGCGAGATGGGCCACCATTGGGAAGACAGAGGTCGCCGGCCTGCGCATGTCGCTCGAGGCCCATCGTGCATCGCTGAATCTTGTGCTTGAGCTGGTTTCGGTGTCATTGTCCAAGGCGATAAAAGAAGACACGTCCGTCATTCGAGCCAATGTCCACGAAATCAAGCAAGATACAAGCCAAATCCCACAAATCATGGAAGAATTGATGAGACTGCGGGCTATTGTTGCCGCTGAAACCATCACACCCGCCGCCGGTTGCGAGAACTTTGTCCTCCAGCAATACCTCGACAGCCTCACCTCGTATGCCGAAACGGTCTGCAACGACGTCGAATGGGACTCTGACTGCATTAGCCTTGCAGCATCCCGACCGCCGAGCTACACTGACATGGTTGTCATGACCGGTAAACCAGGTATTCAGTCGAGTGAGAGCGTGGCACGAGAAAGTCAGAACAGTGAAGATCATGTCTCTTTCTGTCCCTCGCAGCCACCCGTAGTTACTCCGCCTGCAGAGCCCCCATCCATACCTACCAGCACCTCACTTGGTGAGAAGAGTGACAATCCTTCTGGACTCGTCGAGGAACGCTTGGAAGAATATGATCCCTTTAGATTCATGACCAAACTACGACCCCCAGAATCTTTTCATACAAGGATCCATTTATTGCCAAAGGTAACGTCGCATGACGGGGATTTAAAGGCGGACACAAAGACGATAGGGAGTTCCAGTAGGTTTCCTTCCATATCCTCTAGGAAAACCCGACGCGCAGTTTAACCTAACCTCGAAAAGTAGGCAGTCTCTCTCTAAAAGATTTGGACCCGAAGCCCACAGAAGCTCACTCCCGCCAGCCGAGTTTAATAACAGAAAAGCAAAAGGATTGGCCTTTTATCTCATCATCTTTATCTGCTGGAAAGACAGAAACATTGCCGTCCGAAAGTGAAAAGCAAGACGACTCAAATATCCCGTCTATGCTAGAGTCTGTGGTGCCAAAGCTTGTCAACTCTCAAGCCAAGAAGATTCAAAGAAAACTCGTCATTGTCGGAGATGCAGGTTGTGGGAAAACACCTCTTTTAATGTACGTCACTTCTGGGCTTTTAAGACGCACAACTGACCTTGTTACGGCAAGTGTGTTTTCCAAGAACTGTTTCCCAGAAGTAAGAGTCACCTAAATGTTCCGTCCATGGTCATAGCTTACGTTTCCAGGTGTGCGTTCCAACGGTTTTTGAAAACTACGTCGCTGATATAGAAGTCGACGGGAAGACCGTCGAACTTGCTCTATGGGACACTTCCGGCGTCGAAGACTTTGATCGGCTGAGATCACTTTCATACCCTGATTCTCATGTCATCTTGGCATGTTTTTCAATCGATTACCCTGACACGCTTGACAACATACAAGAGAAGGTGCAAATCATTGTATCACTCAACTTGCTAATACTGACATGTTAATAGTGGTTGTGCGAAATTCGCCACTTTCAACCGCGAGTTCCACTTTTATTAGTTGGTCTAAAGAAAGATCTGCGTAATGATCCAAAGACTATTGAGGAACTCAAAAGGACCAGCCAGCACCCAGTGAGCTGGGAGGAGGTATAGTCTTCAGTCCTGGCAATGTTAAATTTGTTAACCATTTTATCAGGGATTCGATGTTGCTAAGAGGATCGGGGCGGTGAATTACCTGGAATGTTGTGCCAAGACCGGCGAAGGTGTAAGAGAGGTTTTTGACGCGGCCGCTAGATGGGCGTTGTTTGATAATCATGAGAATGAGAAGAAGAAGAGCAAAGGTTTGCGTAAATTGTTTAGGATGTCTTTAAGATAAGAGTATGACCTATATCAAGAATTTAGAGAATAAGCGATTGGCAATTTTCCAAAAAGAAGAAGAATAGGTTATTTGGTGGAATCTTAATATGACGTTTTGATGACGTAGCCTAATTCCCTGATAGCAAACAGGGACAAAGGCTATGCCCCGATTAAGAGCGATGGATCGAGTCTCAGAATTCATTTACACTATTAAGTCCAAGAATACTAGACTTGGCATTGCGTTGGCTCAACTCTAAATGTACCGCCTTTTAATAGCGTCGACCTTTTCCCCAAAACAGCAAGGGTCACGAAGAATATAACAAATTATCGCAGCACACTTCCGACTACAAACAAGTAGGGGCATTCTAATTTCAAACTGATGATCCTCGGAAACATGTTGGTACCATCGAGGACTGCTTCTGGCATGTTAGTGATGATGCCATGAAACTGTATCACTCCGGTGCAACTGTTAAGAATATCTCCATGTGGAAATGCTATAATGACCCAGCCATTTAGATGGGTTGGAAGTCGCGAAAGATCTCGCATGTAACTATCGATGAGCTTCACGTTATCCACTTATGCTGGCGCAGGAGCCAGTCATATGTGCACTCGGCTATCATAGGGGCCTCGCCTTGCATGCAGTAGGTTCCACGCGTCAAAGGGGAATTTCTTGTGACAGGCAGTTTGTCAGCGTGCTTGATAACTATGGTACCTCTACTTAAGAACGTATTTAACCATCATTACAGTAACTATCGTTTAGCAGGAGCACCGTAGCATACGGCCTGTAGCTCGCTGAGAAGACACCACGTTACCTTCTTTTACTCATCAGCCACTAACACGGCCTTCGTCCATTCGAGTGCTCGACTTGCTCCCATCTCAGAATGTGGTAGTCCCCGTGGAATGTAGGGTACTCCAAGTTGATCTTGAGTCTGTGGAGAATGAATACGAGGCTCTTTCCTATACCTGGGGCGCACCCTATGGCTGAGTGCCTATCAACTGCAACTGCAAGAGACTTTTAGTCCCATCCAATTGCGACGTCGCCTTAACATTTATTCGCCAGTCTATTACAATTTGGAAGCTGTGGATTGATGCAATATGCATCGGCCAAACATATGCAAATTTCAAAGAACGAAATCATCAATTGGTGCGCATGTCCCTGATTTATCGCAATGCGAGGAGAGTTGCCGTTTGGATGGGTCCTATAGATGAACTGAGACTTTTCCTCAAGTCAAATATCCAGGATCTCTCATATATGGGGGCACGTTTCGTAATGTAGAAGGATCGACTTCGAAAGCATATTCTGGAAGTAATATTTCAGCTTGCTGAGACACCGAGCTCAGTTCGATAAGCTGCCAAGCCGCTAACCCTGATCCTCGCTTCCCGTGCCGCACTCATACATGTCAGCTTCTGACACCTTGCTTTTTGAGCCTCTTCCAACTAATTTTGGAACAAACAGCGAAATGTGCTGGAATTTGGCTTCCAAAGGTGCTGTAAGATGATGAAAGCCTTGAAAATGGAATTCAATTTGGTTTAATGGGAACATCTTGGGAAGAGAAGTAAATTAGAATAAT
Source organism: Calonectria pseudonaviculata (assembly GCA_004380915.1). Lineage (NCBI taxonomy): Eukaryota > Fungi > Ascomycota > Sordariomycetes > Hypocreales > Nectriaceae > Calonectria > Calonectria pseudonaviculata. Next base: position 518,253 of record PGGA01000013.1, read on the forward strand.
TCAGGGCGCGATAAAAATTAAATGAACGCTGATGGTAGAAGGACATAATTGAAGGCTGCATGCCACCGACCTTTTTGGGTTAGGCCTAGAGTAGTTAACCAGTTAACCGCCATTGCCAAGACGACATTTTTTGAAACCAAGTGCGCGCACATTCCGATGAAAGCCAAGAGGCCTTGATCCGACTAGAGCGCCATATATGAAGGCATTTCGACGGCCAATCTCATCAGCCAACAAAGCGCTGGAGAATCCAAAAGCAGCTTGGATGACAACACCGATACCGGCTAGTAGGGATGCAAGATCACTTGACCATCCGCCGGTTTGGAAGATCTTGATGCCGTAACCTAAGACGTAACCAGCACCAACCATCTCCTGCGTGGCAAACTGAACAAATAAATCTGACAAAGTGCGCTGGGAAGTCTGGTACTCGTCTTTGACAAAAAGCATGCTCATGTGTGTGACGGACGAGTTGGCGGACGAGTTGTTTGCCAGCTCTTGGTCCAGTATATATATGCTGAATAACGGCTACTTCATCATCCACTGTCTGGCCCACTTCAACGCTGCTCCCCCTGTCGGCCTGCATTGCAATCAACACTTCATTGACTTCACCGACAAGACCAGCTCGGACGAGGCATCGAGGAGACTCTGGCAAAAACCAGAACAGGGTGGGCACTATTAGAACGAAGAAACACTGATAGACAATTGGAAACCGCCACACGATTTCCCGACTCGGCCGACCAGTTCAGGCCTACGGAATCGAAAGAACCGGTGGCCAAGTCGTCCAGGAATTGGAGACATAGCGCTTTGGCAAAATTCTGTAATGCTGCGAATGCTGGGACAATGGCCAGAGCGTACACGCCCGCACAAACTTGGGCTCTTCTGCAGCCGATTGCATCAGAAATTGGGCTATTAAAGAGAGCCCTATCATCACGCCCACCCAATAAACGGCGTTGATCAGATCAATTTGGAGCTCGCTGTGCTTTGAACCATCGTTGAGGCCAATGCGAGCTATGTATTACGAGACCGAGGAAACGCTGCCCATGAGTGCGACATCCAATGGTGGAATTAGTTTACATCATCACGTCGGGGAGCTACAATTGTACTGACTGATACCAGACAGCGTCAAGCAAGCATAACCGCAAGCGACGACACCGATGCGCGATGCTCGTGGAGAGAGGCCCTTATACCGGTATTTTGGACCTGGCCCAGGCACGTATGGAACCCAAGACACAGTTGTATAACAACCCGAGCCTACATTTATTTGTAAAAAAAAATGAACCGTGGGCTCAACCAGCCAGTAGACCTAGGAACACCTTTATAGTACAACCGTTTTTTGGATACAACCAGTGGCATTGCAAATGCAACCCTGTGCCATACAATTAACTTTACTCTTCTAGGCAGAACAATCTTGAGATGCCCTTATGAAAACTTAGATATAAAACTCAGTAATTAATTTGAAACCAATTCCATGTCTTCGCACCCAGCACAATTGAATATATTATGTTGCCTTTTCTTTCCTTTCCTAAATTATTTTTTGTCTTCAATGGTGTCCGTCCGTATGATCGCCATTCAGCTACCAGAAACCAGAAGAATAAATATGTTCAATCTTGTCCATATTTCAAATACTGAGTGACTATATACACAGTTGATAATATTTTGACATAATGACAGGCGCTCATCAGAAAAAACACCAAGGGAGATTTGTGAGATGAGTTGGGCTGGCGCCGCGTAATGGGGGGCCTCGCTCGCGGCCTGGCTATCCATCCATCACGGCGCCGGCGTCAACCTTGCTGACAACCAATGCCGTTGTGTCATTGACTACCTCACAGAAGCAAACACAAGGCCAATCCATTACCTCACTAAAAGTACCGCCAATTTGCATTCAAGGGAAAATTTTGGAAGGACCTCTTTACATACTGCTAGAGGTTGAGAATGCTTAGAAATCGCCAGAGGGCTCCTAGTTAGACATCCTAAGGGTTATAACAGGCGGCACTACTTAAGCGGGCGTCCTGAGATCCTAGTAGAAGCCATTCCAGAATTAAGATGCCCACCATGACGTCTCAAACATTTGGATACATCGAATAAATATTTATACCTTTACAGAAGGACCATACAATATAAATCGATCGTATTTCTAATCTATTGATTTGATTTCAATAGTTTCCCTCCCCCGATCCTGCAAGGATCAATCGGCTCTCCAGGATACTAAATTGGAATTGAGACTTACAAAGATCGAATAGAAGCCCATAATAGTACGGTTGGGAGGTTGGATTGAAATCCAAGGCATGGCATCATCGATCTAGTTTGAAGACGCGACTCTAAAGTTTCCTCCCCAATTGGTCCAAATCTAAATGCCAATTATTACAAATTGATACTAAAACATTGAAATATGACCTTACCTTTCATGCTCGCATCTGACCATTGCTACGCTGCATTTCGACCCTAGAAATCCTCTCCCCCAGAGGCGCATTAATGAGAAAGGAGATGTGAAAATTCCGAGAAGATGTAGAATAACATTCGTAATCCAAGAGAGGCCCCCGTATCTCCAAAAAACATGTTTTTTTGTATTGTCCGTGTAACGGAACAATAACCCCATAGTCAATGTTAAGTTCCAATTCAAGGCCAATCTACTCGGGGGCAAAATCGCTGGCCCCGCCCCTTCCCATCCTCGTGCATAGGGTGGATGAGTATCACCATCAAGATTCTCTTCAATCGCTAAATCCTTATCTGCGCACTATCGAGGACACCTTCATTGACAAAGAAATCTTGGCCAAATGAAACCTCACTTGTCTGAAATAGAAACAAGCTATTTATCACTGGGCACACGCCTGAGAGACCCACCCAGGCATTATTCAGCCTTCTACAGTCAATTATAGATTGGCGAAGCGCAATGGCATCATGTAGAAGTGATGCCGTGATGTGAGAGGCAGCCTCAAGGAAAATAGAGACGATTTGGCTCAGGGTTGTCTCCGGTGCGTACCCCCAGAAGAGGCATACATACATGGACTCTTCGTCAAAAGAATCCACGTAAGTGATACTCCATTTAGATACGTACTATTTTAAAATAGATCTATCTGGCAAACATTACGTACGTGTTCTCTCTACCTGAAATACACTTTACAGTCTCATTTGAGAAGTACACTATCGCGGCGGTCTTTTGAACGTTCACCCAAGTGTCTCCCCTAAAAAACTCATTGGTAAGAGGGACTGGTATATTCTCGTTGTACCTTTTATAAAGCTCGTCATAAACATCTTTATCTTCGACTTGCTCAAGTCCCCAAATAACTGCATAGATCTGCACTTTACTGGATGTTGTGCATGGGTAGTTTCTGATAATGAATTCTTTGGCGTTAGAGTTCTCGGTAATGCTATTGATAGTAAGAGTCAAATCGCCAGATCCTTCCGGAGTCACAACTCCACGAGGCTCGGAGTCCCCGAAGCAATAGATAACACTGATACTCTTAGTAACAAACTCCCATGGGTCAGGGTTGGGGAGGTCTTCCGAGTTGGTTGGAACATTAATCATGTCGTGGTGACAGAAACTGCTCATCGCGTGAATTGTGATATCTCGCCCTCCATAATGGGCTGCGAGTATTTGAGGCAGATTATTGGAAGTGGTAAAAGGGGCAGTACTGGAGGAAGTTGGAGAGGGTATTGCATTAATTTCCCCAAAGCCGTTACCGGTAACGTTTTGTGCAATACTCTCAAAGTTGTTTCTATCTCCAGGTTGTCCAAGAATTTTGCACACCCACAGCAAAATAACCTTTTGTCGATCCCATTCCTTGTTTTGGCGATAGTCTTCGGCTGTCTTCTTGGCCAGTTCCAAAAGACGTTTAGGATTTACAAATGGCAGGGTGTCTCTCAATCCTGGTATAATTCCAAGGATAGCCTCAGTATAAGACCCCAAGCTACTTCGCATAAACTCGCCTGCGATTATTTCGACTGTTTGGTTCTCGATACGTCCTGTACCATCGCGCTCAATACACTTTGTATCCTCAAACTTTATCAAGTCTTTGACCGACAAAATAAGAATTATGAATAGTTCTTGAACGCATATGTCTAGGAACGAGGTTTGATGCACCTCTACAGACTGGGCACGCAGCTTCAACATATTCGAGGTATTCATGATTGAATGATCGAACGAGGTCCAACCACAAAACCGCCGTGGATGTCGGTCATCTTTGGCTGGATCGGAATTCAAGTTCTCCAAGGCAGGGTTGGTATTAGATGGGGACGACGAAAAAGAAGCAAAGATTTGTGGGTTTCCAGGTTGGATATGAATAGTTCTTTCATTGTACCTTAAGCCATTGGGCCCCAACCAAAGATCCATCTGTTGTCGGATTTTATTTGCCATCTCGGTTGTAGATGAATTAGCATCCCTTAATGAAATCAATCTCTCTATCGCAAAACTCTTGGCCGATTTGGGAGATTTATCGCTACCGTGGCGGAGAGTGGAGTTAAAGACTAAGCTCCAAACCCAAAGACCTAATATTGACTCTATCGCTGCAGAGTCTATTCTCCAATCTCCACGAGATTCATGACGCCTTTCCAAGGAGACCGTAACGAATTGATTGGCATAGTTGTCTGATTGACGCTCGGCAAGACTGACTTGGACCGATAGTTTTATCTCTTTAGCTTCTGCTTTTAGAGCCACCTTTTCCATTATTCGACAAATGGCGGTTGATATTTGACGTGCTTTGGCACGAACCTTCACATCATCCTCCTCCCATTTCTGGTATCCGGACGCCCCACAGGATGAGGGGTCTCTAAATGGATTATTTCCTGTTATATGGGCAAGTCGTTTTCGAATCCAAAATAGACATATAATATCGTTCAAACAGGATTCCGTATTAGGATCCGAGGTTGATGAACTATCCGGCGGACGAGTATTCGATAAAGACGCTGCAAAAGCCCGGGGATTGGAGTTTATGCCTGTTGAAGATGTGGATGAACTGTGGTTTATATCTGTTGTAAACTGTGCATTGCTGTAATGTCCAGTGATATGGAATTTAAACTGCTGCCGCGCTATTCTGTAGGATATCCAATCTAACTCATGGCCAGACACGAAATCGGGCCACTTGGCTAATTCGTTGGACTCTTTGCCGAGTCGTTGCATACGGAGAACACCCCGAAAGAAACTCATAAGTAGAGTAATCCCAAGCTGAGCGAGAGAAACCCAAGCTCTCATTCCTCGTAGGCCAATGAATTGAGCGATATAGCCAAGAGACACAGCAGATATTGCTAATATTGTATAAATCTCGAACTTCTTTTCATCGAAATGTTTTTCGGACGAGATCCAAAGCTCATGGGGGTTTTCGTTTACTTTCTCAATGTAGCCATAAGGGTCGAAACTTTGATCGCCGATAACCTGAGGCCCTGGCTGCAGCCAAAAGAGTTGTGGTGGCTTAGTAGCAGGATTACTACGACGGCGGTAGCGGACTTCGCGTGTAGACTGGCCAATAATACATGCGCAACCCCCCATGACCGAAACAAGTCCCTGAGAAATATTAAACCTACTTTTTACAAAATTTTATTCTTTGCGACGGGAACTCTCACACGATGTAAACTGAGCCCCCCCATATGGCAACCTGTCAGTCGCTGCATGGCTAGTACTGTTATCATCAGAAGATTCGGTACTGTACTGGACAAGCTTGTGTTCATATACTTTTTAAAGTTTCGACCTACTACGAAAGCAGCATTTTAACTCTTGAAGTTCTATAAACTCCGTTATTAAAGCGTATCCTCATAAACTGTTCCATGTACAGCCCGATGAATACCAGCCACTATGATATAGATTTTGTTTTGGAGGTTTGTTGATATATCTACTTGAAAAGTTGAGTGCATGCAGCATGTTATAGTATTTACTATACAGCTTATTAGTTTTACTAGAATGGGAAAAACAGAGAGAGCGCACTGTGTGATGCAATTGTGTGAACGGTAAAAAAAAACCGTAGAATTATTAACCTTTAACGCCTTAATACAAAGTTTCCTACCCCAAACTCCGATCCCCTTCCCCTCAAAGCCAATTTTCCTGCCTAGACCCTTCCAATGAGGAAAGGTTGTGTCTATTGAAGAGAAACTAGAAGCAAACAAAGCTAGCTGGGGAATGAATTTTATATTGGTTGTTAGGATCCAGGTTTCCCAAGGAAAAACGACATCAAGGTTATTTCCATTGGGCTACATGAGGCTATTGGATATTGGATCAAAATTTCTAACTTTGCTGTGTGAAGCTTATATTGTGCTGGCTGGTGCCACGATTTGGATACCTCTGGGGTTGTAGAACTGGGCCTCTAGTATATCAAATAATGGTTTTTTGCATATACATATTTAGGAATGAAGAGGCTGATATCTATTCCGTCTCGGTTTGCTTTCGAATGCATCATTCTGCTGCTCCGTATCTGGGCCTTCTGATCACCTCATGTCCCCTAATAATTGGTCTTTGGACATCGGATGCCGCCATACCCCAATTTCCCTCGCCATTTTGAGTCCAAGAGGGGGTGTAGAATGTCACATCAGAGAAATCATCCTCCTTGAGACCCCATGTGAGGATTCCGTTACCCCAGTCCCCCTCCGAACCCAAACCAGTTCCGACACTTGTCTGGGCCATAAACTGCAATCGACCAATCTCCTCATAGTCTGCCAGCTTCTTCTCGTTAATAGGGGCAAACAACCTGATGCCGATTACGCCATAGAAGGAGAAAACTTCAAGCAAAGCATTAGAGGTAGTGTATTGCGTCCTTGCCTCCCTAGAGCATCGTATCCATTTGATGTGGAAATAATTAGGGTCGCTGGCGAGAGTGTCCTCAATGGGCTTGGAAATCTTTGTTTGCCAGCTCTTGGTATCTGTAAGTCGGAAGATTAGGTGAAGCTTTTGGTTGATCCTATGGCGAGAAAGTTGAAGGATTGACAATGTTTTATCTGATGATGGGTCCTCGGAGGGAACCAGAGCGTTGAAAAATGGCCGTGTGAGCTGGGATCCATAAATGCTGTCTTGTGATATGCGTTTCTGCAAGACTTCTTGGAAGCCACTAGAATTGAGCTCGTTGACGCTGATGATGAGCTCTGCTGGGCTGTCAAACAGTAGGACTGCTTGATCCTTTCCAGACCCCGATAAATCACCAACCTGGACAGTAACCGTTAGAAGTAGTCAACACCCATGAAAGAACACGCCACTTACTAGAATGCTCTTGTGAACCCGAGCACCAGAAACCAATTGAACAGTCGATTTATGTGTTGTGACGGTTGGTGATTGGCTGCTAAAGTCGAGGGTATTCAGATTGACGGTTATGTTTCCGTCCATGTTATCCTCAAATGAAGTTAACAGAATGCGATCCAGATTATCAAGTTTGGTCTTCTCCACAAAGTTGTAGACCCCTTGCACGCCTGGTATGATTGATGAGAACTTCAATTTACCGTCTGCTGTTACCAGTGCTGCTTCAAGGGGACCACTCTCGTCGAATTTGAAGGCGGCAATATCTGGAGAACCACTGTCTGTAAAATTGCCAACAACCACGCGCACCAGGTTCGCATCGGAAATTTTTGACGAGACATTGGCGACGTGGATATTTTTAAACAAATTCTGTGTTTCGAATGCCCATGATTTATTGGCGTCAAACTTGACGGGTTGACTTGGAGTTGGTGAGTTCTCCTTGATGGTCCACCCCGACAGTGTAAGTTCGTTTTTCCCGCCTGTTTGATGCAAGTTGAGGCGATAAAGGGAAATTCCATCTTTTCCATACAATTTAGCAGAGTGGAGCGGAAGGATACTTTCTCCACCGTCCTGAGAGTCAAAGTCCACAGCTCGGCTGCGCAGAGTAAAGGTCTGATGCTTCTTGGATTCGCCTTTGATGTCATAGATATCCACAGCCACCGGTCCCCAGAAGTTGACGCATGTGCGGTAGTTATTACCTTCGAGGTGCAAGTCCTGGATTTGCAGAAATCCACCGGTAGTAAGCCCTTGGATTGGTCGGGCAGTGGGCGCCGAGCCTTGAATGCGGAATGAGCTGTTTTGAACATCTATACAATCTTGGTTTGCCGTGGGCGTCCACCCCGTCGTTGTGGACTGTGGGGTGGCGCGTCGCCTGTCGAATACAGAGTGGTCGTTGATACTGGCTCGGAGTGTCCAAGAGAACTTGTCGGCTTCTGAGTCGACCTGCCAGAGAGGAGCCGTGTTGTGCATGTCATAACCTCCCCACTCGGACTTCCAGCCAGTCAATGGCCCCTTTTCGGCTGCGAGCATTGGCTGGGGGACAAGGTTTACGGCGTTGAAGTCGTTGGGGTTCTTTCCCGCCCGACTAGCAAAAGCATCGTAAATTTCGTCGACTGATGCTTGAATACAATGCATACTGTGATTTGATTAGAAGGAAATATTTATTTGACATCATTCGGGTTCTTACATTCGAGCCCGGTTGATGATGTCCCAAGATTCTTTGAACTGCTTATCGCCTGCCACATTGTTAGCTGAAGGACGCCTCATGAATTTTACAAGTCCGGATCGGACTAACCGTAACAAAGCCATTGATGGCCAAGTTTATTTCTAACAAGAAGACCAGTGTCTGAATCATTGTCATGCATCTACAATTTGTTAATTTTGCTGAGAGCGGGCAGATTGACATGCTTACATAGTTTGCCTGAAAGTCCCACACTGGAACTTCCTTGCCATCTTTGCCAGTTATCTTGCCCTTTAGCATTGGACCAATTGCAAAGCTCTGCTGAGTATAGTTGTCATTATGCAACTGGCGCCTGGGTGTTCTGATGTGTCCCGATGAGAACATATCAGTGAGATAATGGAGAGCGAACGCTATAATATTGTAAGAAATTTCACAGAATGGTGTTTCGAAGCAAGACGTACCCTCATTCATATAGGCATCCTGAAGTCCGCGTGACCTATCGTCGTCGGACGACTTTTTACCCGCCTCTATAGCGAGTCTCATAGCCTCAGCATGACCGACTTTGTATGCCGTGAGAGCATCATCTCCCTATATGAGCAACAGTTAGCTATATGTCATGTTAAAAATGTACATCTTGGAGAATTGAAACTGACAAAATGGTCCGCATTAATATAGGACAGCCAAGTGTAAAGGCCAGCCTTGGGATTCTTCACACCCAACGTGGCTTGCCACCATTGCTGGTTGGTAGGAATACCACACTCATGGTTGTGGTACGCGTTTGCAATCGTGTGAATTGGGTTATTTGGATCACGCTTGGCATCTTCTTCTTCAGCGTGCCCCACGCCCTTCATTTCACTGTCCATCAGGTCATTGATTTGAACAAGGTTGCGATCCGTGTCCTCTTTGAGACTTTTTACGGCGCTTTTGAATCTTTCAGTGGCCTTTTTGAAGCCTTCAGGTGACTTTATATCGGAATCTTCGGCAAAAAAGGCACCGCAGATCGGTGTCCTGTTATCATCCATGTGGGAACTGTAAAAGTCACCCCCAAGCGCGATGATGCGGCCAAATGAGAGCGTCATTTCCCTCCAGGGCTTGAATTGACCCAATGGCCCGTCCCATGCCTTGGGCACCTGAAATTTCCAGCAATCATGATTTGCCGCCAGAAACTCAACGCCATGGATATTTTTCAACTTTACTCCGAAAACCACTGACTCATGCTCCGCAGCTATGATGGTGTGAGATTGTTGACATAGAAGAAATATATTGACAAAAAACTCCAACGGGAAGTGCGAAGAAAAAAATAAATAAAGGGATTGAGCATACCTTCAAAATAGCGATCGTCATCGTCCCCACCTGTATCTGGGGTTTCTTCATCTTGAAGGTTGTTGATTGGACCAGCATCTTTTGCTGCAGGCGATTGTTCAGAATCATGAACAAATTGAGGCGGCTGGATAAGCTTGGAGATTAGCTCATCGGTGACTTCAATAATCTCAGATGTATTGCTTGGGGATTCATCTCCAACTCCATGGTTGTGCGAGTGAGGGGCCATTGTGGCAGAAAGTTTAATGAACCCAAAGCAAGGCTGAATTGAATACCCCGTTTCATACAATTTCTGGAGTGCTAAAGAGCTGTTTAAAGGGGATTTTTTAAACAACGCATGCTATCCGCTGCGATTGGGACCAGAACACACTTGTGAGACAAAGACGAAGACTGGAATGGGATTATCGAATTCGACGCCTTGTGTACATGGGTGAGCGGCGAATCAGGCTAGTACCAACCCATGGCCAAAACGGTTAGTTATCAGCTGTTCTCTGTTCCACATTCGGCCGGCAAGGGCATTCTCGACTGGGGTCCCCGCACCGACGCTCCGCCCCCAAGCTAAGCAAGGGACAATGTCTCAGACTTGCCATTCAGCTGAAGGTGAGTGCTAGTGGGTGGGGGATTATTAGCGGCCTGATTGAATCGGACTATCTCTTCCATCCTTGTCAAATAGTTGAGACCAAATGCGGGGCGTTTCAGGGATTCGTAATCGCCGCGTCCAGCCATGATTAGAATATTGTTGTGTATGCATCTGGACTCGGCATCGCCTAATTCCGAACGCACATGATCACAACCCTCTTGGAGACAGATGTTGTGAGCATTGTGCTGGGGGATCGTTATTGTTTGAATAAATAAATCACTTTGCGTTGCGTTTCTCGAGGGTAACCTCTTCGATCTTTTGTATACACTGACTTGCGTCCAACTGTTCACGATGGAGGCAGCTAACGACGAAATTATCCGCCTGGCGGTTCAAAAGTATGATGTCAAAGAATCAGACGTTGAAATCCGACGAGATCTCTTTTCCTCCAACAACCCTGATGTGATTCCCGGTACATTCAACGTCAAAATCGTGATGGGATCTGTGGCCCTTATGCAACAGGCTGTGCGCCAATGGAATGCCGACCAAGGCTTTCATTTCGTTCTCCGAGATCATGCGCCGGCGGCCATGTCAGCTGCCACTGACAAGCCATGGGATGAGGGGAGAAGGATACAAGAGAATGCAAGGATCGAAGAGGGCAATACAGGCCTTGACAGCGTTGTGATGGAACTAAAAAGTGATGTGAAGAACGAGTTGCAACCCGCAAACTATGTATGATTGAACGCCCCATCCTATTTTCTGCCGCCCATTGTGGAACTCGAAGCTAATTGCAAGTTGATGTAGAGAGTAAAGATTCAAATTGGACCAAGCGCATCAAACAGGATTTCGCTGCAGGTCGACACCGGCTCCAGCATACTCTGGGCTCAAAGTCGTGTGCAGACTAGGGAAAAGCCTCCCGTTGGCCGGCCATTTTTGGATGTTACTATTGCTGACGCCGCCAAGTTCCAAGGAGTGGACTTATACAACGTCCAATATGGAACTGGGAAGAAAATCGAGATTGGTCTATTTGAGGCTGCAGTCACAATTTCCAGTTTAAAGACTAATCAAGTCTTTGGAGTTGTTGAGATACAGCCAGAGGGTAGCACCCTGCCATTGGGTATTATTGGTCTTGGATTTGCTCAAAAGAATTCAGCCATTCCCTACCACAGAACATTGGTTGCTCAGTTAAAGCAGAGCGGGGCAATTAAAAGAGCGTCCTTTGCACTCATAGGGCCACGAGCAGAGCCAGCGGGTACATTCAAGCCCAATGGCCAAGAGGTACGAGATAGAGGGTGGCTCGTCATTGGGAGCCTTGGCGAGGAATTACACAACGGCATCACATGGTGTCCTGCACTTGTTGACGAGCACCGTTCATGGGTAGTTCGGTTAAACAAGGTGACAGTGAACGGCACCATTGTCGCCGAGAATCAGCTTGCGCTTATTGATACAGGCAGCTCCTACCTGACAGTAGGCAAGACGAATGCTACCCACGTTGCTAGCATAGTAGGTGGCACCGCCAAGGGAGGGGATGTCCTCTGCCCTGTTGGGGCTCTAAAGGAATTTTCCTTTACCTTTGGCGAGTCTGGTGATGAGGCCACGTTCCAACTCAATGAGGAGGATTTATCCTTGGGGCTGGCACCTGGCGCAAACTCCAACCAGGCAAGGAGTCCACTCACATACCTGGATCGCTTTGACAATAGTGGGAAGAGAGATTTCTGGGTCTTGGGAGGCATCTTTATCGACAACATGATTACAGTTTTTGACTATACTGGCGACGAGAGAATAGGCTTTGCATCACGGTCTGAAATTGACCCTGTCATCACAGAAGTGGTTGGTATATAATAGAGATTGAATCTCCCCAAGCTTCGACATGTTAGAATGCTTTAGATGATAGACCCTTATTTTTAACCCCAAATCTTAATAATCACCAATAAATCACACAGCCCAAGGCCTAGTTTTTGTTTATTTCTTTTTTGTTTTGGTATATCTTATCACTTTACTACTCTGGGAATTGTAATCCAGGGTGAAGGTGTTGCATCCAAAAGTACTAGTACCATAGTCGCAAAAGCAAATCATTCATGTTCAGTGATATAATTGACTTTCAAGTTGGCATATAGCCGATACTGAGTTACCACTCGGTTATACAACATCCTACATATTAATAAGGGTTATCTGTCCTCCACAAAACGTAAAGATACTGCAAGTCCTGATCAATATCATTACTCCTCCCTGGCCAATTTTTACCCTCCAGTTCGCTCCACGGATTGAGTACGGTGGCCTTCCATAAGGCTACTTCCGTGATTTTATTCTTGATATCCTTGCGCTTGTCTTGGATCATGTAAATGTCTTTCTTAATGAAGGGCCTCTTTATGAGGGGACTACCCAATTCCTTTTGTGCGCCCCAGAACTTCTTGAACTCAATGTTTGTGAGAGCTTCATCGGGGTCATGGGTGTATTCCGGCAGGAGATAAACCGAACTGTGGTTAGATAACCAAGCAAGTCAATGTCGGATTTCTTTCCAATTGAGAATTTATTTTTGGGTAAATGACGCAATTACCTGCCAATCTTTCCAGAGCGCAAATCTGAACTGTATCCATTGATTTCCGTCAAGCAACCGTCTTGCTTTGTATCTACACCCTATTCCCTGGGATCAGCCTCGGATTCGTTTTGAAATTGTAAATGAAACATATTTACCTTGAGGTTTTTAATGAATATGGGCTGTGTGGATGAAGAGTACCAGTAAACTGGGTGGAATGCCTTGCTCCAACCGTTTAACCCAAACTGCCCTCCAGGCCGGATCAAGAAACGACTCATCACGAATAAAATGAGATTTGAATGGAGGCACAGACACAAATAGCCTCAATTACCACTAGATATTCAAGTCGATGGTATCATCAGACCCATCAGAGGTTGCTGCGTTTCTGATTAATGTATATGGAGCACAACCTTGTTAAAGCCTCCCTGATTATACACGGGGACAGAGTGAAGTTCTATGCCAACGGACTCATTACAGGGGCCACGACTAATCCATCAACCCCGTTCCCAGTTTGTTAGTTCAGCTCTGATCCGTCTCGATAGCTCCAAAATAGCGTTCAATAGCGCTCATGGGTGGACCCAATGGTGTCTCCACTCGATTCTCGGGGACTAGTCGACCCCTGTTACGCACCCCCTCATTCTCACACCCCTCCCCTGCGTCAATAGTTCTACACTATGCTCCCACTCTGCGTCACTGTGATGGCGGGGTTCGATAGGCGGCCCCCTCAGTTTAGTAGTAACAATACGTATGGGTTCTGGCACTATCTTAAATACGTGTCGGGGGCGGATATTGTGAATTTGGGTGGCAAGCAGTTGTAACGGAAGAAGTTTTGCAGATCACGCATCGACACATCCCCAATCATGCCTTCTATTGAGTTCCTGAATGCAGAACACGCGTCACGCTTGGCGGCCAGGACCTCTTCATCCGGTAAAGGATATTATGATCATGTGGTGGCTGTCTCGCAATCGATGGTCAACGCGGCTTTCGCAGATATGCACACGAAGAATAAGCCTCTGCGAGAAATCCACAAAGAGAGTACGCATTTGTAGAAAACAATTCCAAACCTCAGCACATGGAGCTAATGAACATATCGCAGTCTCAAAAGGCAACGAAGTTCACGGAGAACTACATCCGACTCAGATCCTTGTCCAGGGTGGCGACACTGGAATAACTAGCAACAAGGTGTACTGGATGATACATTTCAAGACTGGGTGGATCAAATTGAAACTGGGTGATTCAGAGGATGTCGTCAATATCGACGATTGGAAACTTGCAGTGGAAGTTGAATTTGGTAAGTGTTGCAAGCCATATCCTTCTACTGCAGCACTGAATTGACACATCTTGTAAAGAACAACGAAGCTTGAAATTCTTGGACGAAGATTCCGCTGCTGAAATCAAAATGAAGGAAATTCAAATGAAAAGTTTGAAAGGGCGCTTTTTGTGGGAAGAAGATCGCTACGACCCATCTTTCTTGTACGCCAAATTGACAACAGGACTTGCACGGGGCTTTAGTCGAGAGCATACAACATACGGCGTCGATAAGCAGACAGGAAACCCTATTAAAATCGATGATCTCCTGGCAACCATGGGCAAAGACTTTCCCGTGCGCTATGGTCTTCTCACTACCTGTCTGAATGTCTGGGCAGGCCCTCTCCAGGATAAGGGATTGACGGTTGTAGCGACGCAATTCCAGGCTCCCAAGACCAAGAAAGGTTTGTTTTAGCCCCAACACTACGCAGAGTAATAGTTTCTGACACAATACAGTTGATGCAAGTAACTCAAAATGTAAGTTGCACGATTAACGTTAATCGATGACCAAATGAGTGCTAACCTGCTTACCTGCAAAGCTGTCAAAACTAGTTCAAAACGTAAGTCAATTTTTGGGTTTGATTGGCTACAAGTCTGTAAATGCTGACATCTGTACTGCTCAAGCCGTCAAAGAGCTAGTGTTGCAAACAAGCCCGTATCTATTGAGTGTTCCCGGTGAGACGGGCCATCCTAATGGCGCAACAATACTGGAAGATCCTGGAAGCCGAAATTGCATTTGTTACTGCGAGGTCATTGAGGGCCACGAGTTGCCGGCAGCTGAGAAGCCATACCTGTGGAGTGGAAACTTTGCAACGATTGGAAAGAAGCTTGGCGATCCTTCGCGTATCGATGGAACATTTGCCTTGAGCCGCAATTTGTTTTTTGAATCTCTTCTGCTGCCCAACCTCAGAAACTTTGCAAGTGCATCCATCATCGCTCCAAAGGCGGCGACATTTTCTTCAAACAACCGATATGTGTCATCGGAATGGTCTCGAGAATATGGCGTTCATCACAAGAGCGTTGATACTGTTAACTTCAACCCAGTCTTTGATAATGACCCCAAGGTTCCCAACAAGTATACATTTACGTTGATTGGGAATGATGTTCCATCTGGCACCACCCCGTACAAGAATTCGCAAACCAATCGCTACTATTTCCATCAAGCCAAAGGTCAGTAAATCAGGGGGGTTTTATCTATTTTCCTAATTTGGTTATAGCCAACACAACTGTGGACGTTTGCTGGAAGCCTGGAACCAAAGATGTCGATGTGCAGGGCCAGGTAGAATACAGTTATACCCAGACTGCTGGTAAAGATGGCACCATCTTACCTTCGGGTGAGCTCAAGGACGGTGACTCTGTTCTGAAGTAAGCAAAATTTGCTGTCAAGATATATACTACCGGCTAACACAGAGTCAGAGATGCATTCATCGCATCATGGAAATTCACACTGCGTCTTAGTGGAATCACTGACGGTGAATTGAAAATGGACATTGCTGTGCCGCTAGAGGTCAAAGTTAAACGTGATGAGGCAAAGCACGCCGCTCGATTCTTCGTTGTCCCCAAAGAGCAGGATGAGGATATAAAGACCGAGCTTCAAAAGAGTCTATCCAGCCAGCTCATTGGGTTTGAAACAATTCTGAAGAGCTTGCTGAAGAGTGACCTCAAATATGTGTACCCCGGAGTTGGCACATTCGATTTTGGAGACATCATGTTCAACAATAATGGCGACCTGTTGGTCGATATCAAATACAAGAGGTAATACCATCCATCCACTCTTAAACTCAATTTAGGGCTAATGCATCATCCAGCATCGACGTGGGCAAGTTGATCACGCTACCGGACCCCTATGAGATTCTGGATTGGAAATTTCCTGTACCAACCTCGGGCAAATCAACCGAAACTTCCCAATCCCACCCAGACACAACGCTTGCCTGGGGCGTAACAAAAACTGCCAAAGCCAATGAATCAAAACAGTTGATTACTGTATCTGCCAAAAATGAATCTGAAGAGGCCAAGTATATGAAGGAAATGGAAATCGCCTTAGATGTCTATTCCGATACTTCCATACTCCTTCCTGGCGTTACAACTATTTCGAAAACCAAGATTTTCGTCCAGACTGCAGGTATTGACCAGGAATTTGATCCTGGATCGAATGCATTTTGTATTCGTGACGAGCCCAAGGGGAGCTTGAACTTGACACAGATGGAAAAACAGGTGCTGAAGAGGACAGACGCCCGTACCCGGTGCATCTTCAGTGTAAAGTCCAAGGATGACGATATTAAGATTCCGGCAAATTCGACAGTGTTTGTAGACTTTTTATTCGAGACCGGCGGCCCCGGATCTTGCGAGTTTGAGGTTGAGGAAATGGAGTGTACGGAAACAGGAGAGAAAATGGAGTTTGACAGTCCGACACGGGGACAGGGGTTTAGGGTAACGCTAGTGTAACCTGGCAACTCCGGTGCTGCCTTTCAATTTTTGGCATTTCGAGTAAAGATTTTACGATTTTTTGGGCTTCGAATGTATCTTTGGTTATTTTGCTAGAAATGGGTTCAAGGCCAGATTTCACACAATCAAAATGGTTGTGTCTACAATGAATTAATTTTGTACAGAACTGCTAACCAGCCACCCTAGCTTATTAAGGCCATCTTTATGCAAATACCTAAAGGCTTATATTTTAATGACAATGTTATCCAAAACATTGCCGCTGAAAATAGAAAATTAAAACTAGTTACCCTCCTGATACTTATGAAGCTATTTAGACATAACAACATAGCGAGCAACAATTGTTCACACAGAGTCAAAATGTATTATGTTGTTATATACTCTTAAATGATTGGCTGTGGCAGTCCCACTGCTCCATTGTGCACATAACCCACAATTCACAAACCCCTATTCATAGAGACAACAAGGCCCCTTCAAACATTTCGTGCATAATTTGATGTGACCAAATAGCGCATTGCAATAAATAACCATCCAAATCAGTACCTCTATCGCGAAACTAGGCTAATTAATTATTTTCTAACAGCATTTGCTTTTGGCGCAGACAGGCATTGGAAGCTGAATACCAAGTATACTTCGGTGATGTTACCTGCAGAACTTCTTGGGCAATTCAACTGTACTACCCAATCTCTCTGCGGCCATGCACTTGTGTAAGAATTCCCTGGAACTGCTTCCATTGCTGCACTAAATTTCTTCTCTTCCTTTTCGATACCGAAACAGTGGAAACCATCGGGTATAATGTTTCCGGGATTTTGTTTGGTGAATTCGGTTCCATTTAATTTGGCACTGGTAATCGCCGTAGAATTATCCTTCGTTTTGAGCAGGATGTAAATCTCCGAAACCTTTATCGTACGCGCTTTGGTATAGAATGGTAAACGCTCTTTCAAGTTGTTCAACTTGAGCTTGGCGGTCTCACCGCTGTAGGTGCCGGTTACCAGAGTATGCCATTCTACTGCATAGTCATGCTTGATGTCAATCAGGCCAAATTGTCCCTTGCTATCAAGTGCCAGGGCAGTTCCAATGAGGCGCTCAAGACTTTGTGATGCAGCGTTACCTAGAGCCCTTCCTCCATCACGAGAGGTGTAGCGAATGTGAATGATGACGTCCGAAATCGAGTCAAAGTCAATCTGTTTCATCGCGAAACCTGGAAAATGTAGA
>PGGA01000013.1:536047-559927 GCA_004380915.1 Calonectria pseudonaviculata
TCCAAGTGGAGATGGCACCCTCGCCCTCAAATGGCATGTACTTTTCATTGTTGAAGTCAAGGTCAAATACCCCAGAATCCTGCTGGCCGGAACTAATGGCAATGCTCTTCTTCTGAACAGCGTGTTGCACGAATCGCAAGTCATTTTCATCTTTATAGGCATAATCACCATCGTTGATGTCGGAAACGCGGTAGGAAGACTTTTGCAGTGTTAGGATGCAGTTGAGCGAAGAATACGGACCAACAGTGCAAGGAACGGAAACCGAGACTGATTTAATTCGGCGATGAGTATGCCCGGGAAAGTCAAAGTCGAAATGTTCTTCTGATAGGGAGAATGATGAGTCTCCATCCGAACGGAGTTTCAAAAGAGCCAGAGGTGCAATTTGTCGGAGTGATACATGCTTGACAATTTCAAAATCATGGCAAGACTTGTCGAGGTACTCCAATTCCATTGTCCTCAGAGTCATAGAAAGTTTTTCGGCGCACAGTAAACCACCTCTGGTATCATCCCAGTAGTCCTGCTCGGAATACATTGGCGAGCTATATGCTGCTCCAGTTTCGTAAGAAAATGCCTCACGGGCATGTCTAGAAAGCTCAAAGGCCAAGTTGAAGCTGTGGGAGAAAGCCATTAGAGTCTGCTGGTCCAGGTAGTTGTACAAGTCGACCCTATTAAACTTCGTCTTAACGTATTCCAAGGTTTCAACGGCATTCTTCATTCCCTGCCTCTGAACCTCAATATCCTTATCAAGAGCGGCAATGCGAGCGCGATGCGCTATGATGGACTTGTCAGCTGCTTTCAGTTCTTGGCCGGCTTGGTTTAATTGTTGTCGCCTTTCCTGAAGCTGCTGCATCAGACGATTTATCCGCGACGCATGAGCACCTTGTTCGGACTCGTACACTGACAGACCCTTGAATATGCTCGCAGCAATAAGCGCGCCTTGGCCCCAAGGTGGTGAACTGACAGTAATACCAACACCCCAGGGCTGAGCCTGAGTACTAATAGGAGGGATGAGGGCTAGCGCACCTGCGGAAAACTCCATGGCATTTGCCAACAATGTCCAGCTGGCTGCGGAGCTAGCCTTCTCCAATTCTGTCTCCTCCTCTTCGCTCATCCGAAGGTAGCCGGTTGAACGTTTGCCAAATACTTGATTCACGCTCATGAAAGGCTGGTCTTCGCTGGGTATGGTGGCATTATCTCCAGTAAGCTCGTTATAATACGCAAGACGTAGAGCGATGCCTTCTCGCGACTGCTGCAGTTGGTCTAATGTTTTGAGTGCCTCCTCGCGTTGTAGGCTTTTCATTTGCAGCATTAGATCATTGACAAGCTTGTCTTGGCCCATCTTCATAATCATCATGTGCTCTGAATCCTTTCGCTCCTTGGCTGTCAAATACGCGGTGCCCAGCCCCCTTAGCTCGTTGCAAAGTTCCAAAGCCTTCTGTAGCAAAAACTTGAAACGATACCGAGGCAACTCGACATAAAGAGGTTTCATCATCTGACCCAAAGATCTGTCCTTGGCAGCCTCTTGTATCAAATTCATGGGGTCAATTACATCCCCAAAAAGAGACGGCACACGGGGCTGCCCATTCAGATCTAAGCAGTTGCGGATTTTGAAGAAACGATCGTCAATGAGCGTGCGTAATGCTGTGATTCTTGGATTCGCAGGTATGGTAAAGTACATTGACTTGACAAATCCTAGGCTATCCTTGCTTATTGGGATAGACTTTCCTCGCTCATTGAATGGCACGAAGAAGGGATTGATAAGTTCAAGGTTAATGGAGGCATTGGAGAAATCATCAATGTTATTTCCAAGTTGTTCATATGTCCTAACAGTGCTCTTTGTAACCTGCGGTATCTTTTCCGGCCTTGGGCCAAATATGTGCGATGCCTCCACGTAGAACTGAAGGGCAGTCGAGATGGCCTCGACAGTGCCCTTTCGGAAATGCATGTCTCCAGCATCAACGAGTATCTGGACATACTGCATTGCCAGTCTCTTCATATATGCCGAGGGTCGATTCCTGGCGATATTGTGTGGCGAAAAGGCATCCCTTCGCCATTCAATAATACTTTCGGGCATCTCCTCCTTTCTCCCTTTGCTTGTGGGAAGTTCGGATAGCAAGTTATATGTCTTGCCCTGATCTCTGGTGAGTTTATCCTTGAAAGGATGGAAAAGCCATTGCGCATTTTGGTCGTCCTTTTTGATGATGGTGGGATCGAACACCAAGTGAGCGACTTCAAGTGCAAGTTCATACTGGCGGGTCGCAGCAAGGCGTTCGACAAAAAGGCTTACAATATGGAATCCCAGTTCCCAGTTGTATATGGCATAAGGCGTCAAGGTCTCTTTGAAAAATAGTGACCCTTGTTTACCATATGCGGAGTTCATTGAGTCGTACTTTTCCCAGTTTGTGTATTGGATCTTTTTCTCAATATTTTTCTCTTCGTCATTAGTTGGCTTAGATGGTGGCCTAATTGGCTCCAAGACCATCTTTCGATTGAACTCAGACATTGTAGAGAAAATTGCTTCCAATGATGTTGCGCTCGTTGCTGACTCGATCAAGTCAGAGGAGAGCACATTGTACAGGCGAACGTCTGCATTTGATCCATAAACCGAGGTGAAGACATCGGGATTGCGAAACCAAGTCGCTGAAGCACCTGTCTCAGTGTTTTCAATTTGGACAATCAGACCATCTGGTGATCCATCATGGGATGTCCCCGAATAAGATAATGTCCACGATGTGTCCCATTTTGTATCCCGTGCCTGATAGGGAGGTAGGGCGAATCTAGCGCCAGGCCAAGGCGTAGCGGAACTATTTTCAGCCCATGTTTGGGCAGGCTGATAAATTTTGTGGAATATCGTCGACTTCACAGTTGGGCTTGAGAGCTTATTTTCCTTGAAATCCTTCAGTGATAAAAGTTGCGTCTGATGCTTTACGGCCACAAAATTATCCCCTCTCATTGCGAACACGCCAAGACTGATGTTGTAATTCGCCGAACCCTCGACATGATTTCGCTCCACGTACAAGTTAAGACTTGATGGGGTAGAATCCACACGGAACGACAAATTCGAAACGTCGGACATGGTTTTAGGATCGTCGGTAAGAGAATCAATTTTGAGGGCTGATGCTGATGTCACTTTTGGCGACCAGGTACCGTCTCGATATATGGCCCAGCTCAATTTCAATTCCCTGAGCCTTTGTTAGCAGCTTCCTTTCGATCTAGAATATTTATGTCTTACCAGTATCTTCCCCATGTCTTTGTCCCCTTTGGTGCAGCTTGACCCTCGGGCCCTTTTGGTATCATTGCCAGTGTTGATGTAGGCTGGTCTTCTCCTGGCTTCTGAACAAGCTGAGGCATGACCAAGTATAATTGGTTCTTCCACACAAATGGAATCAAATATCCACCAGGGTGGCTGAGTGCATTTCCCAACTCGTCCACCTCATACATGGGGACGTCCACTTGTATGATCTGCCACGGGGTCCATTTTGGTGCAATGTTTCCCGAATTTCTATATTGCAACGTCCGGTAGTAGTACTTTGGGGGTGAAGGTCTTGTCCTTGAGAAGATGTGGAAACGTACTTCGTCGCCTTTGAGCTTCTCATTGAAATAGCTCTCAATTTGAAGACACCCGAGGTCATGAACACCATAAATGTAATTCTTAACCAGCTGCAACATGCTACTCTTATCAAGTTGCTTCTGTGCCATGGCGACCTCCAGCTCTTTAAACAGTTCCGTTTTGTTATCTCGAAGTGTTGGGTCAATCCAGGTCTCGGGAAACAAGAATATCTTTCTACTAGCCTCCCATTTTCTGTAGCTGCCGAGCCAAGAGGTCCATTCGTCTTTGTCGAAGTTTGAGGCGGAAACACCGGCCTCCAAGTTGAGAAGACACCTTTCCACAAACAACTGGGTAGAGGATATGGCCTGCGTTATTCGGGTTGTTTTCTGATTGGGACCCATTTGGACATCAATCAAGAAATATTCAAAGAGGCCGTCTGCATCTTTGATTCCAGCTTTGAACACATATTCTTGATTTAGAAGATAGCAGATGAGAGCGTCTCTCCGGCTCGTCCGGAGAAATTCGTTAGCTTTCATCAATGCTTGTTGGGAGAGCTTGGAGGTCATTCCAGTGGATTGGAAACTATCCCAGAGTTTCTGCGATGCCTCATGAGCTGATCCTGTGAGCTCACCTGTGGCGCATTCCATGAGGATTCGAGGTGAAACCTTCGACAGATTCGTCTTCACCATGAATTCTGCTTGTGCAAGTAGCGACCTAATAGATTCGCAGGTTATGAATAATAGCCGTCGTTGATCTTCAGTGTGACCTGGGAAATTCATATCCAGAAGCTCTTTGATAAGACTCAAAGGCAAGTCTGTCAATAATTGTAACCGGTCTGACAACAATTCTGATGTTGAACTTTGACTAGCCCACACTAAGAACGAAAGGATCCCACGCGTCCTGGATTTAATCCCGTTGTAAGAACAAATTTCCAGGAGCAAGTTTAATCGCGATTGGTATGTGTCGTATTCGTGACTGAGGAAATGCTCCATCTCTGGCTTCTCCATCGGTGACCAATGTACAATCGAGGCGGATGTCTGAAGGGCATTCAAAATCTCGCTCAGAGCTTTCACTGTTCGTTCAGGAACGAATGCCAATGGAGCTGGTACCAGATTATCCGAGAATTCCAAAGATGACGCTTTGCCTTTGAATTCAAGTTTCTTCCAAGCACCGGCCGATAATGGGATTATCTCCGACTGAAGTGTTCTATTATTCCCAGGTGAGGCAGTCAGGGTGAGCTTCGTTGCACCAATAATCAACTCGATGTTTTTCATGTTCTCGACTCCATTAATAGTGACGATGTAGGAGCCTTCCTTCAGACCGAATAGATGACCGTTCCAGGTCATTTGGTTGGCGGTATCGATGCTATCAGTCGTCAAAGCACCGTCATAGATACAATTGACGAGCGCTGATGTTGTTGTGGGAAGACCATTAAGCGTCGGACATCTCAGGTCTGGAAGAAGCTCGCTAAGCAGAGCGGGAATGGCTTTGACCACCTTGGATCGAGTACGATCTACTCCATCCTTCGATATGCCAGTAACGTCAGGCCAGAGACTGTTTTCGTTAATGTATTTGAGGGAATTTTCGAGGAAATGTAAAGCAAGAAGCTCATTCTTTTCATTTTCAGCAGGAGTGAATACACGCATAATGGAATCTGCATTGTCACCCGTTGATAAACGTCTCCACATCTTGACAAAGCGGAGAGTTTCTTTCGGGCTCGTGGTGACATTTTCGGGGACTACGCCATTACTCAACAACCGGCCATAGTCTGTAATCGAAATCTGCAAAATATCACAAAGAGTCGAATAGCCATGTAGAGCACCCAAAGTCTCCCACTTGAGCGTGTCAGTGATCTGACCAGAGGAAATCAAATTTTTAATGTCTTCGACGGTCAGGTTCACGCAGTAAGAAATTATGTCAAGATGGCCGGAGAGGGTTTCATCATCCGGCCATTGTCCCTTGTCTAAGCCGCCTGAAAAGACCTTGTCGATGCCACTGATACGAGCTAGCTCAAAACTAGGTCGCATCAAATGGGAGAGTAAATCACTAGGACCTTTCGTCCATAATGGCAGCAAGGACCGGCGATCCTTATTGATGATCTCAGCAAGCTCTGATATGGCTGCCAGATCAACAATAACAGAACTCTCCAGTGTCAAAGTATCAAGCGTCCCAACGAGAGATGTCAAGCAGTCGTCCAAGTCTAATACTGGCCAAGAAATTTTTTTTGAGAGGCGCAAGAAAAAGTTGAGACGCTCACATGAGGGCACAGTGAGACTCCTTTGTCCCTTGCTGCATATGCGATAGTTGCCAAGATTGGAGGCCAGGTTCGGAGCTTTTTCTGACTGAGGAACAGTCTCATGGGCATTGATAACAATCTTCCCACTGAAGAAGCGGCACTTGAGAACCGTCACAAGATGCTCAAAAGAAATCCCTGCTCTTGGCAATAGCTGCTTTTCAATAAAATATAGCCCAATTTCATCCGACACTTCGAGCATATTTTCTTTACTTGTGTATCCCCATAGCTCATGAGCTGAATATGTTTTTCCTGCACTGAGGCCATGAAAGTCCGTTTTTGTCAACAAGATGAAATCTTCCAGAGTTAGGCCCAGCCTCTCAGCAGCCTTAATTCTCTCGACGGTTTCAAGAGAACTTGTAGATTTTGTATTTTGTACCTGAGCCACTGTATTCTCGGTGCAGAATGCTTCAAGTAAACCTTGGCGGGAGAGCCTCATGGATTTCATAAGCGACCTTGTTTTCTCCAAGCCAAGATTGTAAGGGAACCGATGTAATGGTGCGATTTGCTTGGAGATCAGTTCTGAGTAGACTTCATAGTTGACGTTTTGAGGCTGCTTTAAATTCGTGACCGAAGCCCCATAGTCCTTCTCATCGTAGTTGCGGACAACAGGGCTGTTTGCAGTATTACCAAAGTGCCATGCAACCGATTCCATCACCTCGTTTGCCAGGTCAATGTACGGGATCTCAACATCTTGGTTTGCTTTAGAGAGTTGTAATTTTTCAAGATCAGGTCTTCTTGATAAAAGCCGATTCTGAAGATTCTTTCGTTCATTCGACTTTATGGAATCTTTTTTCTCTTGAATATCCTCGTATACACCTTTGAGCATCTGTAGAAGATCCACAAAGTAGGCTGCTGGGCTGAGTACAGATAGTGAGTCGGGATTCTCTGGCAAATTCATGTCAAGAATGACGGAAGCAGCAGCTGAATTACGCGCCTTAAGAGAGTCTCCCAACGCTTTTGGGTCATCTTTCCCTTCGATCTCTTTTTTTTCTGAAGCGGCCGAGCCCTTTGTGATGAAAGTGGATTTAGACGCCGTTAATTGCTTCTTAGCCAAGGAAACTTCAGAAATCTCTTCATCAAAAGTGCTCTCTAAATCTTCGTTGTCGGTGGACTCTTGCTTGGCCTCTTCGGCAGCTGCAAATTCTCCACCCGCAGCAACTCCCCCCATGGAAAGGCCTAAGCTTTGTATGTCGATTTTTCCTGTGTCTTGGTATTGCAAACTTATCCGTTGTTCGTTGTAGAGACTAACAGTGGAGGCATAAGAATGTATTTTGCTTGGTGGTGTGAGGAGATCACCCGTTCCTTCAATAGCTGCTACGAAAGAAGGCAGGCTCATCTGCGCAATAGAACTCGCAGAGTTGAAACCAGCTTTTAGGAGTATGCTGATATCCTCGGGATCTTTCACGATGACTGAGAGGCGTTGGAGGCCATAGAGGATATGCCTAGTATCCTCTGAGAAATTCGAAATGTCATCCTCAAGCCAAAGTTCACAAAAGGACTTGATTGAATGCTGAAATAGATCAAAGTCTTTTTCAAGCAATACCTCAAAAATGCTCAAGACTTGTTCGTCATGTTGTTCGTTGAGCGTAAGACGCCCACTCCTCAACATTCCAACAATGACGGCAGTCGGCTCTTCGGCATACAGATATTGCCTTAGGCCGTCTGTGAGTGAATATGGGATAGGGAACAGTCCAAGTGCCGCATCTCGTACTGTTTTGATGTCCTTCCGACTCGATATGCTGACTAGCTGAGCAGGATCACCGGACACTTTGTCAAGGAGCGTGAGAAAAAGATCCAATCTCTCAAGCCTTGCATCGTCGGTCTCTATTCCTTCAACATCGTCCTCATCTGCAATATCCTCGCACAGCTCCTTCAGTGCATCTGTAAGAGACAGGCCCTCATTTTGTTGTAACTCAATAAGGTCTGATGGTAGAATATCGAAGGACAAGTCCCTTGAAAGGATCTCTAAAATTTCATGATGCGTGGATTGATCCATGGCTCGTAATCTGAATGATATGAATGGGTTGATTGTTGCGATGAGTAGAAATTGCGAGTGAAATCCCGAATATTTGATCCAGGCAGTATGACCAAGTGCAACGTTCGACGGACGAATACCCATGCTACTGGATTTTCTAATGCCATTGCCCCTCCCGAAATGCCTTGAAACACCCTAGCAGTTTAGAGGGGCAGCTTGCGTTGCCTCAGTCTATCTAGCTTCGTCATCATTCAGAATACGGCAGACTCCACGCTAGGATAAAGTTGATTTCATGTCTTAATTGGTTATCTACGGATCAGCTGAGCCATACCGCCGTGCTATTAACACTACTAGGGTCGGCGTAACACTCGAACCATCTCGACTATACGAATAGAATTTTTGGATACGATAATTATGTTTAGATGGTCCATCGAGCTGATCATATTCCGACCCGTTTTGTGCTTAGTGGCAATATATGCCGTCCCGTTTCAGAACACTAGTGATCGCTTGCCACGCTAGTGATTGTGGATGCCAATAGTCTCCGTGCTAGTTGCAAAGGTCCATAGGAGCTGGCCGTCCCGCTAGGCGCGGTGGGTTTCAATAGCGCCAAAACCAATGCAGGGTTATTCTGGTAAATGGGCCGTGCTGGGGACAAGCCAGCTCAATCCAGCTGGTATCCACGGGACACTCAGTACGCTGGTACGCACACGACGACTGACATCGAACGCGGAGTATGGAAAATGGGGAAGTGAGCTTTCATTGAATTAATTCACTGATATTGGCAGATTTGTTCTCGGCCGTTGAGCAACCTACTATTGACGGAGTTGTGTACGTACGAAAATCGCCATGACTCAGCCCTTTTTACATGAGCCTGCGCACAAAGCAGCATCACCTTTCGCGAAGCAAGACTACTCTTTGCCTACGCCAAAGGCTGGAGGGGCACACTCAGGTCTGAATGAAACAATCAAATTTGAAGCTACTAAGGGCGCGTGCAACATCGTGATACCGATTGCAGTGACCCCTGGTAGACGACGACTTGAACCGCACATTTCACTTGTGTATGACTCTACCGCTGGAAATGGCCCTTTCGGCATTGGCTGGGCACTGGACATGCCAAAGATAGTCCGTCAAACATCTCAGGGAGTTCCAAGATATACGGAATCAGACGTGTTCTTGTTGGTAGAAGATGGAAACACATTCGAGCTGGTACCTCAAAAGCTTGCGAACAGCAGAGTCCGAGAACAAGTTGAGTATGATGTACAAAAGTTTATACCTCTTGTTGGGAAAGTTCCATTTCGATTTGAAAGATGGACTAGTAAGACCTATCCTGGAAATGTACATTGGAGACATATCTCGGCAGAAAATACCATCACCTTATATGGAACAGATCCAGGGTCTAGAATTGAGGATTTGCCAACTAGCAGAATCTTCAGTTGGCTCGCATCTGAACGTATCGACTGTTATGGAAATCTTATGACTTTCCATTATAGGTCAGAAGATGCGGTAAATGATGACGAGACACAACATCACCAAAATACCAATCGATACATCGAGCGCATTCTCTACGGCAACCAATTCCCATCTCAGCGCCTCCTCGCTGAAAGGTCTATGCTGTACCATTTTGAAATATTCTTCAATTACTCATCACTGTCACCGATTGAAGCAGGACAACTGCTGCAGGAAAATGGAAATCCTAATGACCAATGGCTCTGTCGACTCGACGCGTTTTCCACGTCACGAAGTGGTTTTGAGGTTCGCACACGACGCCTTTGCAAGGACATATTAATGTTGCATCACTTTGAACATGAAGCTTCAATGAAAATTCCGTTTCAAGACGCACCAGAGAAGCTTGTTCGGTCATTCACTTTCCACCATCGTCACCACGCCCGAGGGTCCCAGATGACACAATTCGTGGAGAGTGGCCATCGTGGCCTTGACTTGAAACAGAAGCCTACTATGGATTTCACTTATAATGACTCAGAGCTCACGCCCGGTCTTGATGTGGAGACATTGTCAGCTGTTCCTTCTTTCCAGCCCTTTGAAGAACTGAAATGGATCAACTTGGACGGCACCTGTCTTCCTAGTCTGGTTGGAAAGAGCCCCAACGGCTATTATATGCGCGAGAATATGTCTCTATCATGCAGAGAGCCTATATTTACTGATTGGACAATGATAAAGCAATGGCCGTCTCTCGAACATGCGAAGGTCGTAGACTTTGACAATGATGGGCGCGTTGAATATGTCAACTATAATCGTGGTTTCTACAGAAAAGAGGCCTCCGGTTGGAGTAACTTTCATGCCTTCACCCATGTACCTAACCATGAGGTCGGTTCGACTAATACTCGCATAATTGACCTTACCGGAAATGGGACGGGTGACATACTTGTGGCCGACAAAGAGGCCTATATTTGGTACGAATCCCTACAAGACAGTGGATTTCAAAACCCAAAAGCAACCAGCTTTTCGGATTCAGAGAATGATTCGCGACCAATGTTACAACCCGGTCAGTTACGTGAGTCCCTCTATCTCGCAGACATGACTGGGGATGGTCTGCTAGATCTCGTCCGAATACAGAATGGCAGTATTTGCTATTGGCCAAATCAAGGGCATGGCGTATTTGGGAGAATGATATTTATGCAAAGGTCCCCCAGATTTGAGGACGACGAAGCCTTCTCTCATACACGACTAGTACTATATGACCTGGATGGGTCAGGGACAGCTGACTTGGTCTACATGTCCAGTTCTGGTGGACTCGACATCTACCTCAATGAGAGTGGAAATGGTTGGACAAATTCAATCCATCTTCCTCAACTTGGAAGTCAACATGATCTTCATGGAAACATCCAAGTGACCGACGTATTCGGTGAAGGCACGGCATGCGTAATTTTTCATGAAAAGCGCACTGATGCAATGCTATACCTCAACCTGTTTAAATCTAAAAAGCCAAGAATGCTATCAGCCTTCTCCAACGGCTTTGGCTTAAACACAACTTTCGAATACACTTCAACGGCTCAGCTACAAAAAAGAGATCTTCTTAGTGGACAGCCATGGAAGCTGTCCATCCCGTTCCCGATTCAGTGCTTGACAAAGATTGAGACACTAGATACCGTTCAAAATTCAAGAACCTCGAGGCGCTTCAAGTATCGTGATGGCTATTACGATAATCATCGAAGAGAATTCAATGGATTTGCTCTTGTTGAAGAGTGGAACGGACCTGAGGGTGACTATACAACACTTCATACCAAATCATGGTACTTCACTGGAAGCATTGACCAATATTCCTGCTATACGTCTGAAGATAAAATGTCTCCTCTAGAACTACCATTAAATTTAACTGGGCACTTATCAAGAGAAGCGTTGAGAGTTGCCAAGGGGAGTTTGATTGAGAAGCACACTATGACAGGCTGTGCAGACGAAGGGAGCTTGGTCCAGTCAGAGAAGGCGGCGTATCGAATTGAGCATCAAGATGAAAAAAATGAGCAGGGTGTTTTCCGATTGCTAACAATGAAGAAAACTACCTCAATATATGAAGGCGACAAAATTCCCCGCGTACACGTGTATTACGTATCAAAATACGACACATACGGCAATGCGCTTTCGTGGATTGATATGTATTTCGGTTTGATGTCGGCAACATCTCTAGATCAAGACAAGTCAAAGTTATTTATTACAACTCGCCGAGTCACGGAGGTGATCAGCCTCGACGATGATTTTCGAGCTCCTGTCGAATACGAAAACAGGCAAGTTGGCAAACTTTTAGATGGCAGGCATCGTGATTACGCCACTGTTTCATTTTCCGAGCTCCAGGAAGCTGGAGAAATGAGACTACTTAGACTCTCAGAACGATTCTATCGATCCGATGACCTAAAAGAAATTCTACCTCTCGGTCACATGGGTAGTTTGGGGCTTGTTTCATATGATACAAAGCTGGCATTTGATCAGGACGATTTTCGGCAGTTGAGCCAAGGCCTTGGGGCTTCAGTTGTTGCAGACCTCGAACAAAGCGGATATGTGAGAGGTGACGATGATTCTTGGTATGCTCAATCTGGTCAATGGTTTTTCCACCAAAATACCCGATCCACTGAGGAGCTTATTGCAGCTCAGAAAAGCTTTTTTACGCCAACCGTACACCAAGATCAATTCAGAAACCATCAGACCCTGGAGTACGATGATTACTGGCTAGTAAAGGTCGGCTTAAAATTGCCACATGGCGTGAGAACTGCAGCCAAATACTGCTACAGACATGTTTCAATATCACAATTCATTGATAAATCCGGCAACTCCTGGACCTACGAATACGACATTCTTGGAAATTTGCTTCGAGAATTCGAAGGAGCCGCTGCTCCTCGACATGGCATTTTGGTTGAAGATCTTGAAGGGGCGGACCTCCAGAAAAATGCTGATGGCATGTTGCAAGGTGCTGTTTCGTACACTGAGCATGATTTTGAGTCGCATCCCCGCCGATCAATTCACATCTTCAAGTTCAAGGAATCGGCATCTATCATGATCTCATACTATAGCGGCAGTGGTCAAATATGTCAAGAAAGACACTTGGTAGAACCACAAAAGTGGCTTGTCAAAGCGACAAAGCTCACGGCATCAAATAACCGCGTCCTAGACGAGTACGACCCATATTATGATTCATCTTCCAACTTCAACCCACCCCCGCCAAATATAACCCGTGTGACCAGTATCCGTGACGGCCTTGATAGAACGGTTTTGAAAATACGACAAGATGGTACATGGTCATGGGCAGAGTACAAAGCCTGGTCTCATCAGCATCATGATTTCAACTCCACGGCGATTTTGAGTCTCCCAGAGAACTATAAATCGTTACTTGGTAAAGCCGATAGATCTTCAAAATTTTCCTCCGAGTGGAATGATTCAATATACTCCGGAACGATGAAAGTGGTCCATCTAGATGCTGAAGCGTACGAGATTGAGAGCGCCATTGAACTCCAGAATGGAGAAAAGATACCAAACCGTCAGGTGTACTCAATCGCTGGCCATGTCGAGAAAGTTTTCAATTCAAAGGGACATTGTACCAGCTCGCACGCATACAACAAGCTCGGGGACGCTTTCTGGTCACAAAATGCAGACGCGGGAGATCAATATATGCTAAGAAGCGTCGACGGTCTCATCACCCGCCTAACAAAGGGCACAATGCGCGATGCAACCTTTCTTTTTGACGACATTCGACGCCCAACAGATGATTTGGATCATGGAGACGTGATCGTATCTCGATCCTATCATGAGAATACCAATCCAGCCAATGCGTTTAGCCTTATTCGGAGGGTCAAAACTCGGGGCTTGACAACTACGTTTGAGCGATATGATATACGAGGAAACCCAGAAAAATACACCCAAGAGATTAATCTACCCGGTTTGAAGTTTCGCTCCAGAACCATACCAACTTTTACATTCGAAAAAGAATACGATCTAGACGCTCGAGTTCTTAAGTCCATTTTCCCTGATGGTCAGCGTTGTGTCTATCATTACGATTCTCTTGGTCGGCTACGCAATATAGAAGGAGTGACACGGATTGACTACAACGCCAAAGGTCACATCTCCACACTATCATATGATAATACGTACAAGGAAGCTTTTGAATATGATGAGAATCACTGGCTTCAGCGCAAGGCCTCTATGCTTAAGGGAGAAGTAGTTCAAACCACTCTGTACAATCGAGATATTCATGGCCGCATCATCAAACTTGACAATCACATAGACTTTCGGAGTGATGGACTCAAGGAAGGAGCCTCGACTCAAACATACATTTATGACGCCCTTGGCAGGCTGGTAATTGGTGATACCACCAACGTAGCCGCTGACTTTCCTGAGAAACACGTGGGGTCTTCTCAAACTACTCCCACCCGCCAAAACTATACATATGACTCAGAAAACAATATTCTCTCTATTGTTTCCGTCCAGAATAGCCACGAAGTTTTCTCAAAGTATACCTATGAAGGTATATCGAATAAGTTACGGTTCATCACCAAAGACGGCGAGAACGTTCAGGATCTCGACTACGATGGAGAATCTGGAATGCTAGGACTCCCTTCTAGGCTTAATAATTCAAAATTTCTCTGGAATGCCGAACAGAAGCTGTCTGGGGTGGTCGATACTGATCTTGATACATCATTCACTTACCTTTACGACTCTCTGGGGATGAGATTTGCCAAAATCTCTCGCTTTCCAGACAAAGTAGCTGTACATGTGCAGTTTGAGGAATTTAACTCAAACTTTGAGCTGATTCGTGGAAATATCTCCGTGGGTGAGCAATCTGTCACAGCGTGGGTTGGTGAGAGAATGCTTGGGCGATCATGTAAATGCCATGGCTTCACAACAACAATTTCCGATCATCTTGGATCCGTGACACTGGAGATAAACTCTTCATTACAACCAGTCGTTTACCGAACGTATGCACACTATGGAGAGATTGCTTCAGAAACCAGAATCTCTGGCAATTCGTTGGATGCAACTGCAGATGTTGCCTTGGAGAAATTCTCTGGGAAAAGGCACGACACTGAAACTGATTTTTACTATTCTCGCAATCGCTATCTCGCTGCTCAACTTGGTCGCTGGCTCTCCCCTGACCCGTCAGGCTTGGCCGGAGGATCCACCAATCTGTATTGCTACGCGGATGCAGATCCCATCAACAATGTTGATTACGACGGACTGTGCCCCGATAAGACAACGTCTACTTCTGGCACCAATCAGGGTCAATCACCAACCAAGACACTGGTGCGTGTCGCTGAGCAAGGCGTCTTGGCTACTCTATTCTACTATGCTCCAAAATTAACTGGTCGAGAATTTCTTATGAAAGGTGGACATCCTGCAATGAAGATTTACGCTGGACTTTCAGCTGCAGCCCTGAGTTATGGCATGTCGCATGTGCTAAAGGAGACATATAAATACTATGACAGGCCATACGATGACATCGCCGAGAAGCTGGTAATGAATTATGGCATTGGCAAAGGTATCCCTGATATTGTTGATAAGGGAGCGGTGCATTACCTTTCTGGAAACGTGCTGGCTAATGCCGAGTTTTTTACCACGCCAAGTTACAGCGCAAATGAGGCGAGACCAGAGCTCGATGCAAAGAATTCACTACTGGCCAAAACAAGAGCCATAGACCAATCGTCTGCTTCTGAGTCTATGAAATTCTTTGAGACGAAGCAAAGTGCGAGTGGTAATAATACTAAGGCACAAAAGGCATGGCCCAATCTGCTTTATAGTACTGCTTTAAACCGGCAAGTGCAAGAGCATTTAAATCGCAATTGATCTTATAGATTTATGTACTTGAAATTTTTAACATTAATATTTGTTTCTTGCATCGTCACTCCTCTGAAAGCACCTTAAACATACAGTTGTTGTCAAATTCGGTATATTGGCAGTACACTTAGTTTCACTCTCTCCCAGAAGGTCCTGGGTCCTCAACTCATGCAACTGCTCGTTGGTAATGTCAGGGGCATCTGTTGGAAGCCCCAGGTTAATTCTCCTGTCCTCGCCCAGTACCAAGAGTGCGGGGGGCAATACATGTAATCTATTCGTTTTTCCAAAATTAACCGAAATTGACCAATTTCCAACACCTCTTTGTTGGAGCTTTGGAGCTACAACTATCGTGGTAAGTTTCCATGGTCTGTGCAGTACAGAGCCAGAGAAGTGCGCGTGCGCAGGCTCCATCAGTCAGTGCGTGATCTATTTTTAGCGCAAATGGTGTAGGGTAGAATCACTGGAAAATCAACACTCTTGTTGATTTTGACTGACTTCTTGATGGCAACTATTGTTGTGTTAGAAAGTCATATTAGAGGCCAAGGGATGAACTAAAATTGAGTAGAATGTAGTCATTTGGGCTCATTAGCTACTTCACTAGGCTCAAGTTGTCAATTACAAATTGGGTATGTAAAGCCAAATTTTTCTCTTGGACCCAGCTGCATTCATTTTGAGCTCATAAGAATTCTACGACAAAGGAATGAAATCCAAATCTTAAACCACTATGTATTCGATGCCCTTTCGATTACGTCTTTCATATTCTCATTTCTTTGTATAGTGGGGTTGCAAAAATTCTGCTCAGTTCCCTGCACCGCTCCTAACATCCCCACAGAAGATTCACACAATTTGTGAGTAATGCCTGTAATAAAAGATAGATTGTTATTCTCAAAATCGAATATGGTATCAGCATAATTTGAACTAGGCTATTAGGGTAAGATATGTTGAATTCTTACTTGGCCCTCTAATGTGTCGTTTTTATTATGCGTTCATGTTGTTATCCAGCCGTAGACCAGTATGTCCCAGAATGTCTGAGTTGGAGCCCATAGTTCCTACTTGAATACCTTCAACATCTACCACAGCCATACTATCTCCATGGCTCGTGGCCTGGCCTGCGTTGCCGAAGATAGGTTGACTGGTAGTTTGCGATCCCACTGTAGGGACGGCCTCGGTCGGCATGAATGAGGCAGGGTTGATGACATGACCTTGGTTTATCATGCTGGGAGTATTGACGTGACCATATCCTGGGTCTGTGTTCATGCGCCACTGAGCTGGAGGTTGCGATGGCTGGCCATATGTCGAGGGTGCAAACCTGACCCCCATGCCTTTATGATATCCTTGATGGATTGAGTTAGCGCCGTATTGTGCGTATACGGATGGGAAGGCTGCTTGTGGGGGTAAATCTGGCTGTCTGGATGTTTGATGATGAATTTTCTTTTCGATCTCATTATATCCCTCATAATCATCATCCCGCTCCTCGTTCAATAGAGCACGCTGGGAATCATCCTTGCCAAGAACACGAAGTCGAAGTTGGGCGAATTCATCCATCAGTTTCTCGACTTTTTTGAAGTGAGACGACCGTAGCTGGGGCTGGATATTGTCCGACTGGATGTCTGCCTCATCTCGTGCTATACTAGCGGCAATGGTGAAGGCGTTTCGAATCTGTCGCCCATTCCAAGCTCCCTTACCTGTTGGGTGCTTCCTCCAATGGTCCCTGACAAATTCCATAATATCTTCGGTGAACACAACCAATGGTCTCCCTCCATTGATGTTACTCTGTTGCATCTCGGCCTTTTGAAGTCGGTTTATGTTGATACGAAAAATGTTCTCACACTCTGTTTGCTTAAATCTCTTGTAGTGAAGTATTAGTTGTAACCTAGATGAGATGGCTTGATCAATCTTCCCGATTCGATTAGTCGTTAGAATGAGAATTCCGTCGTAGTATTCCAATTTTCTTAAGAAAACTAAACAGTTAAGATTAGCACATTACCAATAATATATATAATGTAATCAGTACCTGAAACAAGGCTATTTCTAGTAATGGAATCCGCCGATGTTCTAGCAGAAAGAAATACATCAGCCTCATCAATCAGCAGAATGCAGCCCCATGTATCAGCCAACCGAAACACCTGCTCTAATTTCAACTCCGCGATTAGGGCATTATCCAGGTCTCCACATGACAGAGGGAAAAGCGGCCGCTTGAACTTTTGTGCCACTGCTTCCGCGGTCGCTGTTTTTCCAGTTCCCGGTTCACCATGGAGCATGATAATGAGTCCGCGGCCTTTGCCTCTGATGAAGTCTTGACTGCATAGACTAATACCCAAGTCATTTTCCATGCTTCTCTCTATAGGTCGCTGTCGTAGATGAGAGCGCACAGCACTTTGAATGACGGACTTGTGCATCTCTTCTAGCTGAAGTTTGTCGAACGCATCATTGCCCCAATGAATTGACTTCATATGCCGCACATCCACAGGTACAAAATAGCCGTTGCTAAGAGAATAGGCGCATATTCTGGGTGGAAGAAGCGCCAGGTAATCCCCATCTGGTACGACCTTTATATGGTTTTCCGCATCGAGAAATTTATCTCGCTCTCTATATTCCTCTTTTTGTAATCTGCCAATATTGGCGCTGGTCAAAATTGTTTCAGACGAACCCGACAGAACATTTGATCTCTTCGAATCAGACCAAACAATCAAAAGATCAGGGCCAGTAGTTACTTTATTGCTACTTGGAGTATACACCCAAGTATCAATATCCTCAAACCTGCTGGCTAGACCTGGATTGGTATTGTATGCCTCTTTGAAGTCTATAATGACCTCACTACTAATATACCGTGGCTGGGCTAGCTCAGGAGTGTCAACTGGCCAACCCATTGGGTCCGTGGTGAAAGTCCAGCCGCTATATCTCATATGTGGTTCAGCCTGGCATTTGAGAAACATCTGACCTATATTCCTATGCTCTTCAAGTAACTCTGGCCCGCCCCTAGCGTATTTGAGAGGGTAGTAGTCCAACCTACAAATATCCTTATCGCCCTCGAAGTATTCAATACTGAATACCTCAGACACAGGGCGATAATTTGAGCCATCATAGTCTAGATAATACGCAAGAATCCAAAAGGAATCTGGTTCGAGTTCAGAATCCACTGGTGCAGTCGGGTCTGTAGAACCGATTCCAACGTCCCAAACCCTCCAGATTTTCTGTCGCATCGTAGATCCTTTGAGCATTCTGTATGCAAACTTCATTCTATCTTCCAAGTTTGATATAATGAATTGCTGTAATGT
This sequence comes from Calonectria pseudonaviculata, assembly GCA_004380915.1. Lineage (NCBI taxonomy): Eukaryota > Fungi > Ascomycota > Sordariomycetes > Hypocreales > Nectriaceae > Calonectria > Calonectria pseudonaviculata. The sequence continues at coordinate 554,422 of PGGA01000013.1, forward strand.
CCTGTCTGGCATATAGATTGTGTCCCCGGGCTTGAAAAGATGCCATAGATCATGGAAGAGCACCTTTGTGGAACTAGAAGGTGTGTCTGATCTTAGGCGAAGATAGTGAGGCAAAATATCGGCTTCTACGAACTCAATGTAGGCTTGCAACTGTGGAATGGCAAGTTGCAAGGGAGGATCATGTTCGGCGCTCGAGAATGAAACCGGCGATTCATCAAACATATTCTGCAGACTCTTCATTCTTGAAAGTTCCCTTTTCACATTCTCGTGGTGATGGATTATGTATTGGAATGGTTCCAAGAAAGTGTAAGAGATGTTTGACCATGCATCTCCTGTTACCTTGCCAAGCACATCCAGCAATGTTGGAGACTGTATTCGGACTCTTTGTACCCTCTTGTCGTTGGTATGCATTTTATTCACACGGGCGTTTGTCGCGTAATGGGCTGGCAGAAAATGGCCGGAACTAGTCCTCTTGTTGGCTTCGTCGAGCATGTCTTTGCCAAGGTGATCGCCGGCAATCAGGACATCTACTGCGTATATTGGTTCCTCTTCCGAGAATCGATTTATAAAGTTGTCCCAATTGCATTTTCGCACCTTTGGTAAAATTGTGGAAGGGTCAATTTTGGGTGTGAATTGAACTGGTTTGAGAAGTTTTTGCATATCGCCTTGGCAACCAAGAGTGGCAATGTCTTCTGTGTGTTCAGGTTTTGCCAAAGGGATTTGAGGAACGTTGGGCATGGTCGCTGGGTCCACGGTGCTCGATGCCTCTAAATCTTTCGAGTCCATGGTTCCCGTATTCGGAGCTTTCAAAGTGTCTTTGGATTCCGATACGGGTCGTTGGTTAAGGTCTTGTCCATTATGGATATCCTTTGACAAGTCAATAGACAGTGTTGATTCCATGATAGATGATGCAAATGAGGGTACGTGAGATCTGACTTGATGCTGCTGGTGCCAACTTGCCGGTTTTATGATGCTCTGGCAAGGCAATGAATGTGCGTCAATGGGGATAGTTGTTCAGCTGACAACCTGCATGTAAGCCTGCTAGTTGTAAGCCTGCTAGTTGTAAGCCGCCACCAAAGCCAAGAGCGGGGCGTGTTGCCGATAACCCAGAATAAAGATAAGACCCCAGGTACAAATGGGCGGGGAATATTGTATGCGATATAAGGTGGCTACTCATTTCGCTCAATGTATCATGTCCGTACTTTGTTTCCTGAGTGGCAGGTGACTAGTGAAACTGATGAATGGTTCCATGGCTGCGTAGCCATGCCCATTTTTTATGGTGGCAGCCTTGAGCATGGAAAACCATTGCGCCTTGATTAGTGTCTGTTGCCTTGTTTTCACGAAACATTCGGAGCCAATTGCACACCCCCCTTTCGCCTCCCAGCTGATGCTGTGCTACAGGGCACTGCCTCACGAGGCACTTTATGCCTCCAGCCTAACTAGCTAAAAGCCTCGCTGCCCGAAAGTCGAGGATTTTACCCGCAGCGTAACAGACTGAATTCATACCTTCAGTTGGGTCGTTTTTGATGGAAGTGGAATGAGCTGGCATTTGCAACAATACTAATATTAATCTTACGAGAACATGCAAGCCCTATCGCAATAAATCCGCAATCAATCATGGCCGGCACCCCCAACTCCCATATCCAACAAACGATGCGCCAGTAGGTTGCACAATACTCTATCCTTTGGTTCAAGGTTTCTGATTTTCAAATACTAGAGCTAGTGTCGCACAGTCCAGTCACCCATCGCAAACCGATGGCGGCCTTGAATCAGAAACTCAGGACTGCTCTTGGGCGGACGTTTTAGCTTCGATGGAAGCAGCACGACAAGAGCATCAATCAAAGGAAGAAAAAAACAAACTACGTGCTGTTCAAAGAAACAAAGCGTTAGCAGTCACCTTACACTCCTTGGCGGATATGATACCTGATCAAAATGGACTGAGTATCTTACGAGGAGGACTGAAGACTATATTCACGGTAAACAAACTTAAATATGCATTGATTTACATGGCATCCTCTACATTGTCAAGCCATATTACTTACTAACTTGGAATTACGAAGTTTGTGGAGAAGCGTATAGAGAATTCTGAGCGCATCCTGGTCGCATTTGAAGATATTCCAATTACATTCTCCAATGCATGTAATGCCATGAGGGCTTACCCCAAAAATGAAAGTCTATACGCCCTTGTCGAAAGACTCTATTTCTTACTGAAGACTGAAATACCAAAGTTGATTGATGTACTATTACGAAAGCAGAAGGGTTCTCGTATGTCTATTTTTCTCTTGAGAAACCTCCCATGAAAGCAATCAACTGATATAGACTTAGTTGCGAAACGGCTTTTTAAACAGCACCCAGAAAATGAGGCGCTGTCTATAGACCACTCTCTAGACCTCGTCACCAGGGCGTCAAACAAAGTAATGGGTCACATAAATCTTCTTGGCGCTCAAACAATGGTCACAACCTTTCAGCAAACAACACTCATAAGCCAGGAGATTTCAAAAACCCAGGGCGATATCGCTAAACTGGCAGATGAAGTCAAATTACTCCAAGGTACTCAGCACGATTTCGGACGTAATGTAATGGCCCATTACGATAGACAAGAGCAACTTACGCACTCCTTCCTGGAGAAGATACATCGGGATTTGCAGCAGTCGTTTGAATTCTATGAGATGCAGCTTCGCACTGGCTTTTATGGCATTCAAGAATTTTTGCAAGGGCTGATGTGGGAAAGCCAGCTACTTCCTCAACAAAGTCACAGTATTCCCAGTACAAGGATAGGTGCTGGGGAATATCACGCTATCATTCCTAACATCGTATCAAATGATAACCAATTCCCCGACGAATATTGGAGTCATGCAACCGTACCCCACCCGCCATCAGAAGCCTCGATACCACTTTCATATGACGACATCTATATGATGCTTCGCCTGCCCAACCCATGCTTCTGCGTGCAGGACCTGGAGTTGATTCTGAAAGCCAGTAGCTCTATGGCCGAAGACGCACTCTCGCGAGCAGCGTGGCTACTGCAAATGAACCGCTTCAAGATGTGGGCCCAGACTTACAATAACTCTTCTGATCTCATATTGATTGAAGGTCACTTAGGTGATCAAAGTATTAGAAAGATCTCCCCCATCTCGGTTCTGTCTGCACATTTTGCGAGCATGAACAATATACCAAATTTGCTTATCATAACCCACTTCTGTGGCCTCCACACAAGCCCCAGTGATCCAATGAATGGCTGCCGTGGGATGATTTTAAATCTTGTTACACAAATAATCATGAAGCTGCGACAGGATAAGCGCAATGGCATCTTGCATCTTTCTGAGAACTTCATAAATGCAATTGCCCAACAGGATCTAGATGCATTACATCTCTTGTTCCGGCAGATTTTAGATGTCATACAGCAGGGACTTACAGTGTTTGTTATTCTCGACAACATATCCGAATTCGAAACATCATTTCAAGATAGACAGGATGAGTTGTCACAAGTCGTGCGAATGTTACAGTCAATAACTGGGCAACCCCGTCGTTGGCCGGTCCTAAAGGTACTATTGACAACAGCCAATAGAAGCATAAGTGTGTTTAGGCAAATTGAACCAGACAGCCGCATTTCTTTGAGTGCTAGAAATCAAAGCCCCTGGTTGACTTCCATGCGTTATATAGAAAATGGCTTGTACCAGGCCATGGGCTCCAACTAGATGTTTGGATAAAATTGTAAAATATATTGCATAGTTATATACACTTGTTAGAATTGGCTCTAAATAAATTCAAATTGCTTTTATAGAGGACTATAGGGATAGTTTCGAAAATATGCAATTAACCAAATTTATTTATACCTGCTTTATATGCTGTTAGAACAATATAATATGTTGATTCTTAGTAGACTAATCTATAGTATAGGTAGAGGTACATTTTTATATCTATCCCTTATAGTAATATCCTTTAAACCCCTAGTTATCTTAACCTATATATACTTCCTAATATACCTCCTTAGTTAAGTCCTTTTTAGGCTTAGTTAGTTTTCTATTATTTTTTACTATTAAATCGTAGCCTAGCCTTATATTTCTTAGTATTTTTTATACTAAGGATTTTATTTTTTAGGGCTTTTATTTATTATTCTATTTTAATTTTTAATTAAATATTCTTTATTTATATTTAATTAAAATATAAGCAGGAGGCTTAACTAGGCAATTCTAGGAGCAGATATAATTAGTATTTAAATAACTATAGTATTAGTCTCTTTTTACCCTAATTAATAGAATAATTAACTTTATATATTTTATAATCTTAATACCCTTTTAATATTAAAAATAATAAACTTTATTAGACTTATTCTAATATTTAAGATAGCTTCCTATACTAAGACTAATATATTCTAATTTACTTTTAATATTATTAAAAATAGCTAAATCTAAACTATATTTTAAATATTATATTCTCTATAACCCTTTATATTTATTTACTATAAAATATATTAATAGTAAGCTTTATATTAAATATCCTCTTAATCTAATTAAATACTTTAAATAGATCCTTTCTTAATATAAACTATTTATATTATCTAAGATTAAAATTATTAATTTTATATTATTTTAAAAAATTAAAATTATTAATTTTAAGCTTTAATTATATTAAATAAATAATATTAATATTAATAATAAAGATTTTATTTAAAAGGAATATATAAAGGTTAATAAAATAATACATAAGTATATTTTAGGTAAATTTAAGAATATAAAGCTAGAAAAAGATAGCTTTTTAGAAGATATTAATAATAGCTAGTATAATTAGTAGCTAAAAAGGACTATAGATATTATAAGGTTTATTAAGAATTATAATAATAAAAATAGGGCTAAAAAGAAATATAAAGATTACTAAAAAGTCAAGGAAAATTAGTAGTCTAGACTAGATTTTAAATATCTAGGAAATTAAAAGTGTATTTATTTATAATTATTAAATCTAGTTTATAATTAATAAAATATTCTTTATATATAATATTTTTTTAAATAATTAATATTATTATTTTATTAATAATTTTATTATTTTATTTATAATTATTTTTATTATAAAAGTCTAAGATAATATAATTTCCTTTTCCTAATACTTTTATTATAGCTAATACTTATATATATTAATATATCTTAGTTATATAATTAGCTTTATAGCTTTTTTAATTATTAGTCTTAATATTTACTTATTATTATATTTAATTATTAATAATCTTTTAATTTTTATTCTTAATTTATTTAATAATTTCTTTATAAAGATTTCTTTTTTTATTATTTTTAATAATAATAGAAATTTTTATTAATTATAAACTAGATTTATTAATTATAAATAAACATGCTTTTAATTTCCTAGATATTTAAAATCTAGCCTAAACTACTAATTTTCTATAACTTTTTAGTAGTAACCTTTATACTTACTCTTAGACCTATTTCTATTATAGTTTTTAATATAGATTATAATACTTATTATCCTTTCTAGCTACTTATTATATTTATTA
>PGGA01000013.1:560795-636126 GCA_004380915.1 Calonectria pseudonaviculata
AAATATAATTAGTATTTAAATAATTATAGTATTAGTCTCTTTTTATTTTAACTAATAAAATAATTAACGTTATATATTTTATAATTTTAATACCCTTTTAATATTAAAGATAATAAACTTTATTAGACTTATCCTAATATTTAAGATAGCTTTTTATACTAAAACTAATATATTCTAGCCTACTTTTAATATTATTAAAAATAATTAAATCTAAACTATATTTTGAATATTATATTCTTTATAACCCCTTATACCTATTTACTATAAAATATATTAATAATAAGTTTTATATAAAATACCCTTCTAATCTAGTTAAATACTTTAAATAGATCCTTCCTTAATATAAGCTATTTATATTATTTAAAACTAAAATTACTAATTTTATATTATTTTAAAAAATAAATATTATTAATTTTAAACTTTAATTACTTTAAAAAAATAATATTAATATTAATAATAAAGATTTTATTTAAAAGAAATATATAAAAATTAATAAAATAATAAATAAGTATATTTTAAGTAAATTTAAGAATATAGAGCTAGAAAAAGATAGGTTCTTAGAAAATATTAATAATAGCTAGTATAATTAGTGGCTAGAAAGAATTATAAATATTATAATATTTATTAAGAATTATAATAATAGAAGTAAGGCTAAAAAGAAATATAAAGATTATTAATAAATACTATATAAGATAGTTTAAGAAGTTAAGGAAAATTGGTAGTCTAGGCTAGATTTTAAATATCTAGGAAAATAAAAGTGTGTTTATTTATAATTATTAAATCTAGTTTATAATTAAAAAAATCGGTTTATAATTATATTTAAATAAGGTTATTATATATTCCTAGGAACTCTTTTTATTAATTATATTATTAGTAATAGAAATATTATTTAAATATAGGAATATTATAATATACTTTAGACTTTTAAGGTAAATAATATAATAATAGGTATTATAAAGATATTAAATAACTTAATTTACTATATTATAGTGGATTTAGTCTAGGTTTTAATTAAACATTACTAATCTTAATACTATAAATATTATATCTAATTAAGTTAAAATAATAAGAAATAATATAAATTTAATTTTCTTTAAATAAATACTAATAAGCTTTTATTTTACGTATTTTTCTATAGGTAATAATTTTACTTATATTATTAGTATTTTTGGAAGCTTAGTATTGAAATTTATTTTAAATTAATATATAATTTTATTAATATATATATTTTATATTAATTAAATAATCTTTCTTATTTTATCTTTAATAATATAAATACTAATAAATTACCTTAGTTCTCCTAGTATATTAATATAATACTTTTGTTAAAGATTAATAATAATCACTTTTATAATTATCTCTTTCTATTTATAATATACTTAGATTATATTATAAAAAAAAAAAAACTAATTATATTTTTAATTATTATATATAGTTCTTCTAGGAATTCTCTAAATCTAAGATTCTATAGTAATTCTAATAAACTAAGTTAGTATAGTAAGAGTAACCTTCTTAGTTTATATAATACTTTTCTAAGCTACAAAACTATTTTAGGCTTTTTAAACTCTAAGGATATCCTTATATATACTATTTTATTTAGATTATAATATATAAATATATTTATTATATGTATCTATAGAAGATCTAGGTCCTAGTATATAGCTATTACTATTAGTACTCTAAATAATATACTTACTAGGATTATAGGTTATATAGGTAGGTCTCCTTTTACCTATTAATTCCTATATATCAAGGTATAAAAGTAATTTATATCCCTCTAAGAAAAGGGATAGCTTAACAAGATAATAATACTAAGGAGTATATTAAACCTTTAGACTTTTAAATCTTATAATATAATTATTCTTATACTTATAATTACCTTAGAAGCCTAAAGGCAATATAAGATAAAAACTATAAAGCTTTTTCTAATAAAAATAAAATATAATAAAAAGATAGCTTTTCTAATAATTAGAATTAGTATATTTTAATATACCTATAAATATACCTATAAATAATATTAATTAAAATATCTATATTCTAATATTACCTTATCTATAAAAATAATACCCCTTCTAAATCTAACTTTATATATAAATATATATATTAAGAGATCTAGGCTATTAATATCCTATTTACTATAATAAAGAAATACTATTTTAATAAGGAAATAGCCTTTATAATATTAAAGTATTATATATTCTAAGGCTAAGATTAAGCTTATCCTTTAGAAGGATTTACTACTTAAGAGAAAAGGCTTTAATAATAATAATATTAAATTTATTACTTAATAATAAGATATATTAAAGTTAATATTAAATTATTAATTATTTATAAAAAAAAGATTTAGCCTAAATAACTCTTAAAAGAGATTTATAGAGACTATAAATAATAATAATAAGTAGCTTAATAACTTAATATAGATAATTAAATTTAAAATAAAATAAATATAAAAAAAAGGAACTAATAAAGGAAGGGAGGTAGGAATCTAGACTAATACTCTATTAGAATCTATAAATTACTATAGGATTATAATATAATAAAAATACAATAAGAATTAATTCCTATATATAATTAAGTATATTTTATATTTAATTAAAAATCTATACTTATTTATTTTATAGATAAATACCTATATATAGCTTAGTACCTAATATCCTTCTATATTCCTTTATACTACCTTTATAAATTATTTTATTTTATTATTAGACTTTAAATAAATATTTTATATTTTATTGAAGTTTATTTTAAAGGAATAAATTTCTAGCCCTTATATAGTTTTAGGTAGTTCTAATAGATCTTATTTATAGATTTTTAGCTTAAATCTAATTTTAATTACTATTACCCTATTTATAATTATTTTTACTTAGATAAGGATAAAACTATCTAATTCTTTAATTTATTTTTAAGTTAATTTATATATTAATAATAATACTTATCTTTTCCTTATCTTCTTAATTCTAATAATAGGGATATAAACTAAGAAAATAGCTTTATTTTATATAATTACTAGAGATATAATAAGGGATTCTTTCTTATTATATTTTTATTATATTATAATTCTATAGTAATGTATAGATTTTAGTAGGACCTCTTTTTCTTTCTTAGTTTCTTTTTTTTATATTTATTTTATTTTAAATTTAATTATTTATATTAAATTATTAAGTTATTTATTATTATTATTTATATTCTTTATAAATCTCTTTTAAGAGTTATTTAGGCTAGGTCTTTTTTTTATAAATAATTAATAATTTAATATTAGCTTTAATATATCTTATTATTAAATAATAAATTTAATATTATTATTATTAAGGCCTTTTTTCTTATATAGCTTATACTTTTAAAAAATAAGCTTAATCTTATCCTTAGAATATATAATACTTTAATATTATAAAGAATAGATTTTCTTATTAAGGTAGTATTTATTTATTATAATAAATTAGATATTAATAGCCTAGATCTTTCAATTTATATATCTATATATAGAGTTAGATTTAGAAAGGGTATTATCTTTATAAATAAAGTAATATTAGAATATAGATATTTTAATTAATATTATTTATAGGTATATTTATAGGTATATTTATAGGTATATTAAAATATACTAATTCTAGCTATTAATTATTTTTTTATTATATTTTATTTTTACTAGAGAAAGCTTTATAGTTTTTATTTTATATTACCTTTAAGCTTCTAAGGTAATTATAAGTATAAAGGTAATTATACTATAGGATTTAAAAGTCTAAAGATTTAATATACTTCTTAGTATTATTACCTTATTAAGCTATTTCTCTCCTTAGGGGGATATAAATTACTTTTATACCTTGATAATAAGGGATTCTTTCTTAGTCTTAGCTAGATTATAATTATTCTTCTTAGTCTTTTTTTTCTTTTTATTCTTTTTATTATTTTAAGGATTATCTTTTAATTTTAGATTATTTTAGCTTAAAGATTTAAAAATAGGTTTATTCTTTTTTAGGATAGCTTAATTATTCCTTTAATTTATTAGAATTAAAACTTATTAAATTAACTTATTAATTCTATTTATAAGTTCTCTTAATATAAGCTTTTTATTAAAAAAAGTCTTTTTATTAAAGATAATATCTTATATAATAATTACTATTTCTATATAAAGGATCTAAATTTAGAAGATATTTATTAAGTTATACCTAATAAAATAGCTAATATAAGTATATAGATTTAGTTTTTATAGTTTCTCTTTTTTTAGCTAAGTATTAGATATTATTATATATACTTTATATTTATAAGCCTTAAATTATATTAAATATAGTTTTATTTTATAAAAAAGCTTATATAGGCTTTTCTAATTATTTTACTTTCTTAGTATCCTATTCTTTAGATATATAATAGTAAAAATAATCTCTTACTAAAGCTTATAAGGTAGTCTTACTAATATTCTTATAATATATAATTTTTTTATTATAGTATTTCCTAAGTACTTAGCTCCTTTATTTTATACTTAAGTATTTAATACTAAAAAGTACTAATTTATACCTTTTTATATTATCTATTATTTAATCTTATTAATAAATAGCTTATTATTAAACCTAATAAGATAAACTAGATATTAGTAATATTATACTATTTAGATATAAAGATTATATAATATTATTACTAAATTATTAAGCTTATATATCTTTATAAAGAATACCTATACTATTCTAATCTATTTATTAATAATAAATATTATTCTAATATACCCTTTATAGTCTTTCTTAATATTAGTCTAATTTATTTAGAGTATTACTACTTATATACTATATTTTTACTATTTATACACTAAAATCAATTCTACTAGGGTTTAGCCAGCATACCTAGGATTTAACTAGTATTTCCTATCCATATATATAATTATATAACTTATAACTTTCTTACCTTTAATAATACTTTAATTTTAATATATTATTTAACCTTATAATCTTTATTTATATAGTTAGTATCTATAGCTTTATTTATTATAAATAGCCTAGAAGAGTTTCCTATTAAAGTAAGTAATAGCTAAAGTTTTAAAATACTACTTTTACTACCCTTAGAGATTTATAACTTATTTAATAATCTTTTTAATTTCCCTTAAATCTTTTATTATAAAAATAGCTTTATTCTTATTAAGTAATTAAATAATTTTTATAGAGAAGTTAATAAATAGCTTATTTATATTTATTATATCCTTATATATAATTATAGAGCTTACTATTAATACTAATATATTAGGATTTAATACTTAGTAACTTAAAAAGTTAATTATTTTATAAGGATTATAATTAAAATATTATTAAAGTCTTACTAAAGGTAGACTTATAAGGTATTTAATTATTATAATTATTAGGCTTTATTAGACCCTTTTACTTATTTTATTTATTAGTATTAAACTAATACCTAAAAGTAATTTTAATAAATATTCTTTAAATACTTTACCTTATTTACCTATAAAATAAATAATATCTTAAGAGATTATATTTTAATAATATTATATTTTACTTAAAAGAATATTTATAAAAATTATTAAATATTATAAAAGGAAACTTTAGGAGATTTAATAGTAATTTAAATATAAATTAAATAATTATAATAAAATAATATTAAATATATTATTAAATATAATCTTAATAATTATATTAATTTAGTTTTTTAGACTTACCCTTAATATAAGAAGATATAAAAGAGGTTTTCTAAGGTTCTTAGTCTTAATAATACCTATAAAATAAATAAATTTAAAATATATTTATTTTAGATTATTAGTATTTTAAACTAAAAATTAGTTATTAATTTTATCTTTAGCCTTATATATATAGAAAAGGAAGAAGGTTTTTAGTAGCTTTTTAAGTAATTTAATAAGTTTTAGCTATTTTTAAATATCCTACTATTAAGTATTTTTATTACTAATAAAGAAATAGCCCTTAAGAATACCCTTATAGCTATCTTCCCTAATATATAGTAATAACTTTATATTTATTATATTAATAGTAATATAAAAGCTAAGATTAGAATATATTAGAAGTAGCCTAGTAAGGCTATTAATAATAAGGCTAATAAGGCTATTATTAATAATAAAATATTCTAAGTATCTTAAGAAATTAATAAAATTACTACTGCCTATATACTAAAATAGGCAATAGCTCTTACCTAAGATTTAATGCTTTTAGCTTAGTATAATATACTTTATATACCCTTTAAAGCTAACTTTAAGATAGCTTAGAAGATAATAAAGACTATATATAGTTTATAGTAAAATAGTATCTTAAAGTATATTTTAAAGATATATATATTATAATAATAGTAATAGGCTAAATACTTTATTAATAGCTATTAAAATTTTAATTAATAGATTAATAGTCTAATTAAAATTACTTATAAGGATATAAAATTATATCTTTTGATTAATATAGGTAATCTCTTTTATCTTTATAATACTATTATTTATATATTAGAAAGGAAAAAGTATAATTATAAGCAAGTAATAGCTTATATAATAATAAAATAATATAATAAATATATTAGCTAGGAATAGCTTAGTAGGTTAATTATATAAATAATCTATATTACTATTAATCTTATAAATAAGTAATATTATATTTATAAAGCCTTACTTAAAGGCCCCTTAAGGCTATAGCTAATATTAATATAAGCTTATATATATACCTTTACATATTAATATAGACTTTCCTATAATTACTATATTTAAGAGCTTTTAAAGGCTAATAAACTACTAACTAAGAAAATAGTTTATCTATATTAATAGCTATAAAAGCTATTAATATAAATTTCTTATATTTAGGCTTAAAAACAATTAATTTTTACCTTTAGAATATTAATAAGCTACTCTTTAAGATCTTTAATTTTATTATTATTAAAGCTATTTATAGCTACCCTTAGCTAACTATAAATAATATAAAGCTAAAAATCCCTTTTTCTTTAATTATCAAGCCTAAAATTATATTTCTAATAATATAATAGACCTTATAATTATTATTACTACCTTTAAAGTAATATTTAAAGAAAAATATAGCTAGAAATATACTAAGATCGCCTACCTTAAGGCAACCTTTTATTATAATTTTATAGCCCTTATAGGGCAGCCGCCCTTTAAAGCCAAGTATATAAAAAACCTAGTTATAAGCCAAGCTTAAAAAGGCAATAATTATATTATAAGGATCTTTAGTACTATTAATAAAGCAATATAAAATACAATCTATATAACTAAAAACATAAGATTAGGGATCTATAAAGGGATAAGGCAAAGATAGCTAAGCCTATAGCTTATTAGCTAGGCAAGTAATACCTTCTTTATTAGCTAAGAAAGTTATCTTAGTAAGTAAAATAATAGCTAGGCTTTAATATATTTATATTTAGGGAAATTATAAAAATATATTTTTTAAATAATTTAAGGGTAGCTAAGCTTAAGCCTTTAAGCTAGGTTATTATTATTTTTATAATTATTTAATTAGAATAAGTATTATTTTTATGATTTATTAATATACTTTACTTAGTAAATATTTTACTATAAATTATACTAAAATTTAAGAGATTAAGGAATAAGAGGGAAATTAGGTAGACTTTAGTAGATTTTAGTATATAAATAGTAAAAATATAGTATGTAAGTAGTAATACTTTTTATTTATAGTTTATAGCTAGATTAATCTTATATATAATTTAAAGATTAGTATAATATTTAGTAATATGTTTTTCCTTATTTATAGTACTTATATTTTATTATCTTTAGCCCTTTTAATTATACTCTAAGGAAATTAGTTCCTAGTTTAGCTAGGCCTCTTAGCCTTAGATAATTAATATATTTATATTAAAGATTATTATTATTAAATATAATTATTTTTAGATCTTTTAATATTTTTCTTTAAATTATTAATTCTTTTTTTTGTATATTATTTAATATTAGATTATATTAAAGTATAAATTATTTATAAATTAATAGTACTTAATAAATATAAATTATATGTTTTTGTTTATATAATTAGTTATTAATAGTATCTTAGTATATATTAATTATCTTTAGTAGTTAAAATAAGACTAGATTTATATTAAAATCTATATAATACATTATATTTTTTAATTAGAGATAACTAGGCTTTTTATTATTTCTAATTACTCTTAAATTAATATTATTAAATACTAATATTAATATTTTACTTATATTTATAATAATTATTTTATTATTAATAGCTTTTTATATATTTTTAAATTTTAAGAGATTATTAAATATATATAAGATTATTTTTAAATCTAAGATAATTAATACCCTAAATAAATAAATTAATACTTTAGAACTAAAAGCTATTTATAAGAATATTATAATAATAATACTTATTAATATTTTTATAATTTTTACTTTTAATATTTATTAATTATTATTTATTTATATTTAAATTTTCTTAATATTTTTCTAAAGTTTATTATTATTCTTAAGTATTCTTTTAATTTCTTATAAATAATTTTTACTTATAACTAAGCTTTCTAATCTTAAGTACTTAAATATATATTAATATTTAGGTAAATTATATCCTCTTATATTATAAGCTAAGTATTCTATAATTATCTTCTTAGTAGCTTTATTACTTAATCTAGATATTACCCTCTTATATTCCCTAGGTATAATTACCTTCTTTACTTAATTACTATCTTCTTTATTATTACTTACTTAGAATACTTTGCTCTTTATAATCTTTTTACCTATAAGTTTATAGTATTTTAATTATTTATATATTAATAATATAATAATTTTAATTATTTAAATACTTAAGCCTTTAGAATTAGGTATTTTAATAGCTATATTAGTTATTCTAGTAATATTTTCCTTTTATTTTTAAATTAAAATCCCTTAGATTATCTATCTTATTAGTAGATTATTAAGAAATTATTCTTTTCTTTTTATTTCTTTATTTATTATCTTTATAGCTTTAATAAAGATTACTATATAGCTTTAATAGATATTATCTATTTAATTAATAAAATTCCTTAGCTATTATTTACTTTTTATTTTTAAAAGATAATATTTAAATCTTTTAATTAGAAAGACTTTCTATATAATAAATTATTATAGAAAGTACTTTAGGCTTACTTTAAAGCCTTTTATTATAATATTATATTTATTTTTTATTTTAAATATTATATATTCCTTAGATAATACTATTAATTATTTAAAATAAAATATTTAAGTTCTTAATAAGTATTTTTAATTAAAAGGGATTTAAAATAAAAAATAATAGATTCTAAGATTATATTATAAGCTATATTAATTAAAGTCTTTTATTTTTTAAATATTCTTAATTAACCCTTTTATTACCTAAATATAATATTATATATATATTATAAAGTTTAATTAAAGTTTATATAATTACTTATATTCTAATAAATATTATAATATTAAGATTTAATTAATTTAATTAAGAGCTTTTTAGTAGAAATATCTAAGTATTTATATTTAGTTAAAATATAAGTAAAAAGCTTAACCAAGTAATTCTAGGAATAAATATAATTAGTATTTAAATAACTATAGTATTAGTCTCTTTTTACCCTAACCAATAAAACAATTAACTTTATATATTTTATAATCTTAATACCCTTTTAATATTAAAAATAATAAACTTTATTAGACCTATTCTAATATTTAAAATAACTTCCCTATTATACTAAGATTAATATATTTTAGCCTACTTTTAATATTATTAAAAATAACTAAATCTAAACTATATTTTAAATATTATATTCTCTATAATTCCTTATACCTATCTATTATAAAATATACTAATAGTAAGCTTTATACTAAATACTTTTTTTAATCTAATTAAATACTTTAAATAGATCTTTTTTTAATATAGACTATTTATATTATTTAAGATTAAAATAATTAATTTTAAAAAATACATATTATTAATTTTAAGCTTTAATTAGTTTAAAAGAATAATATTAATATTAATAATAAAGATTTTATTTAAAAGAAATATATAAAAATTAATAAAATAATAAATTAATATATTTTAGGTAAATTTAAAAATATAAAGCTAGAAAAAGAAAGATTCTTAGAAAATATTAATAATAACTAATATAATTAGTAATTAAAAAGGATTATAGATATTATAAGGTTTATTAAGAACTATAATAATAGAAGTAAGGCTAAAAAGAAATATAAAGATTATTAATAGATATTATATAAGATAGTCTAAAAAGTCAAGGAAAATTGGTAGTCTAGGCTATATTTTAAATATCTAGGAAATTAAAAGTGTGTTTATTTATAATTAATAATCTAAGTATATATAAGCTTAAATCTTTCTTAGGATTTTAGTTAATATTAATTAAATTTATTTATTTTAATTATTTTTACTTATTAAAATAATTTTAGTTTTTTTACTAAATATATTAATTATTATTTAATTTAAACTTATAAAAATATATCTTTAGTATTTTTAGCTTATTCTTTGGTTTTTACTATTATTATATTCTATATAATAAAGCTATTTTATAGTATTTATTCTTAAAAATTATACTAAGTAGCCTTATAAAGCTAGGCTTATAACTATTAAAATAATAAAATATATTGATTCTTAGTGGACTGATCTATAGTATAGGTAGAGGTATGTTCTTATATCCGTCCCTTATAGTGATATCCTTTAAACCCCTGGTTATCTCGACCCACACATACTCCCTGACATATGCAAGACAAGCCAGAGAGTGGAGATATGGACTCCATGCCTAAGCCACCATGGAGCGTCTTCGGTATTGCTTCTACGGCAGAGAGTATTCATATCGAGATTTCTTGAACCACTGTAAACCGGTGGAGCGATCCTGTTAAAGACAGAAAACCCGCTACGTGAAAACAGCACCGTCAGCAGGTGTGGCTATTCTTACTGTTGCACTGGCCAAATTGGCATCAAAACGCCAACTACTCTCAGTTTATTCCCATTAAAAGTTATTTTGTATAACACAAGTCATTATGTATATCCTCCCTTTAACAGTTGCGCACAAATTATTAGCCGAAATCGTCAAATCCCTGCTCCCCAAATTTTTCTCTCCTCTCCACACTATGGGTTGCACCGCGGGGGTTATTTTACTACGACCCATTGGCAAGTCCCCGTGTTCTTTTAACCGTAAAAAGCATCAGGACAATATCCATGCCAACGGCGAGGGTGATAATAAGACACAATCAATCAACGACCAAGGAGTATTATGTCTGGCGACTCATAACATTGCTATTGTGCTATGAAAGGGCATCTTTTAGTATCAAATATTTTGACTAGAAAATGAAGGATTGAAACAAGTTGATTGGCTTACAATGGTTGCCCATGGAAAGTCCACTTGAAGCAAGCCTTCTTCTCCAGCTGAGCAACTTCGCCTAAACCACGCAGGGTTGAGTAAAAAAGAATGCCAAACCATAAGTACATCTGCAACGCGTTAGAATGCCACGTTATCGATTTCCATTAATCTCACCTATTGGGGGCAGTACATCATTAAGCATCTCTTCTTGTTTCAAGTTGGCAAGCAAAACCGAGTCCAGACGCCCCCGCCAGACTAGGAACCGTATGGTTGCGATCTCGATGTACTTTTCCCATTTAATTTGTCGCATCATCGATAATGTTTCCATCGAAATCTCATCGGACGGCTCATACGGGATGTTGAAGACACTATCCAATTCGCGGGAACACAATACTTGTTGCCGAATCGTATAAAGTACAGCCAAGAATTCGAGATGAGCCGCGCATTGCGCGATTACCGGATAACCACTGTCTCCATCTCAAATGGCCAATATGCCCTCAAACAGCGCCGTGTTTGGTATCTTAATTTCCAATGTACTATCTTGATGCTTCGCTTGGATCTGAGGAGGTTCGAGTTTCAGGGTTTTCGGTTTTGTCTGGCGTCCCGGATCCTCAAAGGCGCGATGGTTTGCAGCGAGATCCAGTGACATAATGTAGAAATATCAGGCAGTTGCTTGGCAGTATAAAATAGTTTGTTGAAGAGCCTGACAACGTTGCAAATCAGTTTTACAGGGCGTGCACCGCTCGTTGCGAAGCCGGTAAACTGTGCGGGGTAATAGCATGATAGGCAGATGTTTAGGCCAGCACCGCTCTGTGTAGACACTCAATGATCCAATAATTACCCTAGCCCACAGTGGGTTGTACCCATAGGCGTAGGGTCACGACTCTCTAGGCTCGGCCAAGACCAGACAAAATCCATTTCCAGTGAGCTCAATGGTTAACAAATTAGATGAATGTTGAATAATGTTCTTTAAGGTTCAGTAACAAATTGAACTGGTCATATTAAATAAGCTAAATAAAAACATTCACTCATGGTAACTAAATAACTAATGCAAAATATTATGTATGATGTTTTATTTTTAAGATCAACTTGGGGGTATTGCTACTATACTCTTATGCATAGGTATATTAAACAGCGAAGGGTCGCAACAATAATCAATCATATTAATATTGAACCATATTAAAACACCCACGGTTAATATGTAGGGTACTTGTTTCATGAGCCGGAAATGGTATTTAATAATCTACGTTGGCCATTACCAACGATGTAGCCGGGGCCTGTCGTGTTGTAATAGTGAAACCCGTCCCCAAAGCCCTGCGTACCATCATAGTTATCGGTTGTAATATAGTAGCACACCCCATTCGGATGTTGTCCATAGCTGGCGCAGGTGACCGAGTTTGCACATGCGGCTATGTGAAGGTCTGGATTAGCCACAAGATTCCAGAATACGGACGGTTATTATCAATTGCTTACCGCAACATCCATATCCGGTGGTGTCTGTCGGGGTTAGAGAATACAAGGAGAAGGCCTTGTTGAATGAGATGTAACCTATCTTTTGGCCTATTGCACTACTGAGTATATTTTCAGGCGCGCATTGGGCAAGATAGGTGGCAGATGGGGCATAAATAGTCTGTGTGTCGGTCATTGTGGTAGTTGTCGTACGGGTTGATATCGTAGTGACCGAGGTCGTAACGGGGACTGTGATAGTCACCGTTAACTGGGCATGTACACTGGTCTTGGTCACTGTGGACTGGACAGCAATGGTGGTGAAGCTTGTCTCTGCTGGCGCCGTAATTGTCGCCAATCTCTTAACCGTCCTACTGGCAGTGACTGTTTGGTATTTGGTGGTGGTGACACAGCAAAAGACTGAAGAGACATATTGTGGAATGCTATTTTTAACCTTCTTGGGTGCCTGAAACAAATTGCCTGGTCGATGGCTATTTTTGTTGGCAACAGCAATCGGTGGCAATATTTTGAAATTGTCTGCATCGCGAACCTCGATAGCCTCGCCTCTTTCCAACACAGCACCGCGCTTAGGAATAAAGCCCTCAATATTGGCAAGAGCAGTGAAGCCATTGGGAGCGGCAATGGTAGTTGTAGATGAAACTGTAGTTGTGGTCGTAGTGGTTGTGGTTTGAGTATGGCTGTCAATTGTGGGAAGCTAATGTGATTGTTATCACAACGTATCGCGACCGGGAGATGCGGATATAAACTTACAGTCTCGGTTAGTGTCACGGTTTGTGATATTGTGTATGTGTCCTTGATGACGGGTGCAGTCAGCCATGATGTGGAGATTTGCGTACTCGAGATGGTGCTAGTGACGATGGGTGGAGTAACAGTCGTGACAGGAGTCACCTTGACCAGCTTGGTTAAAGTTCTGAAATGAGTACTGGACTGATGGGTCTCCTGAATATCTTTCACAAGAGAGGTCCCATACTTGCTTGTGCATGCCTTTTGAGTCCTTCCTTCAGCCAAGCGAGTGCTTAGGAGGGTACTTATCAGTAAACAAAGACGCATCTAGCCAGGACAATTGCCTCTCTAAAAAAAACCTGATATTTACAATTGAAGGTTTATGATTTTAGGAAACCAAGCCGACTGAGAACCAGTTGACTGTCTCCCCTTTATCCGTACCACCTCGGCGTTTGGGCACTCCTTTGTCACGCCAGATGAATTGATACGTCTCTTTGACCACACCCTTCCTCAGGCTAACAGCTGGCAAAGCGCCAAACCGGTCGCAGTTCTATCAAACTTGGGAATAGTGCGATTCTCCTCTGGGACTAGACATTAGCCCAATGCTGCTAGTGCTGGAACCAAGTAAAGTCCGGTAGCTAGCTTATGTTTGATCATAGCAGTTAGTCTTCTTCGGGCTTGGCGTTTCAAAATGACGTGCTCAAAATTAAGGTTTCCAGTTTTATAAACACATGGATCAGGCAGTATTTGCTTCGACCACGCATAGTAGTTGGCCCTACTGAGTGAGCCCAGACATCTTGGCCAGCTCAAACCGAGAGTCACAAAATGTGCCACTCTGAAAAATACCATGTGGCGCCCACTGGCTCCTCAAGATCAAATGGCAAGGTCTACTTAACCGTAGTGATTCGAAACCTTTATTGGTCGAGACTGTTACCTCTGTGTACACTAACATGAATTAGCTTCAGGGGTAGTGCCATAGAATATCCTGGACGGAGACTAGTGCCAGGGGCAATTATCCTCTTGTGCATCTTGTCCCTGGAGCCAATATACAAATCGCCTGCATTCCAACCTAATGCGTTACCCCTATGTGTAGACCTAGGAACATTTTTAGAGTACAACCGTTTTTCGGATACAACCAGTGGTATTGCAAATGCAGCCCCGTGCCATACACCTAACCCTACTATTCCAGGCAGAACACCTCTGAGATATCACATATAGAGTTTACAGAATAAACGTAAATTGGCATCCTAAGATATGAAAAGGCATGGCACCACTGTGACTAGTGCAGAGTTATTTACAACGGTATATAGACAATTCGTTGTTCAGTTTAGATTGCATTATCGATATAAATACCCAAGACCCAGGGTCTACAAATGTTAATTTGCCGAAACCAGCATAATGTGCATTATCAAACACCAAAATGAACATAAGGAGCCCAGGGTGCTGACCCCAAAGATTGTTCATCTAGAACCATATTTCTTGCCACTTGAACAGTTCCCGATGCCTCATAACTAGCGGTGGTATTGGTAGTAATGGTAGTGGTTTCCCCCTGCACAGGTGTGTTAGATTCTGCATAGTCCTTTCCTTTGCCAAATTCCGTGCTTAACCAATCATTTCGAAGATTTTTACAAGCTTGGTGAAGACCTCGACAAACTGATTTATCTGTTAATCCCTCATCTCTCATCTTTTCATATGTTATTTTGGCCACATCTACACAGTTCTCATCAACCACTCCCCATAAAGTACCAATGACGTGACGAAAACCTGCTAGTTGGAATGCGCTGATGAGATGGATATTTTTATCAAGAAACTTTTCTTGCTTGATTTGTCCAGTACCACAAGCCGAGAGATACGCGAGGAATGGTGAGTGCTTGCGCAGGTTCATCTCAAATAGCGTGCCCACCGTTAATAGTGCATTGCCGTTTTCACCATCCAAAATTAGATGGCTTTTCGATGGATCCTTCTCGTTTGTATTTCCATGACCGGCAAAGTGGAATATTTTGATATTGGGCAATTGAGAGACGATGACGTCTTTCTGTCTTCCAAGCTTGAGCGGCTCGAATGACATTTCTGTCAATGGGCCATGTATTGCAGCCACTTCGTTTTCAGCAAAAGGTAGATCGGAACTCCCTACTGTATGTTCCATGGCGACGAGTAGTGCTTGAGCTGGTTTTGGTGAAGTTGACGATTGATGTGAGTGTCGACGGCCGTGTATAATAGCTTTGATGGACGAACTATACGAAGACATTACTCGATCAATGACTGTATCGATTGAACCTTTTCCATGATATCCGGCTGCGTGCAAAGGAAAATTCGTCAAAGCTCCTGTTGGGATCCACCAAACCCGAGGCCATGTATGCTGTGTCGACGGTGGCTCTTTGAAACCCAGAAACTCCAAAATGGGATGTGCAGCGGTATCCCACAGCCATTCCAGAATTTCAAGGCTTCCCAAATCTTCTCGTGCTCTTTTCTGAATTTCCTCCTTGGTAAGATTGGGCAGGGGTAAGCATTTTATGCTATTTTGCTCAACCGTGATAGCATCACAGCGGTAGTCGCTGATATTTATAACGACAATGGGACCGTACTCAGCGGCAGCCTTCATTTCCGACTCTGTTGGAGCTTTCAAAAACCCCTCGAATCCAGGTTGTTCGCGAATTTCAGTCACTAACTTGTCAAAATCATTCCCCGCCCTGTACCGCCAGTCTGCCAAGTCTTTCTTCGAAGCACTCCGTGACTCGTCTTTAACATTGTCGTTGCGTGTAACACTGCCATCTAGTTTTTCCTGGAGGCGGATGAATTGTCCTCCAAGCTTGGGGTAGATTTTTAGCAGCTGTCGAACATCTACGCGCAGCTCTTCCAGAGACTCTGCCAAGACAGCGCGTCCTTGTTCAAGGAAATTTAACGCAACAGACGGATCTTTTTTGTCTTGCAAAGCCATAGCCGCCGCGTTGCAGGTTAGACCATAAGGTCGACTAAGCATATTTTGCTTGTCAACATTTGTAAGCGAGCGTGCTGATAGCTTTGGGATGAGAGGAATCGTCAATGTTGTGATTTCCAGGCCTTGTGACCAGTCTGACCGTAGCGCGCACAAATCAAGCGCGAGTCCACCACACAGAGCTCGAGTGATTATGGGTGAGCTCAAATTTCCCACAGCTTCGCGTGTAGCGCGAATCGCTATCTCAAGATCGGACTCATCTTTCAGTTCAGAGAATCTGTGTTTGAGCTGGGTTCCAAGATTGTGTAGACATGTGGCTCTGTCAGGATGATCATCAGGAATGCCGTCAACAACATTCCGCAAAAGTGCAACAGCTTCCTCAAGATACAGTATTTGTTTTGTTTTTAAATACCGCTTACCGAGTTGAAGGGCTAGATTGTGGGACCATCTTGCTTTGTCGGGATGGGCGTCATTGAGATTGGACACAGCATTCCGACAGAGCATGATTGCCTCTTCTATAGCCATAGCATCACCGAATCTCGCAAATCGGGTTCCCAGCTGGTTTGCGAGATTGTTTAGTCGCGTTGCTTCTTCAGGATGTCCCTGCGTTGTTGCATCGACAGCTATCCTTGCATTAGAAATCGACTCGTCAAGATCTGAGACGTCATTTGTTCTCGCATATTTATTGCCCAAAAGACAGCCCAAGTTGTTAAAAACCATTGGCGTATCGACGCTTCCTTGAGGGATAGCTGCAATAGATTGGCGAATCAGCTGAATTGCTTCATTAAGGTCGTCTATCGCCCCAATCCTCGTGTATCTGTTGTAGATCCGTATTCCGAGGTTATTTAACCGCCTTGCTATGTCAGAATGGCTGCTTGGAGTTAGACTGACAGATTTCCGTGCCAGTGCAATGGCCTTCTCTAAATCCTGTAGTTCTCCTGTTGATAGATATTTGCTTCCAAGGTGAAGCGCTAGATTGTTTAGCTGCCCCGAGTACTCTGCAGAGCTTGGATCTATGACATCATTCGCGCTGGTTGTCACCATAATGGCCTGATCAAGATCATCCAGGGCCCCAGTTTTTGAATATCGAAGGCCAAATTGGACCCCTAGATTATTGATCATTGTTGACTTCTCTTTAATAGTATTCGGAACCCGCAACAGGCAGAGTCTGTTTCAAGTACAACACCGTTAATTAGCTTCTCAGCCCTTTGCACGTATTGCGGGCTGTGTGTGGACTTTCAACTACCAGCAACGTGGGTCACCAGTCCAGCCTGGCTAAAGCGGCAGGTTGAGAATCCTGCTGAGGAATCCTTCAGGCCGTTTGAAATGAGGTGATTTTCTCCACACCATTCTTGTATACATGCTCTCTCACCAGAAAGCGCTCATACCCTATGTATCTGAAATTGACCATTCTCCATCAACTTGTAAAGAAGCGCTATAATCGAATTCAAAACACCGCCGCCAAATTTCGGTGAGCAGTTAATCACTCCAATATTTTCAGTTTTGATAGCTTGGCTTCGTTGTTGTCGTTGAAATGACCGTACACAGAAAACTTTACACAGCCAGCACAGTGTAGGCTCGCTTCAATACCCAGTTCAATTGGAATTTAAACCATCTTTAAGAGCCTCAACCACCCTAATGGATAAAACATTTACACCTTGACGGTTGGGGACCCCGATACTGGCGTCATAGTGCCAAATCCGCTCGAGGCTGTGTTGCATGAAAGAGCCCCAATGTTCAGTGGGGCATCGGCATTAGACTCTCATGTCACCGTGATGGAGTAGCGCATGTTGTATTGTGTAGGAAGCGGCTGAATGAATTGAAACCGCCAGTTGATCCTCCCGCATCTCGCGACCAATGGAAAACCTCAATGCATCGGATCCGTGATGGAAAAGGAAGAAAACGTAACCCAAGCTAAAATTAACATGTAAAATTTCCATCAAAGCCTCGGCAAGTCGGGCGGAATCTGGCAAAGGGAACACTATAAGATATCTTGTTCCTGAGTTGAACTGGGCGGTTATTTCCAACCGCATCACATCACATTTTCCATTTTCAATAACAACTACATGTTTATCTGTCCTTTCATTGCACAATCTCATTACAATGTCCTTTTCTACCACCCTTAACAACATGGCTATTGTTGCCGCCATGATACTTCCGGCAGTTCAAGCCAGTCCAGCTGGAAATCATTGGTCCATCACCAAGCGAGACCCTCCCCCAAAGCTCCCTGGTTGTTCTACTCCTGGAGATAGCAAGTGGCAGCCTGGTAAGTCAAATTTATTTACTATTCTTATCATGCAAGGCTATTGTAGAGATGCCATACATTTAGCCGTATGCCATAGGTTCGACATTTGCTAACTACTGCCATAGCCATGGACTTTGACACTGATAGCTGTTATAATACGCCTGCCATTGGAGTCGACGGTGTTCTCAATCCTGGCTTGAACAACTGTTACACCACTGGGCCTGCTGGCTGCAGGGACGAGAGCGATCTAGACAACAACAACGTCTACGTTCGTGCCCGTTGCAACAATGGTTGGTGCGCCCACATCTACGGTTACTACTTTGAGAAAGATGTGAACCTGGAACATGTCTGTGGCGTGGGTGCTGGCCACAGGAATGATTGGGAGCATGTTGTAGTATGGGTTCAGAACGATGTTGCCAAGTATGTCGCCGCATCTGCCCACGGAAAGTATTCGGTTCGATCGGTCGAGAGTGTGCGTTGGGATGGAGACACCCATCCCAAAATCATTTATCACCGAGAAGGTGTCCAAACGCACTCGTTCCGCTTTGGTGAATCGCCAGATTACGCCGTTGAGAACCACAAGGGCGCTTGGTTCTACGGTGACCTGGTCAGCTATCTGGGCTTTCCTTCCACCCAGCTCCGCGATACCATGCTTGACAATAACTGGGGCTCTGGAGCTATTGATTTCAAGGACAGCAGGATTGCAGAATCGCTCAACAAGGCCAAGGGAGACTTTGATATCCCTCTGGATACCACTTACGATGATCCTATTGCCCCTGGCGTCCCGGATTGTGCTTGAGCGGTGAATATTTGAATATTTATTATTTAAAAATACAATCAATTAACTGTGTTCGTTTTATTTTCTGATTTGGCGCCGTTTTCATATTTCTCTTCCTGTGTGTGGTTTATCGTGCCATTGTGCAGGGCATACCGCGTGATAGGAGGCATTTTGGGTGATGTGCGATGGAATGCATCTTTGCCCGGTAGTTTGGGAAGCTGGCTGGAGTATTGCGTTTAATTACATAGTTTTATATCCAAGTAATATAAGGATATCTCAAGGTTATTTTGCCTAGAAGAGTAAAGGTATTTGAATAGCATAGGGCTATATTTGCAATGCTATTAGTTATATCTAATAATGGTTATACTAAATAAGGTATTTCTATGTGTACTGGCTGATTGAGCCCACGGTTGGTCTTTTTTTAAATAAGTAGCCTCTACAATACTATGTTATCAATTCAGTATGTAATTATCTGTGCACATATCTTAGAACTAGGCCGAAAGTAAAGCATAGAATGAATCCAGCTCTTGCCCACGTGCCATTTGCAGTAGCAGGTCTGAACACGTCTCATCTAGGGGCGGAATGCAGACCGACTTCATCTATCCAGTGAAATATTTTTCCTGGTGGCTTCCGCTTTGCGTACCACTTGCAAGGAAATTATTCTTTCCAAGGTCATCCGTATGGATGCCCTACCGGAATTTTGTCCTGCATTCTCATTTGTTGTATCGGAAATGCATGATGACCCGAAATGCAGAAAGCCTACCACGGCAATGGTAAGGCAGATTGCGTGTCAACGAATCATAAGATAAAAACCAAAATCATGCATACTGCAAAGTTCAACTTAATCCTCGTGTCCTCCAGCTATTGGCTTTGTAGTAGGCAGCTGACGTGGCATATGTGATCTCCGAGAGCGATTTATTTCCACTCTGCAGGCACTTTGATATATCTCGATCGGCTGTATACATATATGATGACCCCATACCACTTATTGATAATAAAATTTCCAAGAGCTGTTTTCTTTTTCTTTTTTAAATTTCATTGACCGGGAAGTCGATACTCTTTAATTAACTAAATAACCGGAGCATACCTGCGTTTTCCTGAGCCCAAGACACTGAAGAATGCCCAAAAGGTTCTATGCAGTAGCAGTCGGTTATCATATAGGTGTATTTGACACGTGGGAGTAAGTAGGCATAGATGCTATTGATTCCCTTAAGCTAAATTACAGATGTGCTAAAGGGGTCTTGGGGCAGAGAGGCTAAGTCATATGTCAATGGATTCAAAGGCGCCGTCCACAAAAGCTTTGGCACAAGGGAAGAAGCAAACAGGTTCGTTGATAGGAATAGAATTGACTTGTCACCGCCCATAAGTATGGAAATTGAACTTCCTCGAGTCAATGCAGTGCGACAATTCTGCATCCCACCACCCGAGGAGAGCCAAGAGGGAAGGATCGGGATAAAG
The DNA here is from genome assembly GCA_004380915.1 of Calonectria pseudonaviculata. NCBI lineage: Eukaryota > Fungi > Ascomycota > Sordariomycetes > Hypocreales > Nectriaceae > Calonectria > Calonectria pseudonaviculata. The sequence continues at coordinate 581,685 of PGGA01000013.1, forward strand.
AGGAAGAGGCTTTGATATCTTGAAGACCAAGATTGTGAGATGGTATACGATTCATCCTGAGCGGAAGTAAAAGACCATAGCAAGGGTCATTACAAACGCAAGAAAACAAAGCTAGGCTATAACAACAATCAAAGTAAGCAGAATATGGAGGCTCAGTTGTAAAGTCTTGGCTGGGGATGTTTGATGGAGTCGTTATTCGCTAGACTTGTATTTATTTATCCAGTTGTATTGGTTTTTTTGCAATGAGATTTCTTTTTTTTTGTTCGTCTTGATGTTAAGCAGTGCTATGGCCGCCACATCCCTCGAATTCTCAATATTCAGCTTGCATCGGCTCTAAGGATAAGGATGAATCTATAAGCGTTGCAAATGGACGAGTATATTTGAAATAATGTCAAGAAATCGAATGGTTTCTACTATGGAAGTGTCGTAATCAGTTTTTGAATGATGTGTGGAATTTCGGTGCAACGCTTACATTTGATTGTGCCAGCTGTGTTACGACGGCGTAAAACCTTGCGGACTTAGGCACCTTACCGCGGTAGCCTATGATAAAGACCGAACCGCATCATCATATTTGCGGCCCTTTATCCAGATAGGATAGCTATGATCTTCGCTGGTGTTCAGTCATAAGCAGGATTGGAACTTCTGCCAAATTACCAGCTAAGATCCGACAGCTTACCTTGACTTGTTCATAGTAGCTGTTTTGTCAGATCCGTCCACCATAACCGCCAAAACCATGGCCGAAGATCTCGAACACCTGTGAACCCATCTTGGACTTGATATTTTCCCTATACTGATGGGTGGTTCCCATGCAGCCGCAATTTGCCTGCGATATGCGGAGCGCTATCCCTCTCGCGTAGCAAAACTCGTTTTTTTCGATGCACAAATCCCGGACAGCCGGCCAAACAACCATATGCGGAATTGGATCGCCAAGCGCAAAGCCGACCCAGCATATGCCCCGGCTGTTGCAAAGTTGGTGGAGCTGTTGACATCAGGTGGCCCAAAATCAGATCAAGAGTTCCAAGCTTCTGTGGATGTGCTTCTTCCGTGGTACTTCTCTGATACTAAGAAAGCCGAGATACTCGGAAGCGATGTCGCCAATGGACCGACTCTTCCGACAGCTTACGGATTCCAGACCAACATGAAAAATGCCAACGACAAGAATAAATTGCCACACATCGCAGAAGCCGGGAAGGTGACTGCCAAAACAGTGATTCTCTGGGATGGAGAAGACACAATGTGTAGCATGGAGGCAGCAAATGTAATCGCCAAGGGGATTCCACCCTCAAAACTTGTAATCATTCCCGGGGTGGGACACTGTCCCTATATTGAAGCTCCTGACTTTTTTTGAGGGGAGGTGAATCTATTTCTAAGTCCAGAATAGTTAGACAATACAAGTTTAAAAATTCATGGGAAATATTCGTGGGAAATACTTCAGCCATCAGGGCAATCACATGTTTTTCATGCAATGCACCTCGTGGTAAAGAAGGACTGACACCTTTTATCGGACCATGGACTCGAACCACGATTATTGAAAGAATCCATGACGCCGTAGCTAGCGCTCAATCAAAAAGCGTGTGGGGAACATTGGCAGAAGCTGAGCAGAAGCAAGCCAGTGAGGAATCCGTGACCAGTTATCTTCTGAAGCCAACCTCCTCGACTACAGGCGCGTACTCGCAATCGAATAAGCACTTTTACCTATAACTAATAGTATCTGGATTTATCAACGATAAAGATAGCGTACATAACCTTACATCCTAGCCTCTGCTCTGCAAGAATGGCTGAGTAGAGCAGTAAGCAGGTTTCGGCGAAAGAGATCTACCTCAATCGCCATAAACGCCTTCCAACTGCTGCGCAAGCCTGTCATCATCAAAGCGCTTATCCCCCTTAGACTGTCCAGCCATCGAGACTACATCCTTCTCGTCAAAGCCCTCCCAAATCGTAGCCGTATTCGTCGGACTTGTTAGCAGAATCTTGGCATGTGTTTTGACACTAGTGTCTCGCGTCAACGACAGCACCTCGTACAACACCCTCTCCACCCCCAGACCCTGCATAAACTCCGGATCGTCATACACATTGACGCCGTCGATTACGCAAATAAGCGTGACATCGCTCTGCACTCGGTGCACCAACGCAACGAAAAGCCGGCACAATTGCTCAGCATCGTCCTCCAAGGCATCCAGGTCCACCTCCCGGGTCGCGAGCCCAAGGTCCGCGCGGTCAAAGTGATACTGGTTAAAAAGCTGCACGGTGAGGCTCTTGATGATGCCGATCCCACCCGCAAGCGGATCTCGGGCGTCGCTGTACTCGCCGCAGAAGAAGGCCAAGGTGCAGAACCGTTGGTCTCGTCGCAGGCTCTGCACGATGGCGGCGCTAAAGAGCGAGAGGGCCGAGACACTGGTCCGGCTCGGCTTCATGTGGCCGTGTACGAGAAGTTCAGCCGATTGTGTCTGAACCACCCACCGCTGAAACCGGGGGTTACTGATGAGCTGCTCGGCCCGGCCCTGGTCGCGCCGATTCACAACGACGGCTGAGTCGGATATGTGGGCCAAGTCGGTTTCTTCGCCACTGTCGGGCATGTTTAGTACTTCCAGGAGCTGATCCAGCGATATGGGATCGGGTGATAACGTAGGGTACCGCCCGCGGCTGCGTGATCGCTCTTCTCGCAGCGCGGAGGTAAGGCGCTCGTTTTTTACCTTGAGTTTGGCGTTTAGGAATTCAGCTCTCTCTAGATCTGCAGCATGCTAATATTCAGCAAGTTTGCATCTGAATTGGCATGGGAATTTGCACTCACCACTCTTGGCAACAAAATATTCCTCGGATAGTTTAAGAAAGCCGTTCAAAGCTGTGGCAGAGATCATAGCGTTCGCCATGTTTGCAGTGGCGTTTCTCTCGTTAGCAATCGCATTTAGTTCGTTGGATGCTGCCTCCCGGCTCAAATTCGTAACCAGTTTCTTCTGCCTGATGGCAATCTTGCGGCCAGACATGGCTATTTCTGACTGCTTGTCTGCCAATCTCTTCTGCTCTCTCAACACCTTGAGCTGGCCCAGTTGTAGTTTCTTCAGTTTCTCTAGTCCTGGAAACACCTGTCAAACACATTATTGGTAAAATACGCTTTCTTCTACTCACCTTCTGACGCCTTTATATTTACTGAACGGGTTACGCTGATGTGAGTTAAGTTGGCCTCATGGATTAGCCGCTTGCTGCTTGAGTTAATACCGTCTAGGCATTCCGACAGATCGGTCTTGTATTCATTTTCTTCCACAATACAGTAGCGGTCATTTTCAAGCCTTCCCACATCTGCAATTAGCAAGACTCTCTGGATTGAAGACATGTTTTGTTTGGTAAGGAGGCATACATCTCTTTGACAAGTAGTAGAGAACAATGTCTTCCAACGCCCGGAGGACCGACACGAGCACCTTCATGGCCGCAGGAACGATATGGTCGTCATCCTCGGCGCAAAGGGCAACAACGCGTTCAACATCGGATAACTTCTCTCTCATCTGGCGCAGAGTTCCCTCAACTTCTTCTCGAATCTCGGCTGTCCTTTTGTCTGCCTGCGTAATGTCAGACACTCAAACAAGGAGACAGTCATGTGGGAAAAAAAGGAAGTCTTTACATCAAAAATGACGTCAAACACGCAATGGATTACCGACGTATACTCCGAGTTGGGTAGAAGCGAAAAGAGTGTCTTCCCGTCGTTCGCGTGGTCTGCAATTTTGTGGCCAGTCTTCTTCCAGAATCCGAGGAAGCCCGAGTAGTTGTAATATTGTGCCCTGGCAGCCTCGACCGTGTTGACAATCTCGGGCCATCCCGCCGCGGTTCGAATGCTGTTGGGCGTGCCGGCGAGCCCGGGGGGTTCGTCGCGAATAGCTTTGAGCTGGGCCATGGCCCGGAGGAACATTTCGTCCCAGAACGGGCTTTGTGGCGGGTTAGACGAGGTGTTTATTGATCGGTCGGGCAGCAGTTGAAGCTTCTGCTGATTATCTGCTACCGCTTGACTCATGTTGCCGTCTTTCGGAGCTGGCGTGTAGAGCCCGAGAGCGGTGTTGAATCTCACTTGTGGGTTGGCAAATGCTTCGTGGCACTGGGGCAGGCGAGTCTCGTTGAAGTCTAAGCATGGTTGTATTTTGCTGGACTCCGGGGGGGCGAACGACTTGTTCGCCATGAGTCTTTGGTGTCCGGAGGATGGAAAATTGGTGAGACGAGACCGGAGCTTTTGGGAAGAGGCCTAGAGCCTGTGACGAGTCTCTAAGACTGAAGGACCTGTCCAAGCCCAAACAAGGCGAGGCCAGAGTGGCATTAACCATTAGGGTCCCGATTGGGTCATTTTGCCGTAATATACACTCAGCCGCAACGCCATCTGCAGGTTGGGCTAGCTAGGACAAGTTAGATCACTGCTTGATAACCACGTCAGAATAATGCTTTGAGGCTCGATTTGTGACATAACCTTTGATTTCTCGTCGACTAGCACTCCCTTGTTTAAAACGGTTGTGATTAGGTTTTAAGTAACCATAATATATACACCGCGGACATTCTACAGCTCCACACAGTAATCTTCTACCAACGCAATCTATTGCTCGGAGTATCTAGTGCAAACCGAAATCCGATTATAATGTTGAGTATCATGTAGACTATGGACACAACGCAGTATCCAGACTTAGTTCTGGCATTTTTAATTGCTCTTTCCAATGGAACTCGCCGCATACCGTTAGCATGTTATTGTCACAGGCAGCTCACCTGTAACACGATAAAGGCCGTTTGGCGAACCATTCAGCAACTCGCAATGAGGAGCAGCGCTCTCAGCCCATCTAGGGTCGCAGCAATCCTACTTCGGGTCAGCAGCGAACTAGTGCCGCAGCTCTTGGCTAATATAAGTCGAGCGACGTTATTCGCCATAGCAAAGGGTGAGTGTGATGCGGGATTTATCGACTAAACGCCTCTACCTATTGTTGACGTGTACAGGCCATAAGGGTCAGATAGGTTAATCGCCATGTGTGGCCAATAGGTACCTTTATACGTAATTCCACGGGAGTAGTACTATGCAGCGCTAACCTTTCTGGCCCTTGCAGCCTGTAAGTAACACATCGGGCTGGCTTGGCGTTGTGACAACACACTCGGCGTCTGTGGCTGCAGTTCGGCCAAACAATGAAACCTTGTTGCAGTGCAGAATCCTACCCTGACCAAGACAACGAGAACTTTTGCAACAAATTCAGGGAATAATCAACCAGCCAACAGGCTATCGCCAGCTATGTTAGATGGATAGAAAAAAGTCGCATATGCTAATCACATGGGCTGATTCAATACCGGGAGCCTTGTCAGATTCAGCATTCAGGATTGACGCGGTGGCGCAGCTTTGTTGAATTCGGACATGTACTGTTCAGCTTCAGGAGGCGCCAGCGCCTTTTTCAATTCCCCAAAGTTCTTCTTCCCGGTTATCTCACTTGTTGTTGCTAGACTACTTATGTTTGGTCTTTGTTGTTATTGGGACCGCGACCTTTCATCCCTCTTGTCGAACCTATGTATTTAAACCATCACCGCTTGGTGCTAGATTGAATATTATCAAAGTCAACACTGTCCCACGCTCACCTCAAACATGTTTAATGACGACAACGATTCCCCACCTCAGCTCCCAAACCCTTCTTCTTCGGTAACAAAGGACTCTGTAACCACCATACCGATTGAGCAATCGCCGGATCATGGGCTCCCAGATCGAAGAGACAACTCAGAGTCATCAACAAAGTTAGGGACAGTGCTTGCTCTTAACTCAACCTCTTCGCAGTTGTCTAAATTATCCATCGAGCCCGTGAAGGAGGAGGATAACAGACTCCCTCCCGCCAAACTCACGGAACAAGAGCTAGTGAAACTGGAAAAGGCCATGGGGAATGTCGATTTGAAAGCCCAAATCCAGGGACTCAACGACAGAATGAGCGAGTGTGTAGAGACAGGTCCCACTAGTAAAGGCCCGGGGCCGGAGGACCCAGAACTGGACGAAGACTCGAACTTTGAGCAAAGGGTAGGAGTCTCAAGCCATCGCGCGAACGAGTCGCTGGGGGGTTTGCCGGTCCAACGAAACCTTCTTCCGAAAATCCACGAAGAGATGATGGCCTCTGGGGCACTGAAGGCGGAATTCGAATTCAATGCCTACATGAAATCCCAACGGGATGGATATCATTATCACCATCCTGGTTACGCTTCTTATGATACTCGTGACGACACGTCCGATCTAGAACAGCAGACTGAAGAGGCATCAAACGCCATGTCTCTCAACACATCACAGCGTAATTATGTGCCCTGGGAGACTTTTCAGCGACTTCGCAAGAATGAGAGCCCATTCGCCATTGACGTCCTCGTCGGCGAGCCCGAGCCTACAGTTACGCCTGTGTTCCCTAGAATGCTACAACCTATCACTCCCACAAGGGCTAGGCAGGCTGCTCAGGCTGCTCAGGCTAAGGAGGGCGGCGCTGTCCCCGTCGTAAATAAACCGACTTTGCCTATGGAGATGCCGCCCAACCACACCCAGCGCAGTAAGATGCTGGGGAAGCCCGTTACTCGGGGCCAGGCACCGCTGCCGGAGCGCATTCGCATAAACTCTCCCGCGATTATCAAGCTTCTTGACAAGCTATCCAAAGTGGTCAACGAGGATGAGCCGGATTCGTATGTACCCGATCCCGTTCTAATGATGCAACCCTACCGGGCTTTGGTCTACTACAAGGATGAAATACGGAACTTGAGGGCGAGACTACAGGCCAATGTCATGGAGCCAGTCAGAGCCAAGACGCCAGAGCGGGAGGCAGAATTAGGGAACGAAAAGGAGCCAGAACACAACAACAGGGACGATGACGCTAGTCAAGATGGAGAATGTTCCCAATCAAATAGCGGCGAGGTCCCAGAACCTGGGAACCAGCCCTCAGAAGATGAAACACAAACCGGCTTAGACCCAATCCTTGTCACACAAAAAACATTAGATGACATCACCTGCCTCGTAGAGTTTATTGAGAAAGAGCTGGAAGGCAGGATCGCCTACCTCGCGAGCAACGACTGCCAAAGGGTGGCCTTTGCCGACATCTGGCTCCTCTTCAAACCAGGCGACTTTGTGCTTAGCAAAGACGGGAAACAGGCGTACCGAGTCACCAACGCCGAGTATTCCAAACATAGCATGAAGCTGCCGCCACCACGGGACATTTGGATGTACGGTGCGAAGGCCAGGCTGGAAGACTTTCCCATAAAGGTCCACTGCGTCTACATCGACTTTGACGGTGAGCAACTTGGCCCCGTTGTGCAGACCTTTTCATTCCATCGCTTCGAAGGAGAAAAGAATGTCCGATCGCTCGACATTCTCCCGCTTCGTCTCGCGAAAAATGCAAACAAGCTGCGAGAGACGCTGATCAAGCGCGGCTCGACCTTTGTCGAGGCGTGCGGTAGTGGGCGTCACGGCATCCCTATGCACTACTCTGGAGTCACCTTGGACACCAGGGAGGAAGTCGACAGTCAAGTGGTGCTTGATTTTGAAGAGGCCTTTTCCGTGCACGACGGAAATAGCAGGAACACGGAGCGAAACACGCTGACAGCAGAACAACTCATTCTCGAGGTGCTGGCCCAGTCGTTTAAGAACAAGATGAAGAGAGACGGGAACCATCTTTTGCTTCTTCGGGACTTGGATTCCACGGAGCTGAACTGGAAACCGGTCTTCAAGGACATCGACGTTCAGGAAGACGACGCGGTCGAGGATAACACCTTCAGCAGCGTGGATTCAGACTTTGACTCGGTCCTCTCTCGCATCCAGAGTCTCACAAAGAGCCCGAATTGCATCCCGGAGTGCTGTGCCAACGAGATTGTCTACGATGATACGTACGTCGAGCGTCGCCGCAGCCACGACTTTATTCATGACCAGGTTCGTGGACTAGAAACTGGGTCCCTGGCTATCTCGTCGCGGCCGCTGAAGGAGTCTATGGAGGAAAAGGACATTGTTACTGACAGTGAGAGGCTGATTATTACGTACCGCGTGTTTGGGTTCATTTTGCGGAGCAGGAAATGGGGTGGGTTTGCCGCTCGTGTCCATAATCTTTGTGTGCTAACGGAAGCCTTTAGCTCAGCTCGACCTGACGTATCTCGGGCCGGCAAGGGGGGAAAATACATTTGATCTTCTGGTCTTACCGCCTGGCCATAGGACCATGGTGAAGAGTCTGGTTACGCAACATTACCTAGACAAGGCGTCAGCATCTGACGAGACAGATGAGATGGATATTGTTCGTGGCAAAGGTACCGCGCCGTGTGAAATTGTTTTGAGACAAGGAATAAACTCACACAAACGTAGGCAAAGGCTTGATAATTCTTCTCCATGGGGCTCCAGGGGTGGGAAAGACAACCACCGCCGGTTAGTGCTACTGTTCTTACTCACCAGCGCTCTATCCATGCCTTCATCTTGAACTGGGAACCAACTGACAAATCAGAATGCGTCGCCAACTATTTCCAAAAGCCTCTATTCCAAATAACATGCGGTATGTGAACTCCACCCCTATCAAATCCGAGCATGACACTCATACCACTCAGGAGACCTTGGATCGACTGCCGACGTAGTCGAACGCCGCCTAGAAATGAACTTTGCCCTCGCAAGCCGATGGGGCTGTATTCTGCTGATCGACGAAGCCGACGTTTTCCTGGAAGCCCGCCAAACCGAAAACTTTGACCGCAACAGTCTTGTCGCAGGTACTTTCTCTCCCCCCCCCCTTCTCTCCAAACTCCCCTTCTAACGAACCCCAGTCTTCCTCCGCACCCTAGAATACTACACTGGCATCCTCTTCCTCACCACCAACCGCGTCGGCACATTCGATGAAGCCTTCACCTCGCGCATCCACATTTCCCTCTATTACCCCCCTCTCGACGCACCCTCAACCCTGGCCGTCTTCAAAGTCAACCTGGACCGCATCAAGGAGCGCTTCGACGGGAAGAAGGAGCGTGGCCTTGCAGAGCTGGAGCTCAGCGAGCGCTCCATCAACACGTTCATTCTAAACTACTACAACCGCAACGAGGAGGCGCGGTGGAACGGTCGGCAGATCCGCAACGCTTGCCAGACGGCGCTTGCCCTCGCCGAGTTCGAGGCGCAAAAGGCGGTCAACCCGGGCGTCGCAAACGGGCGCAGGGTCACGGATACCATTACTGCCTCGAGCAAGATGATCAAGGTCAAAATGACGGCTAAGCACTTCCGTGACGTGGCAAAGGCGTATCTGGCTTTTATGAAGTATTTGAGGTAGGTGCATGGGATGAGTGATGCGCAGCAGGCGAAGAGTTTTAGGTTGAGGCATGATCGCCACGGATTGGGGGAGCCATCTGCTGGGTCGGGGCTATTGGCTTCGAGGCGGAGGCGTAGCGCCGCCGGTAGTGGTGGAGGGAGACAGCGGAAACCGGTGCAGAAGCAGGGCTTGGGTAGGAGGGAGATGCAGCGGCAAAGTCTGGGGTTAGATGATGCATATATGGAGGATGGAGGAGAGTATGGATATGGTGAGGAGTATTTATACGGCGAAGGGCAGGATGAGGAGTTGATTATGGGTGAGAGTGAGGATGAGGAAGATGATGACGTGGAAGAGGGCAATGAGGACGAACAAGAAGAGGAACCCGAAGATGTGGGTGATGACGCTGGTTTTGGTGCTCTGGAAGAAGCTGCCGAAGAGGATGAGGATGAGTACTGGGATGAGCGACTTTGGGAAGATGAAGAATATCTGTATGAGGCTCAACCAAAGACCAGGCCTCCACCCGCCGGCGGTGGCCGTGGTTTAAATCCGAGAGCCCGGGGGAAGCAGCAGACTGAATATAAGGTGGCAGCAACGGCTCATCCACGTGCTGACGGCCTCGGCCGTGGGAAAGGGGTTACCACCGCCACCGGGAGATCGTCTGGGCAACCTGCAAATACACGCCGAGGAAATCATCCGCCTTTGGGACCGGGGCGTGGCAAGGTAATGGGCGCGGCGGCCCGGGGTCGTACTTCGAGAGTGGGAACATGACACGAGTAACGCGTCACCCTACTACAAGATACCGGCGATTGCTTCCACTTAGGGATTAGGTATCTTGCAGGTGTTCAGGCGAATTATACGCCCACCCACCTGGCTGGTCCTGATTTAAACAAAGGGGCTACAGGTGAGGGACAAAGAATGATGTTATCAGTCCCGGTGCGTGCACTGCATGTGCATTAATATAAGATGCCTTGGTATTCTCCCTGACCTTATTGAGGCTAGCTATTCAATAGGGAGTCCCTGCTACCAGGGGGGCTACATAGCCAAATATCCGACCCGAGTTGTGGTCCTGCGAGCCCTGCCAGAAGAGCCCTAAGTCCCAGGCCCGTTTACACAAATGACTGACCCGGGCGATTGAGGCATCTCTCCCAATGTCCCTTGATCTGTGACCATGATAGTTATTATATGGTGCTTTCTGACCATGGCGTGGGGTTCTCTACCATAAATAGATGTTTGGCATTCAGCTCATTGGCATAGTTAGACCTCTTTGCTCAGTTGACGTACGAAGAATGCCAGACTGTAGTAGCGAGGCGCGGCATGCGAGCAGGACAGCCTAAAAGCGTTCCCTTACCAACAAGTGTATATGTATGCTGAGACACTAGGTCGAGACTACCAGAAGCCCTTCTCGCTGCCGTCTTACTAGCCCATCACCACGCCTCGGTCTAGATCAGAATTCTGGTCGAGTCGCTCGCCTATTGAGCGGGGTCCTAACTTTTGGCCCTCCTATCTAGGTAAAAAAAGAACAAATGGGCATTAGTCGTCTACAGATACTAGTCTATCCCTTAATCAGTCCCCTGATTGACTACTGAGCAATTTACGCTGTTGGAACATCAGATAAAATAATAACTCCAATGATGTGAAGATTCTGGGACTTGTTGAAACCCCCGCGCGCGGGCTTAAGGATCTCGCCAATCGCGACGACATAATCCCGAACCGTTTTCCGAGCTAATTTTCTAATAGCGTGGGCTTCAGTGGTATCTTGTAGCTATATCAAGAGGATGAGGAACACTTGTGCATCCAGGCGGGACTAATGCGATTTTCTTTAATATCAACAAAGTAGTTATTACAGTTCTCCAGATTTTGCACTTGCCTTTTGTATCAATCTTCCTGTAAAGGTCCGCATAAGAGGTAACCGACATCATTCACAAATGCTCTGCCGCTACAGGGTGGTAGGCATCTTCTTCGGAAAATTACACGTGTAATTCGACGACAACGTGACTCTGCCACCTCGCATCGGTTTCGCTATCTAGTCTGTCTCAGAAATGGTCAAATCAGAACCAGTCCTATTTATTCTTGTCATCACAGGCCAGTTGAATTGTGGGTTGAGTGTGATCATAATGCCTCTCATCCTTGATAGATCCAATCCTAAGCATTACTGATCACATGCGACCATAGCTCTCAGAAAATACGGGATCCCGTCCGCTCTCCCATAGTCAAGCTGAGAAGCGGTGAATTAGTACTCGGGTCGGTGACGACCGGGGAATCCTCGCTGTTGCATGTAACTTATGACATCCATCTCTTCTTTTTTCTTCGGCCTAATGTTTTGTCTTGTGGGTCACCAGGGCTCCTTGGCTGGAGTGGATCCTCCAGCGGGAATACCGTATGTACCAATGATGCGATACAAATCTGGAATCAAAGTTAACAAGGTAACAAGTCTGAGATAACTTAGAAAATAGCGAATATCTGCGTGGCCAAAGGTGCTTTCGGGTTTCGTTCAAGATTATACCAAGCCAAGAAAACGGGGTGTTCCACTGGCTACAGCATTCTGCTCTCTTTTGAATGTCGGCATTTTGGTGTCGGTTGATTGATGATAAAGGGAGGATGGCATTGGAATTCTGCCGCCCTCATAAGACGCGTCTTCTGTGGTAAAACACGAGCTCTTTAAACTGGCTGAAGCTCGGGGACAAATCAGAGAGCAGCGGCTTGAGACAATCATTAAACCTATTGCATAGTAGTCGGCCCGCCCTGTCAAGGGGTCACAGCGCGAGTATTGAAACCCGCCCGGCCAGAAACCGAAGGGCCTTACGGCTGATTCGGCAAGTTTGTGCCAGGGATGGTTGATTGACAGTAGTTTCATAATTATAACCTGGACATTTCCCACTTAACCTACGGCACTTCTTCTACTTGAAAGCTGCTGTGTTTCGAAATACGATACTTTGCACCGGTCGTTGTCTTCTCCAAAGCTACGATTCATTTATCGACGTCGTCATGATCCGCGTCCCACCACGGCCCATCGCCGTTCCACTATTCCTCTTTGTATTGGTGCTCATCATCACGGTGCAGTTTACGAGCGTGGGCAATAAGCTTCCGGAGACATTACAAAAGTTCTTGCCATTATATTCCTCAGATGCCTGGACAGTCGCCAAGAACAAGTACAGCGCCCTGTCAGAGGACAAGTTCACGTAAGTACGATTCATTTCCGTTTCCTGATATTTTACCATCGGATCCGAACCCTCGCTCTTGGCATCTGGTTCGGTGCATCTGTGGCTGACATCTTTCCGTTCTCCAGAATCGCCCTCCAGACGTACAAGCGACCAAAGGAGTTGAACGACACCCTCACGGTCCTGACTAGCGAGAAGATACCGTCCCTTGAAGAAATCGTTGTTGTCTGGGGCGACGGTGAAGCCACACCACCGACAAACTACAAGTCCAAGCATGGAACTCCTGTGAGGTTCCGTCAGTCCGGAATTGACAGCCTGAACGAGAAGTTGTGGGCGGACCCTGCCTACAAGACACAGGCGATCCTGTTGTCCGATGATGATGTGTACTACCAGCCCCAAGACCTCGAGTTTGTGTTCCAGACCTGGCGAAAATTCGGAAAGAACCGTCTTGTTGGTGCAATGCCTCGCAAAGCCACCCGCAACCCCAAAGGAAAGTGGCAGTATTCCATGCCTTCAACAGCTGAATCGGATAACGACTACTCCATGATCCTCACCAATCTATGCTTCTCGCACATATCCCTTCTCGACTACTACTCCTCGACCAATTCACTCATGACTCAAATTCGCGAGCACGTCGACAAATACTTCAACTGCGAGGACATTGCCTTCAACTTTGTCCAAGCGCACCTAACCGGCGAGGGGCCTCTACTTGTCAGTGGACTTGAACCACATGTCAACTACGTGCCTGCTGTAGGCATCAGCCATAAGCCCGGTCATTTCGAGCGTCGTAATCTATGTGTTGGGGATTTTGAAAAGATGTTTGGATACATGCCCCTTGTTACCGAGACAGGCTATGTTAAACGAGGCGTTCTTCCGATAATTGATTGATAAGTGTATTTACGTCATTCATTGGGGATTTTCAAGTAAATATAATAATCACATTTACAATAGGGCCTGGTTGTTATATCAAGATAACAGAGGTATTGAATCATTTTGATTTAATAATCCTTGGAAGCCTATACCGTTTGACATAATCTCTCGGGTTCTCCGTAACATAGAATCCCCATCAGACATTAAGCCCGTACAGGATTACCTTGAGCAGCCAATTGTGGAATTTGCCATGAAGCGAAAATGGTAATGGCTAATTCAGTCACTGTATTTGACTCGATGAATTGAGAAAGCCTCGGTGGTGAGGGAGGGCAGCCAGCTAAGAAGCAAGTCTTTTAGCAAATATATCCGGACCATCAATTTTCCATTCCTGTCCCATGCTTGACCTTGAAGATGACCTTGATGTTTGCTGATGGTGGCTAAAAATATGGTCAATTTTGGCATTGGATATCGGGGGTGCATCTAACCAAAGATGTTAACAACTGCGGTCATTCCAATAACCATCCTCTTTGCTACGTCAATTGGTTAGTGTTATGTTGGCCTCCATATCAAAATCACCATTTTTGCACAGGGTCATGAAATCAGTGCCACTAGTTACCTTAGTTTGTTTCGAAATTGATCTAACCAGGTGACCTTTAGCAACGGGCCGTGGAAAATACATTTGTTGTCGATTCTGTTGAGCTTCGGGAGGAATCTCGCACCATGAGATACGATGGTGTCATCTCTGTTAAAATTCGAATTTTCTTAGTCCCTTTTCGAATTCTACGATATGGTGTCGTCCGGCTCAGTGCCCCAGGGCCAAACCCTTCCCTTCCGTCACGAGAACAAGAGTTCCCATGCACAGACTGTGGTAAGGTATTTAAAAGAGGTGTAATTTGGCATCTCATAGCAACACGCATGGAGACAAGCGGGTGCATGAGTGTCACATTTGCCAACAAAGACTTTCTAGACTTTCTGACCTCAAGCGGCATTATAACAGCAAAGGTAGAAAGTCTTGTACAGTAAAAGTAATTACAAAATTGACCGAATGTTGGGTATTTCTATTTGGTGTCGCTGATGAAAACCTAGTCATCACTGTCTTTCTATCTTTTTGTTTCCCTTGGAAAAGTGAGCAGCTCCACCGGGTTAAAGACCTAGAATCAGAACAAGTGTAAATAGACAATCAAATTCTGTGATACGATTTCCCTCGAAAATTTGGATACATGGTTTTCTTTCAAAATACGGCAAGGGGGCCGTAGTGGCTACGACCATATTCAGTGATCCCCGTCTAAGCAATTGCAACACTCGGTCGGATAGCTGTCAGGCATCAACTTGGCCATAAGAGATTATTTACGCCCTATAATCACACCTTCGACCTAATAAAGGCAACCAGGACCCTTGTCACAACGGACGAGAGCAATAATGTCAATATTAGATAATGGATCATAGGCCAGGCTCGGGTCCATAGGTGTTGCCCCCATGCTGTTGCAATGAGGAACTAGATATCTGGGCTATGCATGCGCCAAGGGGGGGTTCAAGCCGTACAGTATGGGATGTGAAGTGGGGTAGTGTCTTTCCTTTCGCAAACAGCGCTGCAATTGCTGTTATTTCTAAGAGCCTTCGGAATCGATGCCGAAACTCTCCTCAACGCATTCCAGAAAGGTTGCCTCTTCAACTTCAAGATGATGGTATAGGGTAATCTGTGATCTTGTGCAGACCATCATTGCAAGGCAAAACAGCGGTGAAATGACAAAAGCCCGGTGAGAATCTAGTTGATTTAACTTCTATTGCAATAGGCTGTTATATGATTGGTTGTAGCAGCCCCATAACAAAGCCTTGCTCTATTGTGTTCTTAACCTATAATGTACAAACCCCTATTTATAGAAAAAACAAGGCTTTTTTAATACTTCCTTCTATTGCTAGATATAATTAAATAGTATTATATAATAATTATAACCCTAGGTAGTATTATATTTTAGTAATTTTTATTATATTAAGTATATTAATAAAAATAATATATTTTTATTTTAAAGAAATCTTTTTTTTAATAAAATTATATATAAAAAAGCCTTATTATAGCTCTTTTTATTATTATAAATATAATAATAATAAGTAATAGCTTACTCTTAATTACTAAACTTTAAATATTTAAATAGTAAATTAACTAAGTAATTATTTTAAAATACTATATACTCTTTTTATAGCTTTAAAATAAAATTAATTTTAATAAAAAAAAAGATCTTCTAATAAAATATTATAAATTAAGTTTTTATTTTTCTAAGAGCTTTAAAAGTAAATAATTAATAAAGAAAAAGCTTAAAATATAATAAATAAAGATCCTATTAATATAGAACTTTTTAATAGATTTCTTATTAAAGATAAATAATTTAAAGGGAAAAAGAAAAAAAGGTAATAAAAGCTTTAAAATAAAGATTTATTAAGATCTTAGATTATATAAATAGTTATATAAAAGTAATATAAACTAATAATCTTTAAATTAAGTAAAGCTAATATAAAAAAGGCTAAATTAAATAAGAAAAAAGTATTTTAAAGCTTTATAAAAAAGATTAAAAAGGATTATAATAATAATAAAGATAATAATAAAAGTATATTAAAATTTACTTTAAAATAGCTAATTAAAGTTATTAAGTTTATTATAAATCCTATTAAGAGAAATATATTTAATAAAATTAAAAGGCTTTATTAAGTATTATTTATTAATATAGCTAAAGCTAATATTAAAATAAATATATAATTTAAAAACTAAAATAAGCTTTATATATATAGTAAAATATATAATATATCTAAGGTAAAGAATATAATAGCTATTAAAAAGTTTATAAGTATAATAGGTATATAAATAGCTTTAAACTAAGTAGAATATTATTTTAAGAAAGTAATAAAAAAAGAATATAAATTATAGAAAGTAAGCTTATTAATAAGCTATAGAAATATATTCTTAGTTATTATAAAGTAAAAAAAAGATTATAAGAATAATAATATATTTTTAATACTTAGTATAAAGTTTAATAAGTAATTTATAAGATAAAAGTAAAAATAATTTTATAAATATAATTCTAATTATTATTTCTAATTACCTAATTAATATATAGCTCTTAAAAATATAATTATAGGAATTATTAAATAATTATTAAGGAATATATTAGAACTAACTTAAGCTATTTAAATATATATAAAGCTTTAATAACCTTAGTAAAAATAATTATAAGAGCAATTAATAATTAAGGGGTGGAATATAAGTATAGATTCTTAGAATATAGCTTTAAATAGCTTTCCTATAAATATCTTATATATAGTTCTTAATTCTAACTAAATATATTATTTAGAAAAAGTAGCTTAAATTTATACTATAATAGGAATATATATTCACCTACTTATAAAAAGTATACTAATAGATATTTATAGTACTATTTACCTAGTAAATAGTAAAATATTATTAGTACTAAGCTTATTTACTCTAAAAAAAGGAGAATATATTAAGATAAGTATTATCTAATTTCCTATTATAAGAAGGAGTACTTATATAATTAAGAATATATTTAATAGGCTAAGTAATAATTATTTAGTTAATCTAATACTTAAGGATATAATAATAATTAAGGGTTTTTATATTAATATTATTTTTAAGATCTTTCTAAGGAAAATAAATATATAATATTATATTTTTAATTACTTTATATATTATAAAATAATAAAATAGAATATTATTTTATTAAAAATAATTAGAAAGTATAATATTATTTTAATTAAATATAAATATATTTCCTTTTATTTTTTATTAATTTAAATAATACTTTATAATATTATTCTAAGTAATAATATAAATATATAGATATTTATTAGAGTAAAAGTCCTAAGTAAATAGAGCTTAATTTACTAATAAAGACTAATAAGAGACTTTCTAAGACCTAGAGTAGATATAAATAAGCTATAGTATATATAAGCAGGGCACCTAGTGCCCTAAGTACTATAAGCACTTATAAGCTATACTAAGAATATATAGATTAAGGGAATATTAAGAAAAGAATATAAAATCTATTTTATAATATATATAAAGTAGGTTATATTATACTAATTACTAATATACTATTTACCTAGGCTATTTTAGTATATATAATAGAACTTATAAGATTATCTTATTAGATTTAATAGGGTAAGTTAGTTACTAGTTATTAAAAATAAATTTAGTAGCTATTTATATACTTAGGTGGTGTGGTGCAGTGGTTAGCGCGCTATGTTTTTCACAGAGACCGGGGTTCGATTCCCTGCACCAGCCCCCGGCCCAGGGAATGGGTAAAAAAGGGTTATTATAACTAGTTATTTTTTCCCACTGGGGTTTTTATAGGCAATAATTATAACTAGAGTAATTATGATAAAAAAAAAAAATTCTCCTAGTACTCCTTATAAAATTTAACTAGCAAAAAATGCTATATAAAGATATATCCTACTTATAGGTTAAGTTGAGCAGACTAAAAAGGGTTTTTTTAAAAAAAAAAACCCCCAATTTATATACTTATTTAATACTAAATAAATTAGGGAATATAGTATTTAATAAGCTATTTTAGTTTAAATATTAGGTAAAAAGATAGTTTAGACTAGCTATATATATTATATGCTTAGATAATAAATATACTATTATAGGTATTAATAAATATATAGATTATAAGATCCAGGTATATAGTAAAGGTATAGTAATAGAGCTTATACCTCTAGTAATATATAAACCTAATAATAGGATTAAATATACTAATTAGGAAGTTATAAATAAGTTAAATATATTATTTAATAGAATAGGGCTCCTATAGGATATATAGCCTAAGAGTATATAAGTAATTATATATTTACTTAATATAATTCCTCTATAAAGATATAATTAGATATCTTTATTAGAAGTACTTAAAAACTAGTTTAAATATAAAGCTTTATTACTAATAAAGGAGCCTATAATAGACTTAAGACCTAATTAAAGTAATATATATATATATAGATACTATGCCTATTTACTATCTTATAGAGAAAGTAAAAAAAAGAGAAGAAAGATAAAAGTAAGCCCTAAAAATATATTAAATATTTAGTAAGCTATAAAGCTAATAATATATATTAAATATAAATCTTTAAACTTAATAAGATTATTAAGACTTATAATATATAATTTAATAAGTATATCTTTTATAAAAAATAGAAGGAATATACTAAAGAGCTTATAATAATCTAATTAATAAATTAAATATTCTAATTTAAAGAAAAAAAGCTAAATAAAAAGTAATATAATAAATCTATTTAAATAATTAAATTAATAGATTTAAACTTAGAAATAAAAGTACTTAAGAATATTAGATATATAGAATAAAGTATATAAAAAGATATTAAGTATATACTAAGTTAATTACTAATTAGACTTTAAATACTAGAAGGTACCTTAGAATTATAAAGTATATAAATAATAAGAATAGTAAAGGCTTAATTAAGTATAAATCTAATATAATAAATAAGTAAATTAATAGAAATAAATATTATAAATAAATAGCTAAAAAAAAATAAGGTTAAGTTTAGGAGTATATCCTATAAAAAAGACTAATTAATAAGACTTAGAGCTAAAGTAAGATTAATAGCTAATAAAGAATAAAGGAATAATTAAAAAAAGTATTAGGTTTATATTAAGTATTAAAGAGCTCTTAATAAAAGTAATAATTAAATCTCCTTTATAATTAAAGTCTAGGTCTATATATAGCTAAGGAAAAGGCTAAGATAGAAAATATATAGGTATAGTAATATATATTAATATATATATAAAAGAAAGGAATACTTTTATAAGTATAATATATAAAGACTAAGAGATTAATATTTAAATACTAAAAGAGGATCTAATAATAAACTTCTTTATAACTAATTATTATAATAAAGATAATTATAATCCTAAAAATATTTAAATAATATTTATAGTAATTATAAGAGCTATAAAATAGAAGTATATAATATACCTTAGTATAATACCTTATAAATAGAAAGTATATAAAGATAATTTAATTAAACCTTTAAATAATTAGAAGGAGCTATAAATATATTTATTATATAAGTAATTATTAAAAGTAATATATATTAAAGTATAAAAGCTAATTAAGAAAGGTATATAAAGAGAAATAAAGTAATTAAAAGCTAAGACTAAACTATTACTAATTAAATAGGTATTTATATATAAGTTTAATTAAGATAGATATCTTAAGTACTATAAGGCTAGGTTATATATATATAGAGACCTCTAATAAAGCTCTATAATTAAGAGTACTTATATAATAATACTTATAGTATATTTATTCTATATAGTAATAGCTCTAGTTACCTAATTTAATCTTAAAATAAAGTAATTTAATATAGTTAATATATTTATTAATACTTTAAGAGAAATATTAGGTAACTTAGTAATCTATAAACTACTTAATAGTTTTAAGTAGCTAGGGATATATATAGAGCTTAAATAAGTACTATATAGGCTAAGGGACTTACTATAACTTTAGTTCAAAGAATTCTTATTTACTTTAATAAAGCTAGAGCTAGAGGTAAGTAAGAAGAAGCCTTATTTATTCTATATAAAAGCTAGGAATATATTTCTTATATTTTTTATAGATAATATTCTTATTTTATATTATAGGAATAACTTATTAATTACTCTAAAAGTTATTAAAAATATTAAGATAATATATTAATTAATTAATAAAAATAATATATAATAGTTTCTTAGTATTAAAATTATTAGGGATTATATAAAGTATAAGATCTATTTAAATTATAATTTATATATTAAGAAAATAATAGCTTATTATAGTTTAGATATTATAAATATATACCTAATTATATTAATTTTAATTATATAGTTTAAAAAGAGAATTAACTAGGCTATTACTTAGGAAATAAAAATTTATTAGAGAAAAATTAGATTATTATTATATATAATAATAATAATATAACTAAATATTACCTTTATAGTATCTATACTATCCTAGTTTCTTACTAATCTAAGTAAATTTTATTAATAAATAGTAGATTAAGCTATCTACTATTTATACCTTATATAAGGACTTATAATTTAGTATGGTTTAAGTATTAAAATATAAGCTATAATAATTGCTAATAATACCTTTTTTACTAATAATATTAATATAAGAAAGTTATTATAAAGCTATTTAATTAGTCTATTTAATAGTCTAATTATATAGAAAGTAATATAATAAGCTATAATTATAATATTAATAATTAAAGCTAAATTACTTACTTTGGAATATATAATAAAGAAGACTATAGATTTAAAGTACCTTTTTAAGAAAATAAGCTTTAATCCTAAGTTAAATTAGAATATTTATTATAATAATATTTAAACTATTTATCTAATAATTAAGAATAATATAAGAATTATTATTAGATTATATTATATAAATATTATAAACCTTTAATTATACTAAGAGCACTAAAAAGGTTTTTTTAAGATATTTTACTTACTTATAGCTAATATACTAATTAATAGATTAATAAAAGTACTTTTAAGATAATATTTTAAATAATTTAGAGCTATATTTAATATAAGTAATATTATAAAATTAGAATAGCTAAATAAGTAAAGGAAATATAGTTTTATTTAGGGTATAAAGGCCTATAGGTCTAGCCTATAAAAATTTATTAAATTAACTAAACTTTTAAACTAAGTATATTAAAGCTATAGCCTAGCTAGCCTAAATTACTATTAAATTAACTATTTTACTAAGTAAACCTTAGGCATATAAATAATACTTCTCTAGGAAGTTAGTAAAAGAAAGGGGAAAGATAGTGCCCTATATAACTAGCTTAGCCTAGCTCTAATTAAATACTAAGTTAGGCTTATTTAATAGTTTAAGATATAAATATAAGGACTTTTTTACCTAGCTAGCTATTTACTTATATAATTAATATAATAAAAAAGAATTAATTTAGTATTTACTTATTTATTTATTATTATTACTAAAAGCTCTAATAAAATAATAAGTAAAAATAATAAAAATATAATAACTAAATAATATATTAATAATTAAATAATTAATTAATAAAATTAAAACTATATACTAAAGAATATAAATATATTTATTTATAAAATAAATAATATAATACTTAGAGTACCTAGGAATTTAATAATAAGACTTTAGCTTACCCTTTCTAATAATAATTAACTATAAATAATTTTTATAAGAAAAATTAAGTAATACTTTTATAAAATAAAGTATATTATAAGCTAAAGAGAAAGAATATATTACTTCCTAAGTAATAATAATAGCTAAGGTACTATCTATAGTAGCTTATTATAAAGTATTAGCCTAGTAGTAAGCCTCTAGGTTATTAGCAGGGGGTAAAAGATAAGGGCTAGGGTAGTATAAAGGAAGATATTTCTAATGCTTATAAATTAGTAAATAATCTCTCTAAAAGCACCCAAAAGAATAATTTATATATAGGCAAGGAATAGGTATAGGCAAATTAGCTTTATTAAGCTTAGGGGCCCCTAAAGTAATGGTATAATAAATAGTAATAGGCTATTTAAAGTATTAATAAGCTATAAAATAATATATTAAAGTACTATAAGCAAAGGAAGAAAGCTTTATATTATAGTATATAATAGAACAAGATATTAATTATAAATAAATATACTTTTAATTTCCTACATATTTAAAATCTAGCCTAGACCACTAATTTTCCACGACTTTTTAGACTATTATATATAGTATCTATTAGCAATCTTTATGCTTACTCTTAGACCTATTTCTATTATAGTTTTTAATATAGGTTATAGTACTTATTATCCTTTCTAGCTACTTATTATATTTATTATTATTAATTTCTCTAAGAAAAGCTTTTTTTATATTAATTATTTCCTTAAATATTATTCTATTTAATTTTTTTATAATAATATTAAATTTTTTATACTTTTTTTAAATAAACCTTTTATTATTAATATTAAGATTATTCTTTTTAAGTATATAAAACTTATATTTAATAAATTATATTTTTTAGAATAATTTAAGGTTAATAATAAAGATTTTAAATAGCCTAAAAAGCTCTTTTTTTTTAAGCTTTAATTTAAAGGTCTTAATAAGATTAAGTAAATATTTAATATAAAATTTATTATTAATATATTTTAAGATAAAAAAATATAATAGATTATAAAGAATATAATATTTAAAATATAATTTAGATTTAGCTATTTTTAATAATATTAAAAGTAGGCTAGAATATATTAATCTTAGTATAAAAAGCTATTTTAAATATTAGATTAGGTCTAATAGAGTTTATTATTTTTAATATTAAAAGGGTAATAAGATTATAATATTAAATAAAATTAATTATTCTATTTATTAAGGTAAAAAAAGACTAATATTATAATTATTTAAATACTAATTATATCTATTCCTAGAATTGCCTAATTAAGCCTTTTACTTATATTTTAACTAAATATAAAAAAAATAAGAAAAAAAAATAATTAATAGTATTAATAATAAGAAATAATAATAATTAAATTATTAATAAAGCAAAAAAAAATATTTATAAAGCTCTAGAAATAAAATAAGAAAAGATTCTTAGCTTTAATTTATATTTATAATAAATAAATATTCTATTTATTAATTATTTATATTTAAAAGGTATTATTTAAGAATATTTAAAGTATTTAATAAAACTATTATTATTATTATTAAATAATAAATATATTATAATAAGCTATTATATAATTAGTTATAATAGCCCTATAATAAAGCTCTACTCTATTATATTCTTAACCTATAATATATAAACCCCTATTCATAGAAAAAACAAGGCTCTTTTAATACTCCCTTCCACTGCTAGATATGACCAAATAGCACTACGCAACAACTTTATTTGTAGATTGGCCATCTCCAATCATTGCGAGCTAAGATGTCCAATTTTGTATTGTAGGCCGTATGTGGTGGTGGTACACGGCTAAAACATGTTCCGTATTCTGCCTCGCCGTTTTAGGCTCACCGCCTTCCTGATTGTTCGAATGCGGTATGGCTTAACCCTAGGCCATTACCAGCAACAGCTGCTACTGACAATAGTGGAAGGCTGTTATTGATCTTAGGAGCTCAGAGTAAGTTTAAATAATACATTGGGGTGTGTAAATGTCCAAGAAAAAACTTGAATCGGGGAGTTTCAAGGGAACGTGAATTACTTTGTTCCGCAGTTGGCGACTTTCTTTTCAGTGCTGCCTAGCTAGTTATCTATCTAGTTTAAAGTGGATATCGGAAAATAGTTATTGCCGAACACTAGGCTGATTCTTCACTTACCTTTTTGGGTATCAACGAAGATTGGGAATTTCTGTGCGATCATCTAATGAAAAATCTGGGTCCAGGGTGCTGGCAACAAGAGGTTTTCGTTACAAATAAATCCCATCATGAAGAAATTTGAGCGCAAGGCGCAGTCGCAAAGGAAGCATGGACCGCTTTCAGTTAGCGGCGCATCCAAAACTCCGGTGGCACCACCCACTCGTCGGCCAGGATGGAAAGGGCCTGGTTACATTAAGAAGGTCGCTCGGCAACCACCTCCTTCGGCTGCTCAAGAAGCTGCCTCTATGGTCGAGGAAGATGTCATTCCGAAACATGTTCATCAGCTTGCCCTTGATGTCTTTCGAGACGCGCTACCAGAATCCAACGACTTTGATGCGATAAAACCGGCGTTGCGGGAGATCAAGGACGCCATTGATCACAGGGACTTTGAGCGCGCATTTGAGACGGAGCAGTGCTTGGAGAGGTACACAATCCGCTGGAGCCCGAGCAAGGCATTGGCATGTTCAAACATCCTGGCTTGGATCTGCAGAGAATGCAAGGATGATGAATGGGTCAAACGGTTCAATGACGACAACAAACAGACTCCAGCAAATGCCACAAGCTTTGGCCGAGGTGCGGCAGGGTTCATGGCCTTGGTGGCAGTGCTGAAGCACCTTCATTCAAGTGCAGCAGGCCAGCCACTGCCAAACGAAACGGAGGATGTGGCCGAAACCCTTGACTCATTGGCCATCTCAGAGCCCCAGTCTACTTCTGACAATTCTCTGCTTAATATTTGCCTTGTGGACGCTGCAAACTGGTCCAACGTTGTCTCAAAACTGCATCACTCTCTTACCACGCCTCCTCCACTTTCTCAATATGCCACCGCCAAGGCACGGGCTCTAAACACTTCTCACTTATCCCCTCAGGCCTTGAACTGGAAGTTCACTCAACTCGATATCCTCGAGTGCGGGGTTGAAGACTTGCGCTCAACAGTCGGGCCCGATCCAACATTGCTAACTCTATTCTTTACCTTGAGCGATCTTTACCAGACCTCAATGTCCAAAACGTCGGCCTTTCTTCTGAAGCTAACAGCGGTGGCGCCTAAAGGAAGTCTTTTGCTTGTCGTCGATAGCGTAGATTCCTATGTGGAGAGCAAGGTTCGCAATGACCAGGAAATGGAGGAGAAGAGATATCCTATGCACTGGCTAATGTACCAGGCTCTCTTGCCTAGGGAAACGCAAAAGGTTGGAAGAAATGAAGAGGTCAAAGAGGTGGCTTGGGAAAAACTGGTCGAAAAGAGCAACAACTTGTTTAAATTACCCACGGGTCTAAGGTTTCCTGCCAGTCTGGAAAACACCAAGTTTCAGATACATTTACTGCAACGGTTATAGGAGTTGGCATCACTAGACTAAATTGGAACTTAAAAATCTGTTGTGAAAAAAATGGGACAAATGAATACCTATTTGCACCAATGCGAATTTGGAAGTTGGTTGAATAGACAAGTTGGCATCTCCGTTGAATAGAGATTTGATGGATGCGTGGCAGGTAGCACGTCTTTCATGTCATTCCGGCGATTGCTGGCGTCTTGACGATTGCCTACATCGCCGTCACATCAGTTGGCTATTACCAAAATTTTGAGCGGCAAGTCGCCTGCAGTCCACCTAGGAGAGTCGAAATGCGGAAGCTCTGAATGGTCCCAACCACTTTCAGCAATGGTCGATGTCAATTTAACCTGAGCGCATTACACCACAAATGCACCATTTCACAAAGACAAGGCGACGCGGTAAAATATCCATAAAATGATTCCATTTTACTTCTCAAATCAGTCTCAGTGCTCCAGTGGAAACATCTCATGGGCTTCCGTACAATGTATTCAACTCTCCCTGATCTCCATGACTGGCCTAATAGACATGATCTCAGCCCAAAAAATTCTCTCATTACAAAATCACCACCACAAGTGGCCTCAAATAATGATACCGAGCCACCATCAATTACCACATAGCTCTGATGGCCCAAGTCCACAAGTGGATAGTAGAAAAAATCACCATCTTGCACATGATGCAATGCCATCCGTCGATCTCGCCGCAAATTATCCTTCTTCATTGAGCCTGCTTAATCAGATCGCTGGTTGATGGGACAATAAACAGACTCAGAATCTGATTGCCATCAACTGCCACTGAAATTCCGCCTTCAACTGTGTTGTCGGTAGTAAAGCATGCCTCCATGAATTTTCCCGCTGCAATCGCAACATCGCCACTGGTCAATCAATTCATCGTCAACTCTGATTCTCACGGCGTGAACGAGCCAGCATATGCAGACATCGCTTACCAAGAGCTAGTAACTCCCTGAACGGCGTTGGAAATCAATGCAAGAGCGGCACCCTGGAAGTTGCAGACAGAAATGGCGTCCACTGGTCCACGACAGGTTAGAGTACCCCGGCTTGCGAGATCATTGATGCATGTGGCGGCAGCAGGTCCCTTCATTGGTAATGCTGCATTAGAGAAATATTTCACGTAGAGGGTGGGTGCACTTACCGGTGCTATTTCATCACCACGGTTGCTACAGGTCGCACCATTACTCTGTTCTATTACAATACAGTCACTAAATTACGCAATTGTTGTGGGGGTGCAAAGGGACAGGAGACCTACTTTTCCGTAGCATACTATTGCTTACGACCACGGCCTGTTCGGATGCCAAGTGAGTTCCTGTTGGATTATCAACAAGGCCTCGAGCCCAGGACTCCCACGTGAATGCGGTAGCGCGTTTGGCAACAGTATGACGATCTTGAGGAGCAGCGGTGGCAACAGCTGTAAAGCTCAAAAGATTGAAGATTAAAGGATTAAATCTGACCATTGTGTAAGAGAGCATTTGGACAAAAGGATAAATAACAACGAATTTAATTGATAGATTAATGTTAGTGTTTGTTGAATGTTGGGCTCAGTTTGATGATTAGAAAAAGATTTACGAGAGTAGCGATAGAAGGTTATTATATGAGCTTTGCTGCTTCATTATTGTACCCGTGATGAGTAGCTCAGATACCAGCTTGTTCTATTACTCAGTGCCAATCCTATGCCCATACATGGGAAGTGGTGGGTCTGTACCAATTTGAGAGAATCATTGGTTGGATTGCATCTGACTTCTTTTTTAAACTCGGCGGGTTCCTGTTTTGTATATATGGATTGGTGCGCGTCAGAATTACTCATGCAGGGAATTCTCAACTAAAAAAAAGAAGAGAAGAAAATAAAGTTAGCTATTTCAACATCATATCTTTAGACGCGTGAACATGTATGGGCTTGCGGCAGAAGGCCGCATAGACAGATGGCTGCATAGACAGAAGGAAGGAGCTGATAGTTACGCATGAGTAATTGACTTCCTTATCCAATCTGCTCAGTACAATGAACGTGCTATACAGAGATGAATGAGGCGCCATCTCCTTTTAAATGATTGACTTGAGAGCAAGAAGAATGGATGAGGGAACATTGGACAATGGATATCTCATGTTGCAAGTGATTTTCAGCCCCAATATAAAATAATACAGCATTGCGTCCTTTCATTTTGGGGCTAGGGCACAACATCCCTAGAATTCTTTGTTCGAGTACTGGGTACATAGGTTTCCTACTCTTTTAAACCCAAACCCAATCGTGAATAATAAAGATTATGACTTTAGCATGATGATCTTATTGAATTTTGGATGCTACAAGAGCCAAGGATAGGTGATTGATTGTTTGGGGGATATACGACGTGAGTCTCGGAAGTTGGATGCCGATTCGAGGTGTTAAGCGCAGTAATGTAATGAGCTGATCGTTAACATGCAAGAAAAAGAGAATCCTGTGGGAAATCAATTCATCCAGATCCGGGCCTCTCATGCTTACATCAATCCGTTTTAAAAACATCTTCTATTTCGGTGACTACACCAGTCAATTAGGTGCTCCTCTGACGTAAGCTTGGTCGATGCAGGATCAAAGATTTCTGCCCGGCACCACATAGTCGGAGGTTTGGTGAGACATTGAATTTACGGCAAGCAATACTAGTGCAAGCCCTCAAAGCCTACTGGTATGACGGTTTTATACTGTTCCCTGGAATAAGCGTGGTGATACAATCGAAATATCAAGCTTGCTATGGCTGACTGTACCCGTCCCACCCAAGCGTAATAAAGGATTCCCGATTCTGATCGCACCACAAGGCAAGCGAAGACCCGCAGAGCTTGACGTAACTGGACTGGATCATGTATCGGCTGAAACATCCCAGATGCAGAGGATGAAGCAGTAAGATTGGTAGGGAAACTGGAGGCTGTCGTCCATACCTAAATTTACAGCAACAACTTATGGTTAGTTTGTCGTTATTTACCACTCCAAAATGAAATCATAAACATTCTCTTTAGCCATCTTCGAGATAACAAAGATAACCAGTAGCGGGAACGAGGGTTGGGATGGAGAGATTACAATGACGTAATTGAATTATCAAGTCCAACAACTGAGACTTCCTTTCTCTGCCCCCTATTTCGATGCAATCCACCAAGTACCCAGCCATAACCAGCATCTTATCTTCCTCGTGACGAAGATCTATCAGCTCTACTGTGGTGAGTGTTCCATTATAAAATATAGGGTCATAATCACTCTTAATTCCAACATTCATGGCACAGGCTGACTCGGAGGAAAGGGAGGGTATATCAATCGCTCTGTCAGCTGTCAATATAACAATCACGACTGATGTCAGGTCAAGCGCATTGATAGGCAAGGTGTAACCATAATAGAGGTAACGCGTCGACCACGCTGCTGCAATAGGCGCAACCAGAGATATGATGGCGTCGATAGGAAGATCAGTTCCTATTTCGGCTATAGTCGAGCTGGAATAATCCATATTGGACTTCTTCCACTGCTGGATCGTGACGCTATTCTATGCAATGACTGAGGCTGCCAACTATGGCTTAGCCTCGTGTCCAAACATGAGTGCTGCATTTGGCATGATCCGTTCGCCAGATAAAGCCAGTTCGCCATGGGAATCTTTGCCTCCATCGTACTGCCATGTCCAGTCCATAAGCTCCATTTCCTCCTAGTCACTGGAAATCTTCCAATCCAGAAATTTGTGGCCGCTCTGGTTCAGAAATTCCACAACGCGTTGCACTGCCCCAACTACAGCGGATGGGTTATAACATTGCCATAATTTCCCTTCACGGCGACCGCCAACCTCTTATCGGATGCACCGGTAGTACGCTAGAATACAGCCGGTTCCTCTTTCTTGAGGCTGTATTAAACGGTCGCAATAAATCGGCTCATTTGGCCGGCGGCGGGATAGCCATGTCAGCAATCTAGTCATCCTTATCTAAGGTGTGTATCCTTGCCAAGACCGGTGTAATATTGATGACTGGTTAGCATTGGTAGGAGCCGGCCCACCCATTCCGTTCCTGGTGGTTGCAGAGTACATATCAATCATACTTCATTGGTTTGGTTGATAAGAAACTTGCGTAGCGCCAATCAAATCCCATATGCCCATGTCCTCGCGAGTACGTTATTTCATGTAAAGAAACCTAAAAAGGGAGACTGTAGGTCTGCTGCAGGGCGTATGAGGGAATTCTTTTGTTTCATTAGACGAACTTTAGCCTACACTCATCAAGAAAAGAAACAAATAATGAAATTTCGGGTTCCAAAGTTGAAACGACCTCATTTGAAGGTTGAACAGCCCAAGACTTCGTTTGCGAAGACCGGCTCACAATGGTAAGTTCGATACATCTTGTCAACATACATTCGTCTGTGGTCTCCTATTGACACTCTGGATAACAGGACGAACAAAGACCTTGACCCTGTGCCTCCCAATCGTAGAAAATGGGGCCTTACCAGTCTCGTTGCCTATTGGATCTCAGATGCATTCAACGCGTCTACTTGGCAGTTCGCCTCAGGAATCATTGCCGTCGGCCTAGGTTGGCGTGAGAGTCTGGGAATCGTGGCTCTGGGATTTTTCATCATCTCCTGGGTGGTATATTATCCTCCAACGAGTCTGTGCGTCCCATTCATCTAACGAATACTGTCTTTAGATTGCATTCAATGGTGCTATCGGTGTTTTGTACCATGTGCCCTTCCCCGTTATTGCGCGTGCCTCTTGGGGCTTCTGGGGATCGTACATTGCTGTCATCTCCCGTGCAATTCTTGCCGTCTTTTGGTTCTCCATTCAGACTATGAACGGTGCGAATACGGTGCGCGTGATGATCGGAGCGATTTGGCCGTCTTTTCTGACGCTGCCAAATCACATCCCCGCATCACAAGGCATTGACGATGCAACAATGGTCAGCTTTTTTCTATTCTGGCTTGCGCAGCTGCCATTCCTATGGATGAATCCAAATCAACTGCGCTACTTATTCATTGTAAAGAGTTCCATTGTTCCCGCGTCTTGGCTAGCCATCATGATCTGGGCCTTTGCCACGGCTCCGGCCAGGGACATTTTCCAGCAAGAGGCAACAGTCTCTGGTAGCGCGTATTCGTGGGCTTTCCTCTCAAGCCTGACCTCGGTCATCGGAAACTATGCGACATTATCAGTAAATCAGAGCGACTTCAGTCGTTACAGCCGTGTCAGTGCCAAGTGGCAGGCCCTCTACGTGCCAATGCTGCCCATTTTGTTTACGCTGATCGCCTTCATTGGTATTGTGGCGAGCGGGGCGGGACTACACCACTACGGCACTCTGGAATGGGATCCTATGGCGTTGGTAGGACAGTGGGATAGTCGTGCTGCGCGGTTTTTCGCTGCATTCAGCTTTGCTCTGGCTGCCCTGGGTGTTAATATCTCCGCTGTGAGTACTCGAACCGTTGTTGGGTCAATGAGATATTGACAAACTGACATCTATAGAATTCACTCTCTGCAGCCAACGACCTCATGACTCTCATGCCAACTGTTATTGATATTCGCCGTGGTCAGCTCCTGTGCGCTATAATAGCCTGGGCAATGGTTCCGTGGAAGATTCTCGCGTCCGCTGGGTCCTTTTTAAACTTCATGAGCGCGTACGCAATCTTCCTTGGACCTATTGCGGCTATTATGCTTTTCGACTTTTGGGTTATACATCGAGGCAAATATGATACGATTGCTCTATACGACCCGCATGGAATTTACCGATACTTTTATGGATGGAACATTCGTGCAGTTGTGGCATTCCTAGTCGGAGTAGCACCAAGTTTGCCGGGCTTCATTCATGGGATCAACAATGATGTGGATGTTGGGGTGGGTGTGCATCCATATGAGTTTGGATGGTTGCTAGGTTTTGTATCTACAGCGATGGTGTATTTTGCGTTGAGCTACATATTTCCTGCACGGGACACATACATAGAGAGAGCAGTACGGCCCGATGAGGTCTTTGCCCAGCAAGGAGTAATTGATGGCAACGAGATACCAGACAGCGGCTTTGAAGGCGAAGAGCATCTTTCTAAGAAACCCAATGTTGCAGTCTAACTTGGGAGCTGCTCGGCGGATTTACTAGCAGATTTACATAGTCCTAAAACTCCCTTGTCATGGAATATAGCTAACTCTAGTCAGAAGTGATCATGAATTAGGAGTACACAGTTGGAGGTAGCAAATCTTACTGCTGGAAATGGATCATAATAAAATGAATAACTACGTACTGTAGTTAGATGAAATAAATTAACCTCATTCTTATTATCTATTTATTCTAATATTGATATGACCATCAGCTTGCGTGTCTTATGAGGAATTCAAATCCATCTTTCACAGCCTGTTGTGCTACTTCGTCTTTCATTGACGTGGGGTAGATATCGAATAGGTGAGGCACATCTTCTAATAGCCTAAGTTCTGCTTCCACTCCATGTTGAAACAGGGCCTCCCAGGTGCGTTGCGCCTGTTGCCACGGAATAAGATCATCCTGGCGAGGATGGATGATAAACGTTGGAGTCTTGTAGTGTCCAAGCCTAATCTGAGCCAATGGACTCAAGGCCGCAATTTCTGCTGGATTCGGCATGCTCGGCTCCATTTCTGGATACTCTGCGTTCAATCCCTTGGCGAGGATATTTAATGTCCGCCCTTCAGTGTTCATGTAAATCGCTAAACGACTTCTAGCATCGTCGGCATACATCCATCCTCCTGTCGTATGGCTCGAACGGTCGAGCTTGTACTGTGCAATGGGTGCATCTTTGATACCGGATGCGACGAAAATCTCGGCCAAATCGTAAGAATTGCTTGTGTTGACGCTGGAGGGATAGTTTGGTGTAGTCCAAAACTCATCCTCATAGTCTGTAGGGCAATAGAATCCAAGTACAGCCTCTGGTGGTTTGATACCTCGAGGTAAACTTGTCCAACCTAATGACATTGCGAGGTGTCCACCTGTTGACCAACCGACCGCGACTACCCGACTCGTATCGACTTGTATGTCGGTCCGAGATAGATTGATGCCAGAGAGAACATTACGTATCCAGGTCAGCGCATCTGCAACATCTGCCATGGGCCCGTCAGAAAGTGTAACTTCTGGGCAGAGTCTGTAGTCTACACTGATCGGAAGAAATCCACTCTCTAAAAGGTTTTTTACATGATGGGGGTTAATATCATGCCTGGAGAGCATAATATGTCCACCTCCATGAATCATGAGAGCTTTATAGTTCATTAGATATGAGTTGTAACCCAGGAACAGGGTAATCATGACGATGCTTACCTATCGGGATGGGCTTGTCTCTGGAACATAGAGTAGGAGGGTAGTATATATCAGCCAACAAGTCAAGTCCACCGACAGTCTTATAGACCAGGGTTTCTTGTTGCTCTAATGGAAATCCAGGGCCTCCGGCTCTCTCAAGGGCTTGTTTCCTGTGTGCTTGCGGCAATTCGCATGGTGATGCAACAATGAGTCGTAAGAGATCTGATTCCTTTGAGGGACTATCGGTCCATGTAACCCATCCAAATCCAGCTTTTCGTAAAGAAGCTTCCCATTGTCCTTCGTCAACCAGGACATACTCACGATCGTCAGTGAAAAGCCACCAACCGTCTAAAAGGCCAAAGACAAGGTCAAACCAAGGGAGGGCCCGAGTTAGTTCGAGCAAACACAACAATCCATCCGACTGCAGCTGTGTGCGGATATTTCTAGTTGAGTTTACCAAGTCTCTAGTTGCATGGATACAATTTGTTGCGATTACAACATCAAAAGAGGCTTCCATTGCTCGGTCTGGTGTCTTTTCGATGTCCAACACCATGTATTGTATAAATGTGAATTGTGAAAATTTATGACGAGCAGATGCAACGAATGAGGGTGATATGTCAGTAAAGGTGTATGAAAGTTTGGTGCCTTGTGCAGCAAATGGAGCCAACATCTCAACAAGTGGTCGAGTTGTTGCTCCAGTCCCTGCGCCAATCTCAAGAATTCGCAATTCTCGTTGTGGATTGCCCAACTTGGAGATGATTGACTTCATAAAATCCTGTAGAACTTTGCTTCCAGTACCAAACATGGGAGCGTTTGCATAAACATCTTGAAGTAAATCTCGAGAAACTGGGTCTTTGAATAATATTGACAATGGGTCAGCATCTCCGGATAAACATTCTGCAAGACGACTACCTGTAGAATGTAGAAGCATTGTTTCAGAAGTATGTTGTGGAAAGTGGTGAATTATTTCCGTCATCAATGTATTCTCAGACAATGGTGAGATTGAGGTCGAAGTTCGTTGAAAGTTTCCATCTTGGGTCCCGGAAATTATCCCATATTCCTCCAGGATGCGATAAATCCGGGGCATCAACTTCATGTGCCGTTCGTGATGGGGGCATGCGGGAACGATTTGTCCAGCCTGTAGGGTACGCAGATCCAGGCCGAGCTTTGCAAACGCACTCACAACATAAGCGATGGCAAGTTTGGATTGAGTAGGGACGCAATTTTTGTAAAAACCAGCAAATCTGGCCGTCTGTGCATGCTTGTCGAACATTGAGCTGGCATGAGGAAAACAGTCGCTGGCGATGGCCGCAATATTTTGCTCGTGTTTCTGTGGTTGCATTACCGTAGTCTGGCTTTCAATGGGTGGATACACATCTTTGGTCTTCATTGAAATCTTTGATGGCAATGCTGCATCTTGTTTATCCAATATCTGGACTGAAGCACTATGAATGTCCGGATGAATGCACTGACTCAGTTCGAGGACATCCATACATCCCAGTACCCGTATTTGTGTTAGAGTAACATGGAACTTTCTTTTGATTTCGTCAATGACCTCTGTAACAAGCAAAGAATCAATTCCGATATCAACCAATGTGGTTCTTGGAGTGATGTCTGCAATGGGAATTTCGATGATGCTACTCAACAGTTCTCGGAGACTCGGCATAACTTCCTCGATATTATCAGACGAGGTTGGTGGCTGTTTCGATGCTGCTGGTATATAATCAATTTCGATGTCACTATCATCCAACCTATTGCGGGACGTCGAGGTATCGCTTGATATGCTAAGGGACGCTTTTGTGTGACATTCATCCGAAACCGTTAGCTGGTTGTTGATCTGCCTTGATAAGGCCTCGAATGGGATGCTGCGAAAGCTGGCCCCGATTATTGTGGCAACCAGTTTCATTGAAAGAGTATTGTAAATGAATATGTCGTTCTTGATGGTCTTGCTTGTTATCGCCTCGTAGCGGGAGTATACGGTCCAACTGTGACTCTCACTCTGTTTCTGATCTCCAGGTGATGGGCCAAAGATGATGTCGTTCACACCAGTGCAAATCAAAACTTCCCCTTCCCTGGCTTTAGTAAGACAATTGACATGAATGCCCGCAATCTGGAGAAAATTGTCAACTGCTACAGGGTCGAAGGCGTAATCGTCATGTAGTCCAAAGCGCTGCTGCGTAGTTGAAAGAGTCACAGTTCCCACTGCATCATAGCCTAGAGCACTCATCGCCTTTACACCTTGGTAGTAGCGCGCATAAGTAACCACGTCTGAGAACAAACGGTAAACATCATTGCCACGAACGCTGGTTGCATGTGTTGCGCCTTCTAACCAAAAGCCGGGCGATTTTGGCGCAATCTTTTGCAGCAGGTTCCATCGTATCTCAGCAATCACATCATTGTGCTGGGGCATCGTAAGCCGGCCATTTCCGTGCTGTACCTTTCTCTTCTCTTCCATTTCATCCTGCAGCTGCGATACAGGGCAGCTATATAACGTAAAATCGAAGACTCCGGAACCCACTTTTCGCAAGTGAATGAAAACTCCTGAGCTAACCTTGGACGTCAGGGGTGCGGAGAACACAACGCCAGTGAAATGAGGCAATGTGGACCGCGATGGCTGGTCCGAAGAGATCACAAAAGCGCACTTAGTTGCCAGTGCAAAGTATAGAGATGCTGGACACAGCTCCTGATCCCCAACAACATGCCCTTTTAGTGCTAGTTGATAAGATGCATCGGAAGTATTGACTGCGAACAAGTATCCTGTAGTTTCACCAGAGCTAATCAAGGAAACAGCGCCGGAAGTGTCTGATGAATGCATCAACATACTGGATTCGGGTCGTGGCTTGTAATCCAACCAATGTCTAGATTTTTCGAATTGATACAAGGGAAGATCCAACGTGGCCGACGACGAAGGAGCACGGGTATGCCAGGAATAGTATTCAGAGCCGGCCGTCCAAATAAGGCACGTAGCGCCCGCTAGACTCCCCAACGCACCCGATCCTTGTAAATTCAAAGGAACAAATTTGTCGTCGGTGCGCTTTTGAGAGAGAATCCGACGCGTCATTGATATTATTGGAGTAGCTGACCCGGCTTCAAGCCATATGGCTGAAGGCAAACGATCTGCAATGCGCTCTACTGCGCTTGAGAAGTAAACTGGTTCCCTGGTGTGCGCTGCTAATACTTCTGGACAGTATCTGTCCCACGTGAAATGGGGCGAGCATGTTTCAATGTGAAGGCGAGGTGGTCGAACTGTGATCGTCCCGGCTAATGCTCGCATTTCGTCCAGTATAGGCTCAACCAAGCTTGAGTGATAGGCGTGGGTATTCTGTAGCTTAGTCGTCCTGAATGAGGGGTTATTCCTAAGAATGTGTTCCTCTGCCTTGGTAATTGCTGTAACAGAGCCAGCGAGCACAAAGCTTTGTGGGCCGTTGTAACATGCAATCTCGACAGAATACTCACCAGAGGAGTGTAGGGTGCGTAACAAAACCTCCACATCTTCTCGAGTACACTCAACAGCCAGCATCCCTCCCTTATCTCGGCCCCATGAGTCCTGTATTAAGCGAGCACGACCAGAGACGAACCGAAACGCATCTTTTAGGTCAACTGAGCCGGCAACGCATAAAGCTGAGATTTGCCCAAAGCTGTGTCCGATCAAAGTGTCAACTGGCAATCCGCAGTCTATCCAAGATCGTGCAGATGAAACCTGGAGAGATAGCAACATGCAATGAAGTTGAACCAAGTCGTCTGCAGCCTCTTCCTTGAATATTGAAGGGAGGATACTAGGAAGACCCAGAGTCTTGCAAACCGCATCGCAGTCATCCTATCAAGTTCAAATATGAGTAATCTAATTTGCAAAATATGGAAAGATTTCTTACCAGATGAAATCGCAACCTTTCACAGTTATCGTAGACTTCCTTATGGATTGTCACGCTGCGGCCAGTTTGACCGCCAAACATTAAAACTGTTGGGAGTCTGCCAAGTGCTGTGAGTGAAGCCTTGATATCGCCATCCGGTTTGTCTTCCAAAATATCGAGCAGGTTGGCTTTTTCGTTTGCAACGAACCCAACGCGGTATTGAAAGGATGGGTTTTGCCGGCGATTCAGCTCGTTTGCAATGTCACAAAAAGTAGCATCCGCTGTATGAAGGTAGGACTTCAACTTGTTCATGTACTCCTGCAAGCTGGCCTCGGACTTAGCAGAAAGGATTATGGGATGAGGGCTGACAGGCTGCTTCTCATGATGGGATAGTGCGGCCTTCTTCTTCGTGTGCTCCCGTATGACCATCGACACATTACTACCTGCAGCGCCGTAGTTGTTGACCAAGGCAATCAACTCGTGAGGAGATGTCCATTCTTTGTTAGATATTGGCACGCAAATGCGATCAGATATTGAGGTATTGATACGTGGATTCAAAGTCTCAAAGTTGGCCTGCTTAGGAATTACTCCATGATGCATCATGAGCACTGTTTTGATAACGGCAGCTACACCGGAAGCGGCTTCAGCGTGTCCAATGTTGTCTTTCAGAGATCCAAGAAACAGATCCTCAGTTCGCCGGGAATTTGAGAACGCCAATCTGACACTTTCGTACTCAATAGGATCTCCAACAATCGTCCCTTAATTGTGAAATATGCATATTAGTGGGGGCTCGGAAATCTGCGCCAGATCTATTTATTTACTCACCTGTTCCATGTGCCTCAACATATGTGATATCATTAGCTTCAACGCCAGCCTCTCGAAGCGCCTTTTTATACAATGAGCTCTGTGCCTGTGAGTTGGGAATAGTGATGCTGCAGCCCATGTTTGGACTTTGGTTTATTGCAGAGCCAGATATGACTGCTAAAACGTTGTCTCCATCAGCGATGGCTTTGGAAAGAGACTTAATAACCAATATTCCAGCACCCTCTCCGCGGCAGTAGCCTGATGCCGATGCATCAAATGCCTTGGACGGTCCATTTGGGTTCAGGAAAGATGCCGCAGAAAGATTTTGGTAAAGGAAAGGACTCGTCATAACATTAACGCCACCTGACACGGCCATGGAACACTCGCCATTCAAAATAGCCTAGAAACAAGCAATCTATGTCAGAAGGAATGGTTCATTTGGGAGCATTTGAGTTATCTCACCTTACACGCAGTATGAATGGCTACTGCAGATGATGAACAAGCCGTGTCAAATGTCATTGACGGGCCTGTCCAGCCGAAGAAATGGCTCACCCGGCCACTTACAAAGGCACGTAGTGTTCCAGTGGCGGAAAACGCATTCGCACTTTCAGAAGCGACATTTGTCTCGTAGTCAACCGTTCCAACACCCAAATAGCAACCAACATCCAGGTCGCGTTGATTTGGAGACCGCCCACAATATCCAGCTGACTCCAGAGCTTCGTAGGTAACTTGCAGAGCTAGACGCTGTTGCGGGTCCATACTCTTTGCTTCGCGCCCAGAGATGTTGAAGAATCGGTGATCAAACTGGTCAGGCTGCTGAATAAAGCCTCCCCAAAAATCCATTCTCGGTTCTCGAGAGGTACGACGTTGGTCGAAGCGCCCTGGAGGAATTTGAGTTACTGCTGTTTTCCCGGATTCAAGTAGATTCCACAGCTCTTCTGGTGACTCTGATCCAGGTAAACGACATGACAGCCCAACAATTGCCACATCGTTTGAAGATACCACTCCGTAGCTCGAGGGTGATGTACCAAGTTCCTTTGCCATTGGGATTGACATGGTTCGAGGTACACATGACTCTGGACCAACTGAATCAATAATAGGGTCGAAAGCCAAGTCAGAGATGGTTTGTTTGACTGTTTCAAACCAGTGAGCTCTCCTGCAGAGAATTGAATCAATCGCTATATCATGCAAGTTTCCGACCGTGACGAGCTGCGTGTCGGCTGTTGAACGCAGAGGAAGATGAAGTGGCCCAGTTACTTCAAGCTTTAGCTCATCAAACTCAGCACAAAGTTTCTTCAACTTCTCAGCTGCATTTCTGTGCGTAGGGTGATGATAGCGCCCATTAAACCCAAGAGTTAGGGCTTTCATGTTGGCTGCATGGAGACGCGACATGAACGACTCGAGATGTTGGGAAGATATCGTAATGGTAAAGTCTCCGACATCGCCAACACATGATATATAGGCCTACAGGTTTAAGAGAGTGAAATAGATGACAGGGCAAATGAGTCAACTTACTTCAGGGAACATGTCCAGACAAGCATCAAGGTAGGTTTTATCTGACGCTGCCCTACATCGGACTGTAACAGTCTCGTAGAGAAATTGTGTATCGCAGCTGAAAATATCGGAATCGACTATGGCACCAATACATGTAGCCAGGCGAAGGCCGTTGGTAACTAGTTGCCGAAACTGTTCTTGGTCGCTTGCAGTCGATAGGGCGGCAGCAAGAAGGAACCCGATGCACAATCCTTGAGTAGCAATTATGTCATCATTCGTGCTTCCTATCCATACATTACGGGTACTACGCCGAGATTCCCAGTCCAAGATTTGCGATACAACTGTTAATGGGGCCATCTGGGAGTTTGTCAACTCCTTAACCTCCAGCATTTGCTCCCCGAGGGCGAACTTTTTCAGGCTCTCCAAGCTTTCTGAAACGCTATCTGCAACTCCAACCTGACTCATAATTGGAAGCAGATTCGGCACGTCAGTCAAAGCACTAGTCAGATATTCTAACCGGTCATCATTCTTCAGACTCTGCTGCATTTGAATGAGTTGATCCTGCGTCCAATTAGAAACTTGAGGGCCTATGAGAAGGACCCTCTCGCCTGTGAAGTTTCTTGGACGAGTCGACATGACTGCATAACAAGACAATGTCGAACCGAATATGGTAGGTAGGTGTTTAAAGGTTTTTTTGGATATCCAGAGAGCGTTTCAGCTGATATAAAGTTAATACGATGAGAAACGCAAGTTCGTCTGGGTTCGCCGTACACCATAGTCTATATAGTTAGGCATGCAATTAGTTACCTTTATACTCCTTCAAATGCATAAATAAATATTTATGCTAGAAGTAGCTACAGTCCTTTACATGTAGGATTATTTTATGAAAGTATTCGTAAAAACGGGCCTTTGCTGTTATACACTGGCATGGATTTGAGGTTGACGGCACAGTCCGCGTCCAATTCCTTCTCAGGATGTTTGCCGCTCGGAAACTTACTAACCGACAGACTAGTACTCATTAGAGACATCGCTTATTACAATGGCGCTACCGTCCAGAAATGGGGACAATGAAAGAAAGCGGTCAAAAAAAGTGGTAGCGTTGCGTGCGCGGATTCGCCAGAAAATACACTAGCTACCAACAACCCGGTGTTGCAGCACAATGATGCAACTATCCAGGTTCATTCAATCAACCAACTG
The DNA here is from genome assembly GCA_004380915.1 of Calonectria pseudonaviculata. Classification (NCBI taxonomy): domain Eukaryota; kingdom Fungi; phylum Ascomycota; class Sordariomycetes; order Hypocreales; family Nectriaceae; genus Calonectria; species Calonectria pseudonaviculata. The sequence goes on from PGGA01000013.1 coordinate 621,225, forward strand.
CATTACATGCAAGCCAACTGCAGTTTTAGCAAACAAGAACCAGGACCAAGACCGTGCAATGCCTGGAGATTTGGTTTGAGGCATTTACAATTAGTCGAAGAGCCCCGCCTGTTCGACCAACATGGCTTGGCATTGCGACCACTCTCAAGGCGATACTTTGGAGATTGGGGCTGTGATATCAAGATGCGGTGTCAGGCGTCTACATGAACAGATATGCAACCCCGAAGACTCAGCACTGTCAGATCATCTGTGAGTTGGCTAGTGTGTGAGACCAGTTGACCGATCTAAATTTGGCCGCTACAGGCCGCGTCACGCCATCCAATGTAGCATCGAGGGGTTGTCGGGGCCCCCAACGATGATCCCCGACCGCCGAAGGTAGTCATGTCATCTGAAACAAGAATAGGTTCAACAGATTGGGGTAGAATTCTTTGATGGGAGAAGAACGGCTTCATTGTAGCCTGCGATAGTGATCGTGTCAAATTACTGATGTACCAAGCAAAAGTGAATGTGCACTCCGCCAATACGTAGTGCAAATACTGGTTATAATCTGAATGTGACAGATCGCAAATAGTACGTATTGTTGTGATCATTATGTTGTGAATTTGGGATCCAGTCGAGCTCTCTCACAGAACTTCAAATCCTCGACCCCAAACCACTTTGTTGAAGCGCATCCGCAACTTCTTTCTGTACGTCGTATCCGTACAGCCACTCCTGCGTCTCCGAGCAGATCAAACTAACCGGGGATGGCCCCCGACCTTGCCGGTCAAGCTGAGATCGCAAGATCTGATCACGAGCTTCCTGTTTTGGTCCATCCGGCATGAGAAAGACGTCACGCTAATGCACACGAGTGCAAATTCAGCAAATAGTAAAGCATTGAACTCACTAGAGGCTGAGACATACCTGTGCTTGTGCTTCCCGCACGATCCGTTGAGCTCTCGGTTTCCGTAGATCCTCGTACATTCGAAGGGCCTTTGGGAGCTCGCACTTACTTGAGGCTTTTGCAAGAACTGCTCCAAGAACTGCGCCATCCTCTACGGCCGTATTAGCCCCCTGGGCGACATAAGGTAGCATGGGGTGACATGAGTCCCCGCTGCGAGTTTGCCTCAATTAGCAACATTTCAAGAGTCAGATGGTCTTTGATAAACGTACACGAATACAACATTCGAATTTGGGCTGACCCACGCAGAGAGCCCATCTCCTTCAAGAAGTTAGCGTCCGATCATACTTGCAAATGCAAAGACTTGGAAGCCGGAAGTCGGCGCTTACGTTGAAGGAGTTTCCATTTTTCCACAGTTGCAACGTGATCAAGGAAGCATGTTAGCGACGGATCCCAACTCTGAAATCGCTCCTTTATGTCCTCAACTGGGCACATCTGACGGTGAACTCCATCAGGGATATCGTCTTGGGCCACAAAGCCCAAGTTGTATCCATGTCCTGCTTTCAAAGAGTAGCCGATGGCATGAGCGCCAGGTCCAATCCACATATGAACCTCGGGCTTGTTTATGAGGTTCCTCAGCTTCAGGTCGTCGAGATAATCGAGCTCATACACGAGCCGGTAGACCATGTCGCCGCTCGGATGCCACGAGTCCTCCTCATCTTGCGCAAATTTCGCGCGGCATTGAGACCATACCCCGTCTGCAGCCACTATCAGATCTGCGTGGTGTTCATCTCCGGATTCAGTAGTGATTCCAGTGTGTTCGAAATTGACGGCCACAACTTTCTGTCCAAAAACGAACCCAACTCCCAGTTGTTTGGCACGGTCATATAATGCTTTTTGGAGGTCAATTCGGCGCACGTCCATAAATGGAGCCCCGAAAGCATGACGCATGCTCTTGTCAAAGTCGGATTCCGAAGACAGAACTTCTCCCGAATACCGGTGCACGGCAAAACACCCCGGTTCGGCACCCGAGGCCCAAAACCAATCTGGAAGGTCCCATCTTTGCAGTATTTTTGTTGCGTTTGGGGTCAATTGCAACCCCGCGCCAATCTATTTCCAGAGTGAGGGATTGTTCCGATATGCTAACAGTGAGTTGTCTCTTTACCTCAGCCAGATCCTTCGCAGATTCAAGAACTGTCACCGTATGTCCAGACGTCGCGCAACCAATGGACGCCGCAAGGCCACCTACGCCTGCACCAACTACAATGAGGTGAAGCTGAGAGGGCGCGTTGGTCGATGTGTGTGAAATTTGAGTCTAAAAGTCCATAGTCCGATTAGTTCCAAGTAGACTCTCCCGTTATGTACCCGCGTGGCTCTACATTACACTAACCATATTATCAGCTGTCAAATAAGCCAAGTCTTAATAGGAAAAAAGAATTATGTGACTGGTGGCGATACCGATAAACAGGGTTAAAACTTTCATTCAAATGATGCATTAGAGATTAGATTCCACAGATAGTTTGTGCTTCATTGGGGATTTTCATGGCCAGCGATAAGTGGCCCAAAAGTACACCTCTAGCCTATTTTAGATTTGACTAAGCATATTCTATTGACGTCAGAAATACGGTGAAAGTAATGTGAGAGGAGGGATGGAGTGGGGAAGGTGTGGTTGTCTCCCTTTTGTGAGCAGTTTGAGACGCAGATTGGAGCTGGCTTAATATATTCTGAGTGGGCTTTCAAAGGTTAAAGCTGATGAGTAGGGTTGATAGATGGAAAATATCTCATTTCAATCATTACAGACTACAATCACCCCAGGATAAGCTGAAGATAAGTGTCTGGCTGTTTTTTGCACCTATTCGATTTTGTGACTTCGTCTATGATCTTATATTGCCTTGTCGAATGTATAAGAAGCGGTAACTAGACCCCTTCTTCTCTATGAATAAGTCTTCTCATAGCAAACTGTCCTCATCGATAAAAATTGCTACTGCGGTCAAGGGTCGTGATTGAGGTGAAGTCGGGGTTAGCCGTCACCCCGTCAAAGCGCTCTTGAACCCACGCTAGGTAGTCTCTCTCTGAGCACTTCTAGTCACCGATTCATTATCCTGACCCTCATATTCGTGATATTGAATAGAATAATTTGAGTTGGCATTATGGAGCTGCTTTATGTCTTTCATAGTGTTGACTGGGGCGACCAACAAATCGGCTGTACCTTGCACAACTAACATGTGGTATGCCGTGCATTCTCTCTTCTAAGCACTCAACTCGCACACAGCCAAATTTGCCCATCATCAACATCCCCATGTCGATCTATCTGGCTCGACACACCATCTGGACGCTCGCTTACAAGGCGGGAGTATCACGTTTGAAGTCTTATTGTGCTAGACCAAATCAGTCATTACATGCATATGAATGCAAGCTTCATTCCAGGCGGTACTAACTCGAGCCACGAGAGTATCAATATGGACTATAACCGGCTACTGAGTCTTTATTATTCCAACAAGGTGCTATCAATGGATTTATGTACCATGAGAAGATCAATTGACGCCGTGTTTTCTACAATGCTTCACTCCTTCTCCGTACATTTAACGAAGTCTTCTTCATTGCACTCTGTATCCTAGACTTCTCACCGTCTCCGCCTAGCAGAAACGGCTTAGAAACCAGCAGGGTTCTACCCCAAGATCTGACCAACGATAGAAAAATTGGTCCTCAGTTTGCATTCGTTGTTGCCATAATTAGTTGTCCTTTCATGATTGCCAAGCAAGTTATCAATATGGCTCAGCTTTTTCGCGCAAGTCAATATTTGGCAAAGATGGACTTGAAGGCAATAAAAGAGGTGACTAGATAGTATAGTTCAATGTAAAAACCTAATTCAAGTCTATTGAGGGATTAATAAATCTACGCATCTTATCAACAAGCACCAGTAGTGAATATTCGCAGCTCTGCATACTGGTCACCGTAGCACTCGTTGTATAGAGTCATGACTCATGTCGGGTATTATGGTGGTCGCCATTATGTGTATCTTATGTAAACTATGAATTGGTTCAAGCAGTCGTGCTGGCGCCGAACATAACTAGGAAAAAATAATCTTGTTTTAGCTTTCAGTCTGCTGTAGCCAGCTGAAACCTGGTGATTAGACGGGGGATGGCCAAAACCACTTACGGGAAATTTATTTGAAGGAATCGAACTGAAAGAGTTAAAACTACTCACGCTATTCAGATGCAAACTTGTGGTGGGTAGCAGTCGGCACAGACGCCGAGGCGTGACATGGAACCAACAGGCGTGGGTCCTCGGCAGCAATTGAGGCCCTCGCGACGAGAGATATGTTGGTCATCGGGTTTGCATATACGCACTACTGTGCCGATCTCCCGAGATTTCGCGCATTGTATTCGGATTTGGCTAATTTCATTCGAGAAGCACGAGGGAAATTGCCAAAAGGATTCAGAATCCTATTCGGCACAGCCTACAACTTGAACCATCAAAATGAAGTAACGCCTCCATCTTCCCCTTGATATCTCTGGAAACCTCCTTTGATCATTCCATCTTTCTTCTAATTTCTAAAGACTTCGTTGCCCATCAATATGACAATCTTCAGAAATCCATTTGTCGCTGCCATGGCAGTCACTGGCACCACTGCTCTTAGCCTCAATGCTGCACCGTTGAAGGAGTTGCTTGTTGATCATGGCAATGGCACCTCTTTGTACTGGACTCATGCAGAGCATGCATATCTGGCGCTAACTTCCTTTGATATTATCCCTGCCCTTCGCGAGTTAAACATTACCACATCCCTGTCTCGAGTTCCTAACTCAGAGGCCACTCCTGCGTTGTTCAAGCGTTCTGGCTCTGTCCAAAGGAAATTCTGCGATGCATTTACAGCACGTTGGCCATCGAACCCATAGGACGATTCTATGTATAGATTCTGCAGAGGTGGGTGACCTCACCGTATATTATTTTGCTTCCATGTTTGACATTTTCGAAAACGAGGTTTGCCGTACCTAGACATGTCACACTTTCAGCTGCTGCTTTCTTCTTGATGTGATCCAACAGTCCGCTTATGGAACAATCGGACCTGTGGCCAAGCAACTCTGTTTCACAAGTTTGATGGGGTTCACAAGGAATGCGGCAGTAAATTTGGTGGTGTGGACATGAAAGTCAAAGAATCCAATGGAAATATTCAAACTGGAATATCGAACCAACGCAATTGATCAGGCCGCAGCGAGCTGTGCCAAGATTGCAAATCCTCTCCCTGATAGACCTCATTTGTGCAAGGTTTACGCAGCCTAGACCATGTATATAGACAGGGAAGTGTTTGAAATGGGCGGTGTTGACTCATTCTGAATTGAATGACTTATTCGGGGTTGAGAGCCTGAAACCTGCCGCCTTGTACTAAAATTCCAAACGCTCCGCAGCTTGAATTAACTGGGTATTAACCAAGGTGTCCGTAGCTACGCATCCAGCGCTTCTTGAATCCACCACTTGGTAAACGCATTACCCATTCTCCTCTCTTCACACCAGCCATCGCAGATTTCGCAATTGTGATCTGGTGGCTCAGGCCAATGTATTTCGACCAATTCCTGTTCGGGGTTGGTTACCACTGATGTCTGGCATACTGTCGCAGCACTTGCACGTTTGGCCAAGGTCCATTGCTCGCGTAGGTCTCGCAACTGCCGTCGTAGTGCCCGTCGTGACCTGCAGAGAATCTCATACATGGACTGTGATAAGATATGTGATACTGTGATTCTAGGAACCTTCCATGAGGCCATTGGAGGAATTTCTTTTGAATTGACAGCAGATTCCATATGCTTGGCGACCGCATTCTCTAATTCAAGTCCAGTGTCCTTGAAAAATGGCGCCATTGGCCCATGTTCTTTCTTATACTTTAACAGAGAGTGCCCGCGAAATCCCCCTGCACTAAAGCTATTGTACCAAGGTACATCCGTAGGCAAGAAAGTACAAAGGAAATCAGTTTCTTCGATTAGTACACATGTCCAGAGTTCCCGAATCATATGTTTCTGGGCATTCCTATTTGGGATCGGAGGCATCACAGGCAGACCTGGTGGCCAGCGTTGCATACCTTTATTGGACCATTCTACAAGCCGAAGTTCGTCGAGTTGCGGGAAAAGTTGAATGATGGATTGTATTTGAAAGAGGTCCTGTAGTTGTGGAGCTGCAGAAAAGATGTCTGAGGATTCATCCAAAGCTAAGTTTCGAACCTTGCACATGTCTTCCGGGTAGAACTGGCCCACGGCCCATGAACTTGCACTTAGAATCTGGTAGGTGTTTTTGTACCCGTAACATTTTTCCTTTTGAAGGAATAAAACATCGCGGCCAAAATGGAACCATGTACGTGGCTGGCTCGACCGTGTCCTAAACGCAAGCTGATAACCGTGGCCCATCAACATTGCTTGAGAATCCCGGCACACATGAAGCAGTGTTGGAATCGGAGCCTTGCTGTAAAGATGGCTTTTCCTGGCAAACTCCCAAGCTATCTCAGGGTTTTCATCCAGCCAATCCACCCGCATCTCGGGGGTGGAAGTGGAGGGAGACCAGGGCTGGTGCTGCGGCCGGCTGTTGGTGAAGCCAAAGGATTCCAGCTTTCGCTGGCGCCAGCGCATGCCCGAAACATGAGGGCTCCAATTGAAGGCAAAGTGTGCCAGAGATGGGTCAATTTGCAATCGATTGGGAAGCGTGCGGATTTCTTCCATGAAGTCATCGCCGTCCTCATCGACCGTTTCCTTCACGTGAACTACGCGAGGCGGTGTGGCCCACAGATAAATCTCGAGGCGGATCTCTGGAGGGAGCGAAAATAGTAGGTGGGATATCTGAGGTTTCATAGCTTTGGACAAAACGTGGAGTTGGGTGTTTTTTATTTCAAGGCAGAGCTGTGTAGCCAGCAATGTCGAATAGTCATCTACTCCGCTGACAGCCAAATTGAGCGAGTGTGTTCCTGGCCCTCACGTGATGTAATAAGTTAGCGTTGTTGCCTCTTTTCCTTTTGCATGAAATAGTGGCATCTGATTTTGCATCGCGAGGTAGCTTGCGCAACCAATTCCGGTGGGGTAAAAATGAGCTGAAGCTATAAAGGAAGATTAAGGACCAAGCTATAGCTTCAATTACATATTTTAAGGCCAAATAATATATAATTCATAAAATAAATGTGGTATTAAATAGCTGTTAACAACACAAAGAAGAGATACAAACCAATTACAAACAAGGCTGCTGATTCTAAGAGGGCTTCACGTCATCCAAGCTTAGTACCGGATCTATCCCTTTGGCCTCCACCCTGGTAGGTCACTTGGCCTATAGCCAATCAGGGCACAAAACAATCAATTTTAGCGTGCTAAAGAGCACGCGACCGACCAGGGTGTATGCTTCTGAGTCAAAGGAATAGGGTAGGTTTGGTCCTTTTTCACGGGTATGTGAAAATACATTCTTGTCAGACTGTTTATTTTTGGATACGATTCTAGCACTCATCCTGTAGCTTATCGCCTCATCCCTGTCCGACTTGATTTGATCACTCAGCCTTGGTTAGTACGCTTAAGACGGTAGATCTCGACCCAAACCGAGAGTGCTGAATCCGCATATTACAGAGCGCCAGTGGCCTTTTTCGGAAATCTGTGGGGACATTTGGGTCAGTCGACACACCACTAGATCCGTCCTCTGGTGCCCTTGACCATGTTGTAATAGATTCACTGTGTGAAGTTTATTGGATCAGGATGCGATTTAAATATCTGGAAGGGTTGAAGGACGGGACCCTTGAGGTTATTTATATACTAGTATACTAAGGCCCCGAGCATCTCTGACCTGGGTGTGTTCAACCGGGTCACTGTCACTGAGTACGGTCAAGGAACTATTAGGGTACGATTCCAAGGTCTCTTACATAGAACAAGTGCTGTTGTCCAAATTAACATCTCAATGCATTTTATAGCCCTCGAATTATCTAGCCGAAATTATGCGAGTTGAACTCCATCCTGTATCAGCCAAGGTGAGGATTGCTCCTGTCAAAGCCTGACAGGAAGGATACGACACGATGAACCCTTATTAGAGAGCTTCTTGCACCGTGAGGTAGTTGGTGTGATACCAGAACTTCGCTTCTTTGGAGTCTGGTAAATTTAATTGGATTGATGATACGCAGAAATTTGACCGTTGGCATAGAAAATCTCAATACTTTCACCCTGGCAGCGCCGTTGTGGATATGATATCACCATCTTTTGACCATTCCAATAATTGACAGCCAATGCCATATTTTCCGAACATTCAGACAGCCCGGTCAAAGGATATCTATGATCCGCCATGAGTGGGACCTTGACGAGTTTGGACATGTCTTACATCAGGGCGTCCGTGCTGGCACGTACGTCATAGTGAAGATGACAATGTCAAGGGTGCCACAACAATGCAGGGGTGCGAGAACGCCGACGAGAGTTTATTTGGAGGAGCTTCTTCGCTTCGAGGAAAATGGTTTCTCCGTGATGAGATAACCAGCCCTGACCAAGGTCCTTGAAAGTAAATTAACCAAGGCCACAGTCGAACATTTTGAGAGTCTTTGAGGGGGACAAGGCCGGGGTTTCCACGTAGCCTGTGATACCCCGAACTTTGTTCCTGATGGCGTATACGGTCGCGTGAGTGGGCGCTGTTGCATTGCCTCCCCTGCTGATTTCTCATTGACCCTTGCGATGATATTCATTGCGCGTATCGCGAGTTTTGTTCACAATGTGGCTTACGCGTTTGGAACCCATGATTCCTCGTATGAGTGGTTGATGAATCCAGGGGACAACCCTGGCTCTTGCAGTGGCACAGCGCCTCTGAGGATGTCGTCAGCCACCGTGCGTACGCTAGACGGTGGGGAATCCCTGATACTTGGCCCAACGAGGCTGACTTGGACAAGAAGCCTCACGGGGCACTGACGGATGAGAAATGACTTGATTGGATTGTCTCAGTAGGCTTGCCGAGAGGGCAAATAGGGAGCTTCCAGCCCATGTTGCGGTCCCAATTATCTTGGTTCATCTGGTCTCACCCGCTAGGAATAGGATGTTGCGGGATGCTGCGCACAACATGAGCCCACATTCCCACACCAGGGATGGGATCCTACACCTTGCGCCCCAGGTGGAGAACGGCTAGTGCCATCCATGATTGAGAGCCACTACTAAGAGCAAGTTCTTTCGGCTTAGCCGAATGAGATAATATAAAAGTCTTGGCCATTGTCCCGGCGTTTCGCACCTTGGTATATTTGTTCAATCATTTGAGATATTATACGACACAGTTTTCTACTCCCACAAGGACACCAAACTAGAACGTATTTTCGTCATTGCACAGCTGAAAATGGGCAGCGGCTCTTCAAAACTCGATGGTGGGGTGCAAGTTCCAGACCACGTCGCTCGCGTCGGATTTCCTCACACCCTTCATTTCACCTGGTCAAGGTCCTGGTCCAAGATGGTTGTGCTCATTTCCACACACAAAGGAGCACGGCCGCTTTACGCCGCTAGTATGCCAGGCGGGTTTGCCGGCTCTACTGTCTTCTTTGCCGGTGATAATATTGAGGCTCCTCCAATGGGCTACGTTGAGCGAAAGCATAACAAATTTACTATTCAACTTCCAGGAGTTCCTACCTATGGACTTAGGCCCTCTCAAGCAGCCATGAAATGCGAGAGTCCCTACACCACAATACGCTATGAGTTTACCATGCCCATAGGCAACGGCAAGAAGCAAAAGTTTGAGTCGTTTGAGTGGCGGCGTACAAATGGCAAAGAGGTCAAGTCTCTTGGCCTATCCGGCTCTGGTTGGAAGCTGGTTAGAACATCGCCTGGCAAGCACAGCGGAAGTTCATCAGGAAAAGGCCTCGGCTATGCAAGCGACGGAAAGGAAGTCGTTGCTGTATTCGCCCACGCCAAAACCATGACAATGTCAGTAACCGATTGTGGAGGCTTCCAGTTCCTTGGCAGTGGAGCTACGCCCGAGATGGGCTACCACTGGGCTCTCATGGTCGTTTTATCTGCAATTGCACTCATGCAGCACCAGCTGGCAAAGGAAAATGACCAGACCGGCTCTGGAGCCGTTTCAAATGCCGCTGTTACCGCAGCTACGGCTTAAATGATTACGTCGAGAATAACTAAGAGAGTTGAAGGACAGGACTCATTCATGTATAAATATTACATCATGGAAATGATATCATAGAGACGGTATTCTGACGTGTGTACGAACATGGGGTTAATTACAGAGATGTTTCCTAATTAGATAGGACAGTATTAGCAAACAAGGCTAAAGATGATCTGTTATAATGCGTCATGAGATTTCTTGATTGACCTGGCATTGTTTGCGCATGGAGCCAATGGATCATACCTTGAGGCTTGTTCACAACGCGAATACAACTGCCTCATGGAAGGGTAATGATACGGGATTGTGAGTTAGGTGTCGAGTACAATTTCTGAGATCATGGCCGTTTCAAACTACAATTTGGCATAGGCCCCGCTGTATATTCTATTCAAAATCACCCAATATTCAGCCACAACCATAGTATATTAAAAGTCGGTCTTCATAATAAGAAAAGACTCCCTAAATGCAGCCTCGCATGCTACTGTAGACCCCCACAGTGTTACTCTCCCAATAATTATCCAGTTGGCTCTGAGCGCCAAGGTTTGAAGTGGTTGCTTCTTTTCCGAATGCCACTACCTCGCCCTATATTGGAACTCGAATTCCTCTTTCGTGGAACGAGGAAACTCCAAGATATATATTAGAGCCCAGTATTCGTTTACGAATACACATGTTAGACATTGGGGAGCCGGATGGGCCACCGGATTTATAGGAGGGTACATGCTATAGTGGATCTTCGTGGTCAGTGTCGTCTCTGGTATCACCGTACTGCTCTGGTATTTGTAACTCCGGCCTTTTAGACACGGAGGTTAATCTACTTGTCACGGCGACAGGGGTGTTTCCTTGGACTCTCGGTTGATATACTATGACAGTGATTGCTCCAGGTAAGAACATGCATCGACTAGTGCTTAATCTATCCCCTTCTATAGAGGGTAACTTCCCTCCTAGGTTGGAGAGATAAAACACATATAATAAAGGTGATAAAAAAGTGCTCATAGTGAGTTGATTACTATTATAAATTGATTGGAACATCTAATATAAGTGATTTCCGACACTGAGGGAATAAAGCTGACCAACAGAGGCGGTTCCCGTTGAGGTGAATAGCTCGGCAGCAATGGCAGAGGCGTCCAACAGTCAGCGGGATTGCATCACCATGTCAAACCTTTCCAGAGCTCCTGTAGTGGCTTGTGGCTAGTGGTTTCAAGATGACATTTGACCATTATTGTGCTGGCACGTAAATGATGATTGACCAGCTGTTCCCTACTATACGGCCAACATAGTCGGCGGTGTGGTGGTTTTTGCCCCTCATCTGCAAAAATGCCATCTATTCTTCGTCATGCTACCCCGTCTTGTTTTCAATTCTACTCAAATGCAACCACTTGACTATGGGCGTAACGAATATTCTTCGCGGGTTCAAAATTTCAGTAACTGCTATTGACTCGTTGCTTGTTGTCAACAGGGTACCGGAGACGGGTGGTTTGCCCCTCTTCTACGAACACCACCCTGAAAATGACCAGATATCTTCCCGTTTAATTAAAAAGATTACCCGGCTAGGTGGGATCGTAGCCGATAAAATCAAGTTTCGCGGGCTCCTCCCTCAGGTTTCAGGATATATTGGGTCTGAATTTGTCCATATTACCTAAGAATGTATTCCAATTTTAGCACAGCACAAACTCAATCTTTCCCATGATCTACCAGAGATTATAACGATAGGGTTCTCGGAGCTCTGGGACAAAATTCTATCTCACTCCAAGGTGACCCCAAATTATGGGGAAATTGGTGTGTTTGTTGTTGCTATAGATTGAGCGTGTGGCGACTATGGCCCAAAAGAAGTCGAGGGTCAAGGCAAGGCGAGCTTTACATTTCTATTTCCTTTTCTCATTCCATCTAATTAATATGACGTATAGTCTCCCAAGTACTGCGATGAATGTGAAAGAGTCTTTGAAAGTCCTCGTGCATGGAATTAAAGACAAGAACATCGATACAGCGCTCACGGGAAGGACGGAGGTGAGACCCCACTTCCAGATGCTTAGTACTTTTCACTCCACCTTGCGAATCTATTGCCAGAAGACAAGATCTATTTGCCCACCTTATTTGCTTGATCTAGGAACCAAGTTGATGGCTAAATCTCTCCTAATTACCCTATGGCAATAACAGTCAACTTATCAATGCATTGAGCAAACTTCCAGATTCATTCCAACTATCTACTACTCGCGCAACTTAAATCATCACAAATATATGCTCTAAAAACGGTTCCATGTCAGCCCAGTCTGAAATATTGGTGCCTCTAGCAATTCAAAAATGATATAAACCAGGATATCATTGTGCATTATTGGAGCATATAATTCGCTTTTCCCCTGACCCTCAATCGGACCAAAAGGTTTTAATGGGCTTCAAAAAAGGCCATCTTTCTCCCAAGGCGCATCTGCGGGGTGGTGTTCCCAAACTAGCGGGATTAGACAGAGATTGCCTCTGATTCATTGCTTAGTTTATTGGACCGACGGCAATTCAGAGGTTGCGGCTGAGATCATCCTCTGGCAAGCTAGATGGAATGACCTAATATGGCATTGATGGACGGGCCACCTGGGGACCAGCATCCCTTGCTTTCAGATGCTTGCTGTTTCCCGTATAAATGTCAATTATTGGACCGCTTCCCATCATCTCTCATGTTTAATTTTGCGCAACAATTTCAAGTAAATTACCCATTCCGCCATTCTCAACTATAAAGGTTTAAGTACTTTGCATTAACTAAAGGAGGTGACATGAAGACATTGTCACGGTTCATTCATGCCGCAATCTGACTAAAACGTTGCGCTTTGGCCTATAAACATGGTCCTATAAACATGGTCTTGGTCGTAATCGTAAATATTGAGATGGCAGCGCAATTATGCGCGCAAACCTAACACAATCCTTCGTAAAAACATGACGACACCTGGCGCTTGATTGATACTAACTGACAATACGCTGCATAGCATAGTGTTTTGGCTTCAATGGAGCTATGCTCGTATTAGATTGATTAGAACATATCATAATCCTTAGGGCTGTCATGTCGAGTTATTCTTTGCCGATGGGGGTCCTAGTATAAATATTCTGCCCTCTGCCTCCAATCCATCGAAACAATTTACTCGGAACCAAGAAAACACACAAACACACACGGATCTAAACAGAATATACAAGACTCCCAAAGGTGAGTTTATCATCTTGGAATGTGAATTAAATTCACTGACCAAAACCCCTTCCAGCTCTATCATCAACATGAAATTCTACGCAACTCTCGTCATTTTCGCCATGGGCTTTCTCTACGCCGGCGTGGAAGGTGCATCCATCAGCAACTGTGTCCTATGCGTTGGTTCTAGCACTCGTTCCCACTGTTACGATTGCGCCAGAGCGAACGGCTGCCCAACAAACATTTGCAACTGATAAATGACGTATGAAACGGGCATCCAAGCGCTTGGCAAGAGCAGTTACGGATGTGCCGGACAGGAAAATGAAGGAATTCAAGTTGCCAATTTTCTAGTATCAAAAGGGCCAGAGGAGATATGAATTTTTTTCATGAGAGTACATGTACTTCACAATCAATATGATTGTCATAATTGAGCCTTTTGTTTGATTCTTTAAACTAGCCTACAAAACAACCATCAGTGTAATCCAACATAAACATATCTTTACACCAAGCTGATCTGTCTCACATTGAACAAATTGAAATCCGATCTGCGACCTCGATTCAGAATAATTGGTGATTGAAATATCCAAAAAGAATGAAATATAAAATCAAGTATTAAGGTAAGAATTAGCCAATAATAATCTAGAGAAAGCTTGATATCACGGCATCACTGCCGTTATTTCTTTGCACATTCTCATGGACAATAAGATCCCATGTCTCCTTATAGTTCGTCGCCTTCTAGCGGGTACATTTCCTCACAGTAGGCTTTCCCCCGTTCTAACATCTCTTTGGTTAGCTTGCTTAAGGTTACGTTTTTTCCCTTCGTAGCCTGTATTTTGCAAAGGGTATTTTTTATACTAGTAGTCTTATTCCTAACCTTGAGGCTCTTCTTATATAGCCTAAGCTAGGCTATTATAGTATTAGGGCTTTGTTTCTTTAATGTAGTCTATTCTGATTAGTTAGTTCATTGTGTTATGACCTATACCCGAGAGTGGCAGGTGCACGAGGCCGTAATGTGTCTTAGCAGCTGTTTTATGCACCGGTAATCGCGAGCATTGCATTATTGACTTATCCTTTGGCCTGACAGGTTGTTGAACGAAATATAAGTGCAGGTCCCCCCCGTTTGTAACCCCTGGTTATATTTTGAGCTACCCTTTCTATCGCCTCCGTTTTCTTGTATTCTTATTCTATTCTTTGTATATATATTTAACCGATTTTAATAGATTTTACAATTATATTTTATATATCTTATTACTAACTATGTAATGCAATTATATAAATAAAAACCCTATAGTATATTTAACTTTTAACACGTTAATATATAGTTTCCTACCCTAAACTATAATTCCCCCTTCTCTTAAAGCTAATTTTCCTTCTTAGACCCTTTTAATTTATGTTTGGTTAAAATACAAGCAGGAGGCTCGACCAGGCAATTCTAGGAGCGGATACAATTAGTGTTTAAACAACTATAGTATTGGTCTCTTTTCGCCCTGACCAACAGAACAATCAACTTTATATGGCCATTTTAATATTACCTAATTTAAACCCCTAGGAATTAGTTATAATAGTTCTTATTTTAGTCAGGGCAAAAAGAGACCAAATCTATAGTTATTTAAACATGTAAGAAGATAGGAGCCCAAGCTTCTTATCTAATCTTACCTTTTATTTCTAATAAGCAATAAAATAAGAAAATAAAGGAGCTTATAATAAGTACTTAATAAGTACTTATTAAGTAAAAGTCTTTATTTAATATATATTATTAGAATTACCTATTTATA